>JANZLQ010000086.1:38189852-38230692 GCA_026212715.1 Elanus axillaris | reverse complement strand
GGTGGGGTGGGGCGGGGGGGAGGAAAAAGAAAAGCTACAAAATGCTAATGAAGAAACCGATCTGCCTAGGAAGGTAACACCCATGGAGTTACCTCAGCTAAATGACTCTGGCAGCCAACCTCCTGACCTACGCCAGTGACACAACGTGAACAGAGGGAAAACGACAACCCAGATGTTTTGGAGTCAGCTATCAAAAGAGAACTTACGACTTGTGAATATAAAAGACTTATCTCATGGGCTACGTTGCTGAGGCCTTAATTTAAAACTGACGGGGTGGGTGGGGGAAAATCTTGGGGGGTACTTCTAAATTGTATCTTTCTAGTAAGGGTTTCAATGGTACTTTTATTATACCGTACTGTGGCTGGCTTTAACACCAGTGTCACTTTCGGAGTTCTTGGCTATAAATAGAACAATATACCCATTGCTATTGTGAATGTTTATGTGTGATCTACTTGTAATCAGTTTGAACTCCAGCAGAATCCTTGGAGACTATAATTCATGCTTAGGTTACAGTGAATTCTCTTGCTGCAAACTAAAGGAAAACCAACATTCAGGTTAAAGTTTTAAAGTACTTCATTAAGCATCATGACGCAAATTGTCTGTCACTCACAAGGCAAACGTTGAAAGAACTAGTGATGGTGCTTTGTTCTTCAGAATGATTTATAAACCTAGACAACTCCTCCCTCAAAACACTGGAAGTACTGGATATTTATCTCTGATATGAGAGAGAGTTTCAGGTTGGAGTTTTTGTATCCATAGTGACAGAAGTATCAGATTAAAATTTAAATGTGACTGCAAAGATTTCCTTGCCTAGGTCACAATTAAGTAAAGTCATCATTTTTATTCCTACCTGCTGAGTTGTATTTTTAAAAGTATTAGAGACATACCTGAAGTATGCTGTCTGCTGGGAACAAAAGCCTTGTCAGAAAAGTCAGGTCTGATAAGAGGGATTGTGGTACCATCACAATAAATCAAAAAAGGTTTTGTATTGACTAGCTTTTGTGTTGCACAATAACACTGCATGTCTTCTGCTGTTCTTTTCCCCCATCCCAAGATGAGTGAAATTAGGAAACTTCTCCATGTGTTTTTTTGCTTTTTTCCCCCTAGTTCAGCAAAATTTCCAGGCTTAGAACTGCCTATCTTAGTGAAAGAATAGCTGACTGAAGAAAAGTACTCTAAAATAGTATGTTTACAGTCCTGTGCTGACTTAGGCTTCAGCCTTACAAACTTATGCACAGACTTTAAGACCTTACATTTAATGCCACTCTTTTAAATTTAGTGCAATTGCCCAGAGTATGTTTCAACAACACTTAATTTGCCTTCATCTTTCTCTTAAAAATAATGAGGAAAAAATCTTCATATCGATCCACACAGTAGGTGAAAACACAGTCTTTGTGTACCTTTTGCATACAGCCTATGTTTCATTATATGCTTTTTCACAGATAATACACTCTTGTAGTGGTTCCGTGATAACACGGCCATTTGTGTAACTGCAACAAATAATAGTAGGGACTTAAAGGCAGAACACAGGTTCTCTTTTTCCATCTCATGTCTGCTGAGCTGTATTGCTCTAATAAGCATGCCATCTTAGGGGTTTCATGTAAGTGACTTGGACTCTTGAGTTCTGCCTTCTGTTATGGTCGAGCACATACCAGTATCTGTACATGCGTACAGTACGTGATACATAATCTCATAATGTATAAATGCACTTAAGCCTTTGCAGCACATAGATATCCCAGAGGTTGAGAATTCAATATGAAGTTATGTTATTTGTATGATACAGGTTACCCAGCTGCATATTTTTTTCAGTTTGCTTTACCAATTCTAAGTGCAGAAATTCATTGTTCACCACAGTAAACTATTTTGGAACAAAAAAAAAGGCAGGAAACAATTACACCAAAGTAGAATTAATAGTATCTCATGCTGTGTCCTCTGCTTTACTCCTTAGCACTTCTGTTGTAACTAAATCATGCAGATGCAACCTTTCATCCGCTAAGTACTTGAGACACAATCCACAGTTCCTAATTTACATGGAAATTATCCAAAAAATCTATGGTGACTATAAAAATACTCTCTGAAATTCAGATAACCCAACAACTGGATGGGGTGTTTTTCCTTCATGAGTTATGTATATTTGCTGTTATTCTCCCTCTTTGAATGCTAATCTTACAAGCATTGCAAAAATATTCCTTATCACACTGTGACTGTGTGTATGGAAAGCTTTTAATTCACCTTTTACTCATTGACAGTAAAGATAACTTCACCAGTTCTGTTACTTACAATTCAAAATATTTGGCAGTATCACATAATATTTTATGGTTTGAAGTTTATAAGTACTGATATAGAACATGTTTCCCTAGTAAATTTGTCAGATTGGCAGTAAGTTGCACTATTACTGTATCAAGTCAGTCAGGTATTGTTTCTGATATAGCACTATCCAAACCACATAAAATATGTTTGCCACAGTATCATGTCCATTAGAATTAAAAATGTTGGCTCCAGTGGTTGTGGTTTGGTTTCCTGGTCTGTGAAAGGAGAAAGGTCGTGACAAAATGTTGCTCTTTGTCAGCACCTAGACCAACAAAAATAGCCACAAGGGGCTGTATTTTCGAGGCAAATTTAGTCTGTCTTAGCATTTAGAGTACAGATTCAGACGTGTAACTTTTTTGTAGATACAGACTTAATGCCCACACTTCCAAAGTCAAACCCACCAAACCCTAAAACTTTGAAGCCACATTTGAATTTCATGGCTCAAGTACATGTTGGGATTTAATTGTTCAAAATTCTGGACTTGAACTCACAAATAGAGTATGACATCTAGATCTGTAAGACATCTGTCTTGTTAAGCTAAACTGCCAAAAGCCATTCTTCCTTGCATTTTTATCCTGCTAAAACTGATCTTGCCCAAGATTAATAAGAATGTATAAAAAAACCTAACATCTCTCCTTTCCTAGAAGTGTTAGACTTTATACTCCTAGAACTGTGTTATTTTTGTTAATAATTCCAATTGCTTTTCCCCTCTAAGCCTGGTGATGGTAAAAGGACTGTTTGAAGCCATACCTGAGCATTTCTAATGTGTTATGAAATGGTGCCTGAAAGGTATGCACTAAGTGAGAAAAATAGTTGACATAGCATGATACTCACCTGAGATGTTGCATATTTTATTACAGCATGGACAGAAACTCCATTATTATAATTAACCTATGAATTTTGTATCTAGTGCAATGTTCTGCTGTAATGGTTCAACTCATGGCAGTATTATTTTTTTCTATAACTGACCATTAAAGAAATGCAATAGGATTTTTTAGTTGGAGTAAATGATAAAACATATTTACACTGGAGGGGATGTGCAGTGTGGTATTCATCTTTTCATGTGGCACAGACTTCTTTCATGTGTTTAAAATTAGAACAGTGTGATCAGTTTGCTATGACTGCCTTTAGAGCATTCTAAATTAAAATTTAAATTAAAAGGTAAAATTGTAGGGATAGCAAATAGCACTATTCTTGTTAAAAACTAGAGATTGTTAGATGCTCAAAACAATTATGACCCTCTTGAAATAATGCATTTGCCTCAAACACTGTGATATAGGAACAGTTCTGTGAAGTGGAACAATTTGTTCATTCTAAACACAGAAAAGGCTTTCTGCATGCTACTACGAGGAATTTCTTGTTCAATCTTTAGGTTATATATCCCAATCTAGCAAAGGCACATCATAACTCTTGTTTTGCTTTCTGACCAAAAACTGTGCTCGATTGTAATACGGGTGTATACTCTGTCAAAAAACGTAAAATAACAGACTGCTTTCTAGGGTAGGTCAAACTGATTTGTTGAGTAGATTCATATATATTCAAAATTCAGGTTGGGCTGTTATGTGAAGAAGAAAGAACTTCAAGGTAACAACATTCAACTTTACTACATTTAGTGAGCTGAAAAATTTGTTTTATATATATATATATTTACACACACATATATATATATATGATACATATAAACTATCTTTGTAAAAAATATGCAAGTGCAATAATTTAAAGAGGTCTTAACTTTGCATTTATAAATTATAAATACTGTACATGGTGTGTAATTTTTTTCATGTATTCATTTGCAGTCTTTGTATTTAAAAAAACAAACCTAAACCTTTACTATTACGTTTGTACAATAGAACAGTAAGCATTTATTATAGTTCAGTTGTAAATAAATTCACAAACCAAACAGCCAGTACATTATGCATATATGGGTGTCCTATTGTGAAACCTGTTTTTGCTTTTACTGCTGGCTTTAGCACAGCAAGACTACTTCTGTGGATATGTAATTATACATATAAATATATGTATGATACATAAAATATATTTAGAAATGTTCATAATTTTAATGGATATATCTATACATATACTTTGGTGTGAATATTACTGAATACAGAGTTTTTTAATATTATTTTTCATGTTTATTTTTGCTATTATTGGGAGCGGAAGTGAGGAATGGAAGTGTGTGTGTGTATATGTATGTTTATACCACAAGTAAACCATAGGAGAAAGGGATTCAAACATAACAGAGTCCTTTAAAAAGGTAGTGCCTATTTTTTTCCCTGTAATTGCAGTTTACTGTTCATGGTGTGTTTTTCCCAATGTAAGTTAATTATTTAAAAAAATTTTTTTTTTTTAAATCACGTATTTCAAGTTCACACTGTCACAAACTGCAAAGGCATCCACTTTCCCGTGTGCCCTCCCGCTGCTGGAGAGCTTACCTTGCTGTTTACAGGGACTTCCACACAGACCCTTGCTTTGCTGCTGTCAAACAGCAGTGCAGCTAATGCAGAATTATTTGCTACATTTTGGGAATTACGGAGATACTCCAATGCTGAATTGTAGAAAAATAATCCTGCACCCAAATTTTTAAGGTTTGCTAGTCCAAAGTGATACAGGGCTTTGACAGCTGCCCGTAACCTGAAAATACAGGGTAGGTTCAGGGAACTGTAAAGCAAAATTCTGAACAACATTAGCAGATTTTTATAAAATAGGTGAAAAAAAAAAAGACAAAAACCCTAACTGTGTATTTATCTACCTAATACATTGATTTGCTTCAAAGTTCTCTTGCACTGTTCATGCTCAGTAGACAGGGTATTCGCCATTTGTAGACTACCAAGTGGCCTTGTGTCTTTATGACTCTGCAGGACCCTTCCATTCTCGGTGAAAGACATTGAGCCTGGGATGGAGCATTCAACCTGAGCTCTGTCTCTAGTTCCCATCACAGTCTCCAAATGGTCCTGGCCTCCCTCCTCACTGAAGGAACTCAGCATTGCTGAGACGACTTGGCCACAAGTAGGTTTCCAGGGCAACTGTTTCAGTTTAACTACTGCATGCTGCTGTCAAAAACAAGTTTTACAAAATACACTTGGGTTTGTGCTGTTATGACCTGCCCTTCCAGAAAGCTCTGTTTGCTGCAAGGGACGTGCTGCTAGGGCTAGCTTTTGTGATGAAACAGAAATTGCACTGATACGTAATGCATTTTGAGGGTTTATTCATTTAAGTTAAAACTTTCCAAATTATTTTGACTGACAAGCAATAGAAGAGGAATGTTTCTGTGAATACTGTTAATTTGGTCCTTTCCACCTGTTTCTGTATTGTTGGCAAGGAACTGTAGGCTGAAGTCAATTAATGACTTTCTGGTCAAACTTTTCAAATTGACAGCAACCACATGCCTTTTCATATATTTCTGCTTGTCATGCAGACCTAGCTCTTGTAGCACAGCATGATGCTTTGCCACTGATGGTCACTGCCCAGTCGGTATGATTTCCTTAACATTTTCAGCCCTTTGTTATTGAAAAACATCATCGGAGACTTACAAAAAATCAACCCCTGAATATATTCCCTTGCAGATATTGGAAAATATAAATGTAAAAGCACCTTAACTGAAGCTCATTGAAGTCTGGGAAGGAAAGGAGTATTTCTGTTGGTTTTGAGGAACTTTGAATTAGGCTTATTTGAAAGAATCCAAGTGCTCTATAAGATCCTGTGCTCATTTGAGTAATTGGGACAGAGACTTCAGTGGATTTCACCTGCTCAACAACTGTTGGAGATTAATTTGTTGTACTTACTTTGCTGAAGACAATTACTAAGGAGAAATTCCCTTTCCTAAATCTGTAGTCCCTCTTCCTCAGATTGGGGAGAAAAGTTTTTTTTCAATGTGTTTCAGTAGTGCTCTAGGAGGAGCCACTTGTACTGTGGATGTTGCTCATGAAGATCTTTGTTTCTGGCTTTGTTTCTGGGTCAAGAATGAGTTACAGAGAAATGCTTCAGAAGTAGTTGATGTGTGCGTTAGGCCTGTTGCTTAAAAGCCCTCTAAAAGAAAGGGGAAACCTGAGCCTCAAGAACTTTGAAAAGAATGAATTATACCAGGTAAAGTTTTCCTTTCATGTTTTTTTTGGTTTGCAACATTGCTGGAAAGGTTAAATGATTTTCACCACATCATCCGTTAACATTCAGCTGGCATTAATTATTTTTCTTTTTTACAGCAATGTAAACCCTGTGCACATAGGTGAGAATATGATGTTTGTAGAGCTACTTTGTTCCTTGAGCTGTACCTATACTTCTTATGGAAGCAACAGGAGTTGTTAATAAACACTGTTAAGCATATGGAAATGAAAAAATAGGGCTTGTAAAATAAAAAAAAAAAGCCAAAAAAAGAAACTTTTGGAAGCACCTAAGAGAGTCTGTATTTGTCAGAAGCCTTTGAGTATTTTACCATCAATGTTAGTAGCAGTGGTGAATGTGGGTGGTTTGGAATTGGTGCTGATGGACAAGTTGATCATAAAGAAGAGAAGGGGTATGACTAACATTAGTTTCCAACCAGTGAAGTCCAAGTTGTTTTCTGCTGCTGTCTTGTGGAGAGAAAATAAGTGTTCAATATTGGGCATATTTTACATCTTGTGACAAAAAATCCTACCTTGCTGAAAAAAGTGTAGTTTCTCGTTCTCCATGTCTCGTGACTAGCCGGGGGAAAAGGCCACTGACATGTGCCTTTCCTCTTAACATGAAAATGTACTGAAGCTTGCAAAGCAGAGTATTTACAGTACATTTGGAAAGACAATGGACATCTGTTAAGATGCTGCTTACGGACTTGGGGGAACTACTTCGTTCCATGACAGATTTCCATTATGACCTTTTGCAAGTTGCCCAACACTGGATGATTTTGGGTTTTGTTAACTTAAATTTAAGTCTCTAAACACTTTTTTTTTTTGTGTTGTGCATGTTTGGAAATAGCCCTGGTTACATGCAGTCCAGAATTCAATATATAGGTAGAGGCAATCAGG
The DNA here is from genome assembly GCA_026212715.1 of Elanus axillaris. Lineage (NCBI taxonomy): Eukaryota > Metazoa > Chordata > Aves > Accipitriformes > Accipitridae > Elanus > Elanus axillaris. The sequence goes on along the minus strand of JANZLQ010000086.1, from coordinate 38,223,385 downwards.
TGGTCACCTTATAATATGTATGATGTTGTTCACTTTCAGGTGAGGACAAATATCATAGAGCTGTGATGCCCTCAGATATGCTACTGATGAGTACCACAGATGAGCACCTCCTTTTCCGTCTTCTCTAGATGTGAGGGGAAGCTTTTTTTTTTACAGTGCAAGCTTTCAAGCTTGCATATGTAGTTTCATATTTAGCAACTTAATCGTAAAAATTTTCAAACTCGTTTAATTAAACATAGTATCATATTTTATTTTAAATCTGTACTGACTTCTATGTGAGGGCCAATGGCAAATGGTTTTGGGTACCACATCCACGTAGTTCCTGTTCCACAGCCATTTGCATCAAACAAACCTAAAGAACTTCCACATGGTCTGGGACAGAGCTAACCCAGGATGTCTGCTAATATAGTTTTTCTTCCTGAATGTATAAGGGCAGCAGTCTTCATTGAGTTTGTTCTAAACCTTTGCAATGCCAACAGATCAGAGGGAACTGACCTAGTGTTTAGAGGTGGTTGCCATTCTAGCTGGTGAGGCATCAGTTGAAGGCTTTTTCTGTCCTTCACTACAAGGTGTGTGAACCCCAAGACCACCAGTCTCAGAAAAGCAAGATGTACTGTATTGAAGACTTAAAGCTTCACACAGGAAAACTAACATCCTATGAGACTTATGTAATTGCCATCTGCAAGCTTCTAAATCAATTCCTTGAAATCATTATATACAATTTTCCGATAAGGTCAGCAGGTTCCTTATTTTCTGCCTTTTTCCTTTCTGCTCTTTTATCCTATGATTTGCTTTCCTGGTGGAGCAATTTCTTTCTTTCACCCTTCAGGACTGCATGAATAAAACAGACTGCCTTCTCTACAGCCTCTCCTACCCTCTCTGTGGTCTAAATTAATTCCCAGTGATTGGGAATTAAAAGTGCAAAGCTATTCTGCAGGGCTATGTTTCCAAGGTTCATGTAAAGCAGAGAACAGGGTGTGTACCAAATACTGAGTTAATGGGCTGGAATTGTGGAAAGGAGACCTTAGTTTCTTTCTGCCCTGAGAGTAATAGGTTGCATGCAGTATTACATACCTGAAGAGCCCAGAACAAAGTAAATGCTGTGGTGTGTCAGGATAAGGTGTGGGCAGAACTAAAATGAAAGGCTCTTCATATAGGGAAAGCTTCTCTCACCTACTGGCTAGCCTAAAGTAGGGAGGCTGATTTGAAGTCTTAGCTCCCCAGTCTTGCTGCACAGTAAGTTTTGCCCTGAATTGCCTAAAGGCCTTGTACAGAATCACCCTCTGTCTCATAGCAGTGTCTTGTAATGCTTATCATGCAGAAGAGCTTTCTGAAGTTCTTTGGACAGTGTCTCTATGCAGAATTAGCATAGGTGAAATGAATGTGTTTAGGGATCCTGGTGCTTTTCTTCTGAAGCTGAAGCTGTATTATGGAGCTGGTTAGAAAGTGATAAGAAAGGAATATTGATGCTACAGGCAATGCCATGGCAGACATCCACACAGTAAACAGGAAAGAGTTTTTTTCACATTCTTTCAACTGGAACATGTACCGAGAGACGATCTGTGTCATCTTTTTCAGTTAAGTCAGTCGATATAAACCATATCATGGGAAGACAAGCAGAACATTATTTCTTTTGCAGATGTGGGAAGGCTTTATGTCAATGACTTGTCACTAACTGTTTCACTGTGTTTTAGTAAGAACTCTACATTTTAAATAAGAGAGTCCTGTGACTGAGAATGCTGTAATTTAATGTTTGTGCTGCCACAGTCAAGACTAATGAGGTTGACAGAGCCTGGAAGCGTCTATTCTGTGATCTTTACAGGATAGGCTGATGGCTGTAACCCATTTTCTCTCCTTCCATAAGTGACATAACTGCCATGCTTGTCCTGAATTGAGGAGGATACTGGTAACCTCAGCAGACAAAGAGAGGATGGGCTTGGGCAGACTGAGTTCTTTTCCTTTCTAGAGCCTGTCTCATCAAGTTATCCTGGATGTACACTGGTTGGGAACATCTGTTTCACTAGTGTTACTTTCACCTCAGGAAAAAAAAAAAAAGAATATGCCACATTCTGCAATAAGATTAGAAACCAACTATGAACTGTGTAATTCTCCACATGACCCTACAGGGTTTGTGCAAATATTTCACATGTTTTTTTCATATGTATGTACATAAAAGCACACATTTTTAAAATGCATGATTATCCCACAGCCTATATGTTTTTCCAGCACTATATGCATGTGGCATTCAATGTCTGTTTCAAACACAATTAGCCTAGCAGAAAAATATAGCATGCTATAATTTCTACATGCCAAGAAATGGTGAGAGGGAAGTGCTTGTGAAAACTCCATTAGAGCGAGTGATATTTTGGAAAAAAAATTTTTACTCTGAGGATAGTTGCATTTAACTTGATAATAAACCACCTGGATACTACTACTCCAGGTTATATAGACTCCAAATAGCTATTATGATTGTTGGAAATAACATAATCTCAACACTTACGGTAGCAACAGTTTGGGAACACACAGAAGCAGGCTTCAGAACTAAGCTACGAAAAATAAACTACAAAAAGCAAAACATTGGTGTTTTAAAATGCTGAAAGGTTGAGAAATAAGTTTCTCAACTACTTTTAGCATGAGGCAGATCCCCAGCTTGTTGGAAATGGGGTGTTGGCAGGGCCAGGAAAGCTTTAGGAAAGCTGCAGTCACTTTTCTCTCTTGTAGTTACATACACCTCTGTGGTACTGCACCTCATTTAGTGCTGGCTGTCCAGAGCAATCTAACCCAGAAACTGTTCTGCACATCACTGTCACTGCGTTAATAGGATCGGAGGATGCTCAGTGTGACTGTGAGTGCTCTCTGTTTGACAAGTATCACTGGTAAAGCGATCTCTGCCGAACACCAAAACAACAAGCAGTAGACACAACCAAACCAAATATAGCCCTGTGCAGAAAAGACTTTGGGACAGGAGCCCATGATGTTGCTCCTCTCCGCTCCCAGCAACATTAACTGGTGGAATCCACAAGAGTAGAGCTGATGTGAAATCCTCCCCAAAGGGCCTGAGCCAGCACTGTGTTCCCAAACAGATATTACTCTGACCCACAGGGGCAATGAAGCCTGGGTTCCTACGGGTTTGCATTATTATTCTGACGTTTAAAAAATTAAGTTAGGTTTTCTGCTTTCTTTACACATAACTTTGAAATTCTCCTCTTTCCCATTACAATCCATCTTTTGCTGTGCTTTGGCTGTGATACACAGAAGCCCATATTCTGTAGAAACTGGCCAACAGAATGAAAAGTTATTGGGTGGACCCCAGTCTTCTCTCTAAACAGCCACCTGTTTTATAAAACGTGGAACTTTTTGTTATTTTTGAGACTGTTCCCTTCTAAAGTTTGGATGAAATCAGCCAATGAGGGAATTGAAGACATGAACTCCCGTGTGCTGAACAGAAGACCCTTTATTCTGCTTACAAGCTTTCTTACATATTCTTAATGGTTATACAAACGCTTCCAGCTTTGCCATGATTGGTTTTCATAACATGTTCACACACACAAGCTAACTAGACAGTTGGCTACTAGCTCCTGTCCACGCTCCCTATCACAGGTTCTTAGATCATCCTCTTGTCATGTACTCCGCTTCTCTTGTCAGCAATCATTTGGTTTCAAGCAGTTCTTATCTCTTCTGTGAAGCTTGTTTCAGTGTTCAAGGTTCTTCAAGGGCATTAGTATTTCTTCCATGCTGTCCATCTGAAATACACTCCCTACAAGCCAATACATTCAAAAGCTTTATGGGAGAAGAATGAAGGCACCAGGGAGTGGGAGGTCTAGTCTGAAATTGCTGGAAAGCCACCTAAGATATCAGACTGTGCTTTATGTTTTAAACTTTGACTAGAACTATGGTAAAAGAATAAGGTCTCATTGAAGCCTCACATGCTGTATGAATACTAGAAGACTTTTATTTTTGGCATTTCTAATACACAAATTAAACGATGCAACTTGCCTGAAGTATTTCAGAACAAGTCTGGGGTTACCTTGTTTTTTTTCTGTTTAAGATGCATTATGTAGAGATATTTTACCTCTGCCTGCAGTGGGGAACAATGCTTCTTAACAGATTAAGTTTGGGTTTCAAGTCTGAGTGCAGCAATGCTTTGACTACATACAGGTTATATTTCTGGGACAAAAGTGTGATTATGAAATTGGGATGGAGACAGATAACGAAGTAGCACATATTTAAAAATGAGCTTAGATTTTGACTTGTTAAGGACTTCTGCTTCTGTTTAAGGATTTAAGTTTAGAAACTCTCTTTAATCCTGGAGCCTGCTGGTGTTGAGACCAGCCTTCCCAGTGGTACTGATGAGGCTCAGTGCTGTGACTGTTGAATAGCTGGACTGTGGTGCAGTCCCCAGATCCTGTAAACATTTTCTGATGTATTTAAGGGCTTCGTTTTGTCCTTTGTATAAAGCCTGCCCTGCACAGCAGACAGGTTTGAATTATCTCAGCCCTATGGTAAGCCTCCCTCAGCCTCCTGCTGTTTCCCCTCTGTACCCTAGAGCCTTCAGCTCCGTCCTGGTCCATGTGGAAAAATTGGAGCTGGATCCTGGCTGTGTTCATGGAGGATTTTCAAAGAAAGCTCCTGCTGACTCCTTTCATACAGACCAGTCTTAGAGGGTGCTTGGAACAGGTGTAAGTGCCAAAATCATTGTCAGTCCCTAAAGTGCAATGTCCATTTAGCCTCTGAAGGTAGCAGTGTAATTAGTGATGGTTGGTAGTGGCCTCACAAGACCTACTCTAACAATGCAGATGATGTTTGTCCCTATTCCCCAGCTTTGGATCTTGTCTTTGACACAGGTACCTGTCTGAGCCTGCCCAGGCCTACTACACAGCCCAGATTACACATTTGGCTCAAGACAGCATCCAGCCTGTCTCTGTGCCAGAGATACCTAAGAGTCTGCTCTCATCCTGCATCTTCCATACACCACAGGGCTACCTCGCTTAATGCAGTGGGCCTTTCAACCTCTGAGATGCTCCATGGATCTGAGCACAAGGTCACTCCAGCTGCAGTAGTCTGGTTTGGGCTCCTCATGGAGGCTTGCAGAGCAAATACATCTGACCCTTTAAATGGACCCCCTGCCCTCTGATTGATTGTGTCTTTTTATGTAATAACAATATGAAATTAAAGTAAATGGAACTCATGACTGTGACAAAGTACATAACAACCATGAGATATTTGCATTTCAGGGCATTTGAGGGGAAAGATAATATCCATAAAACTTGTAGCAATAGATCTAATTTCTTGGCAGCCTTTTCTGTTGTTCACTGCAAACAAAAGTCCCACTGTAGCACCAACAGTAATGGAAGGAATGTTGCCATTTCTTTTCCCCTTACACAAACAAAATTTGAGAAGCAGGAGCAATAGCTCAGAAGAGAGGCTTTGCAGCTTGGCGCCTACATGTTTGGCTAGTAACAAAGCAATATTGACTTAACTAGATTTGTGGTCACCGTACATAGGAATGCTGGCTGGGAATGATCACTGCTAGGTGCAGATGGGAGGTTTCATGTTTATTCTAAACTATAACTGGTTTTGTGACTCCTGAGCATAAACCAGAGATCCTTTGGAAGAAAGAGGTCAGGCTGTTGTGTGCCAGTCTTCAGGATGGATGTCAGACTTAGGACAGCCTTTTGAGTCAGGCAGGTGTGATGACCAGTGCTGTGCTCGACATTTACTAAAGTGATTGTCATCTAGCTCGTCAAGAATCAGGCATGCAGTCTGATATTATTCAAACTTCTGGAGAAATGGATTTCATTAGGCATGCTTATAGGATTAACATAGAAGCATCAATATGGTTGTCTGGTTTTTGGTGGTTTGTTGGTGGTTTTTTGTAGTTCTTCCCTTCTACCTGCACTGGAAACAAATGATGGGATTTTCAAGTGAATGCATATGTGATGGGACAACTGTGCAAAGAAGATGGGGCCTTGTTCATGGTCCTAAAGCCAGTCAGACATGTGCCTGTTGCTATCTGTCAGGGAAAGGTTATCTTCCGCTTTATTTTTCATGCACTCTCACTATGTCATCAGTTTGTCTACATTTTGATTCAACAACTTGATGCGGGTTCAGAAGTCTGGACTGACACTCATGGAGGCTCATTTTGTCTGTGGCTTTGCTAGATATCATGGTCTGAAGACTTTCTATCATTTGTTTGCTTTCACCTCTTCCACGGGCCATTTACTGTATGGTTTTGCCTCCTCTATAATTTTGAGTGTTCAGACTTGCCCGTAGCCTGTTTCCCATGTAACAGGTCCTTCTGGCACAGTCATCTCATGTCACCTGAAATTCCTGGAGAGGCCCAAAACTTGACTTCATCCCACTTCTTGGTCTCTCACCAGATAATTAATGTGACTGCATGAGGATATGGGAATTCAGCTTTGCTGGATTAGGCCTGTTGCTCGTCCTCCACACCGTACCCACCCAACACCTCAGCTCAGTCCAAGGCTAAAAATCTCCAGCCACTGACTGCTGTCAACAAACCAAAGCAGGAAGCCCTCTTTCCTTAAAGGTTAAAATAGTTTTTATATATAATGAAAAGACTTGGTGTGCAGTCAATGAGAGAAATCTCAGACAAGAGCACTATGTTTTTTAGAGTTTAGCCAGTGTTGGGAGAAAACCCAAGTGTTATCGGAGGATTAGATGTAAGGTCTTGGTCCTTCAGCTCCTTTGTGTTTGTAATACCTGAGTCACACAATCTCCTTAGAAACAGATGAAGCCTCACCCCACAAGGAGCTGAGGGTGGTGGCCAAGGTCCTCTGTATTGCTGTGTTGACAGGAAGACTTGGAAGGGAAATTGTACCAGTGAGACAGGCATCTGCAGGAAGGTGAAGGAGTGAAAGAAAAGAGGGTCAGCAAGAACTAAGCAGTGGGAATGGGATCAATGTCACAGATCTGCAGGAAACACCAAAACTAATCATACATTCTGTTGTAGGCATTCTTCCTGGCTCCCCACAGCTGGCCTGGGACCTCCACAGCCTCTCCTACCCTCAAGCAGTAGCTGGATGCCCACATGTGCCAGGAGAAGGAGTTACTTCAGAAATGGGTGCTGGGTGCCTCCAATTTGCTACTGCCATGCTCCTGAGCAGCCTTGAGCTGGGCCTGCTTTGCCACAGCTTTTTTTTTTGAGGTCGAGGGAGGCAAGTGATGGTGAATGGAGAAGAGACGGAGGCAGGAGGAGAAGGGTAGAAACCAAGAGGAAAGGAGTCAGCCTTGTCTGACCAGGAACCATGACTGCTCATCTGCACTCAGGTTGCCTCTGGGGAGTCTGAATGGTCACAGCGTGTGGATGCTGAAAGGTCTGGTGTGCAGTGCTGCGAGCCTGGGAGCTTTTTAAAAACAGATGAAGGGTGTCATCACTGAACTAGAAAATAGCAAACGTGCCACCCATATTCAAGGATAGCAGGGGGAGAGGAGGAGGAAGGGAAGAAGTAACAGCTAAGCACTGCATTCAAATTAATTGAGCTTTAGTTATATGAGGAACATATACATTTAGGACAAATTTTGAAAGTAAATCTAAAGACATGGAGCAAGCAGAAAATGGGTGTGTGTGTGTGTGTGCGTGTGTGTGCAGAATTTACAAAATAGAACATGCCAGAGGAAATGCTTCCCCCCCCACCTTTTTTCCTTTGTTAACTAATGCTTTTAGACAAGGGATGCATGGTGTTGGTTGTCTGTGGAGGTTTGAAATGGTGTCAGTCAAGCCATTATTAGACAAAACTGGAGAAAACAGTAATTAGTGCAAGAAGCAGTAGTAATTAGCACAAGAAGTACCCAGGGAGATGAAGGGGCTATCCCAAAAGCCTGGCTGGGTGCACTGCACATCCAAGTGCCCATCCTCCAGGATGACATGGTGTGGCCTGTGGGGGGGGGGGGGAGGGCCATGCTGCCAGCTGGGAGAGATCTGTCTGACCTTGAGTTGGGGATGGGATGGTTCATAGCTGGAGGTTAATGCTTGTGCAGGAGCAACAGTCGCCTGCAGTAAATTTGAGGGCCCTGCTTTAGCCTTGGGAAGAGGCAGCAGGGTGTGAGACCAGTGCCTCACATGGCCGATCCCAAATTAAGCCCGTGTCTGGACTTAAGTCCCAAGCTGGAATGTGACTGAGGAAGGCGAGGCTCAGGCCCAGGGACTTGCCCCAGTGCCGGGTGGGGGCCCTGGGGACAGCGGGGCATCCAGCCAGTGTCCGTGGTGGTGGAGGGGCCCTGTGGTGAGCATGGCCCCAAGCCTCTGCCAGGCCCTGATGGTGGCAGGAGGATCAGGTCAGCAGCTCAGGGCTGAGGTGCCATTTCCAGTTGTGGCTGAAGGGCCAGGTGAGACATTCGGCATGTGGTGAGGAAGCCACAAGGGATGCAGTGGGCGATGCCTTTGCCCAGCCTGCAGCTGATGTGTGGACTCACCATGCAGTAGGAAAGGCTGAGCATCACCCACATGGTCCATGCTGGAGAGCAGGGATTGGCATGGCACACACTGCTCAGTGACCTTGTCTGAAACCTCATGCTGGCCTCTGGCACAGGAGCATGTGTTTCGCTGTGTGCCTCCCAAGTTTCCCTGACTCCTGGGGAAGCCGTGCTCAGCCATACTGAGCTGCTTTGTCATGCTTCAAACCTCTCTTCACCCTCATGTTCTGTAGGCAAAAATACCCCACTGACTCCCTCAGGAGGTATATCAAGGAGAGATGAAAATGTAGTTAACATCTCTTCCACTCTGTAAGTGCCAATTATGTGGGTTTTTCTCTCAGATGGTCTAGTTGATAAATATAGCTAGCTAAATTCAGAGTAACTGTTTTCAACCTGTGTTTAGCGCCAAAGTGGGCTGGTTTCTATTTTTGGCCTGAAGAAGCATTTGCGTGCCTGAAACCCCATCCAAGTTCTTCTAACTATATCAGTTGCTCTAATAAAAGAGACTACCTCTTCCTACAGACCTTATCTCGCTTACATCTTTCAGGCACTGTGACTACAATAACGCTACTGCTGCTTCTTTCCTGTTGCTTCTCTGCCACCTGCAGTGCACAGCTTGAATGCACAAGACAGGGGATGAGGGGAAGCACATCAGGGTATTTCCTGACTTTACAGTTTTTCATTTGCAAGATTAAAGGTATTCCTAGGAACACAGAAAAAATTAAGTCAGAAGGGACCTTTGGAGTTCACCCCATCCAGCCCTTCTCCATGCTGGGCTGAGAAATTTTGATCGGTTGCTCAGGACCTTATCCAGTACGGGTACTTCCAAGGATGGAGATTTCACTTCACAGCTTCTCTGGGCACATCCTTCAGTGCTGAACTATTCTTGCTGTGAAGATTTTTTTACTTATTTTCCTCTTGTTGCAACATGTGGCTGTGGCCCCTTACCCTTTCACTGTGCACCTCTGAGAAGAGGCTCCTTCTTCTCTACCACCCACTGCACTGGGAGACTGTCATTTCTTTCCTGCCTCCTTAGTGACCTCATCTCTGGGCTATAGAAAAAAGTTCCTCCTGGGGTGGTCCATGCTCCAGTCTCTCAGCAATTTCAGTGTTACTCTGCAGGACTCTCTCCAGTTTGACAATGTCTTGCTTCCTCTGTAGGGCCCAAGACTGGACAGAGTGTTCCAGGTGCGGCCTTGCCAGTGTGGAGTAGAGGGGAATAAGCTCTTGCTTATGTAGCCTAGTATGTGGTTAGCTGCCGTCATCGCAAGGCATACTGCTGTCTTTTATGCAACTTGCCCAAAAGGAGCCCTCAAGTACTCTTCTGCAAAGCTGCTACCTATCCAACTCACCCCTAGCATGTACAGCTATGTGGGGTTAGGTCATCCCAGCTGTAGACATTGCACTTCTTTTTGACCTTCAAGACATTTCTGTTTGTGCATTCCTCCAGCCTGTCAAGGTCTCTCAGACTGTTTTTTAATATCCCCTAATTTTTGTTAAGCATGCAGTTTCCCATCCTCTTGTGCTTGTGTTTATGTTATACAGACGTGTTCAACGCAATTAGTCTCCTTTTCTGCCCTATACCTAACCAGCCTACTGTTACATTTCTAGAACAAATAACGGTAATCTCCACAAGAGGGTTTTGTGTCTGTTTAAAGATAGAAAAGAGTAGAGGAGTGAATATAATTGGCTAGGCAGATCCTTCTCAGTAGCAGCTGGCACTGCTTCTCCTCTACTCAACATGTTGCAATATGGTCTTTTTCTTGCATGTTTCTATAAAAAAAAAAAAAAAAAAAAGACTTTATTATCATGCTCATTTCCATTCCTCCAGCACCAGTCAGTCATGGGAACAATTAAACAGTTCTAGAATTAGAAGTGATAATTAAAAAAGAAACAGAGGTAAGAATGGAGTGTCAGGAGAAGAAAATTAAACAGTTCATTTCTCCCTCCATTTTCCTCCCTGTATCATGTTGTTGTTGAAGCTACAATATAGTTCTGCTTTATTAGGTGTCAGTTCATAAAATTTACTATGTACTACCTAAAACCTGCCCATATCTGCATGCTTTCTCCTACTTCTCCCCAGTGGTCCTTCTTCCAGTGAGGCAATTCCACTTAAATTTATTGCTCCTTGATATGTAAGTCAAGGCTCTGACTGTATCACATTTAAATATGTGCTTCAAATACTAATAGCGAGGGGATTCTGTGGATTATCATGCTGTCTAGGCTGATGGGTCAGGATTTGACTTTCTGGCTGTGTCTCAGTCCCCAGTTTGTTTTCCTAGGTAGCAAGAGCAGTTAGGGTCTGCTCTTGGCCACCCTAAGCTGCTCACTTTTGGAAACTGGGAAAAGCAAGACATGGTCTGTAACACTGGAGATTTTTTTTTATGCCTGAGCTCCTAAAATCCTTGCAGTCATGCTACAAGCATGTTTTCTGCTATATGTCCCTCATTTGGTCTCTTCTTCATGCTAAATTAAATTCTTCCACTCACATACATTTTCTTCTCATTTATGGTTTCAACTAACTCTCTTCTGGAATCCTACAGTTGTCCTAAATCTCTCCTGAAAAGCAGTACCTGAAACTGGGCATAACATTTGGCTGAAGCCTCTTCTGTGCTGGGCACACTGACAGGAGTATCCCCCTTTGCTATGTGTTAAATACTAGCCTGTAAATCCCAGAATGGCATTTGTCTTGCTCACTGTACTGGTACTGTGGATTTGTGCTGACCATGTCATCTGTCATATTCCCCAGATATTTTCTAAATAATTTTCTACTGAGCCAGCTGTTACTCACTACAGGGCAGCTGCTTGTTTCTGCACATATTGAAGTTCATCCAGCTGTTCTTGGAATTTTACAATTTATCAACAGCATTTTCAGTTCCAATTCTGTCTCTAAGAATATCTGCATGCCCTCTCTATTTCATGTCATTTGCAAATTTAACAAGCATACTGTGTATTCCATCATACATAGCGTAAGCAAAAGTGGTGGGAAAATCGGATGCAGATTCAGGATGAATCTCCGTATAATACTGCTTGGTACCTCTTCCATTCGGACAGGGAACCTTTATAACTACTTTTTGAATATAGTTTTTCAGACTTTTGTTGTTGTTTTTTTATTATTATTTTGCACCCATACTAGCCTGTCTCCATCTAGATGATTTTCTTTTTTTTTTCTTTTTGTTTTGCTTGCTCATAAGAATGCTACACAAGACAATGCCAAAAGTCTAAGTCAAAATATGAAACAGCTACTGCTTCTTCCCTGCACTAACACTCTTATACCATCCTATTGGCTGTTATTCAGTTCCTTGTTTGTCAACTGGGTGCTTAGAGCAAGTTTACTTTTTTCCAGGATTTTTTTTCTTTTTGGAAGTTGAAGGTAATGTTGCTGAGTTTTACTTGTCTCCTTTCTGCCTTTCCCACTTTTAAACACAGACCCTGTACTTATGCTGTTCCCATCATTGGTGCCTCACCAGTCCCCAGCTGCCCTTCTCGAAAGTAATTGCTAATGTGTGTGAGACTGTTTCAGGCAGTTCTTCACATATGCTAGACAGATGTTCATCAGGTTCAGCCAAATTAGCAATACATTATTCTAAGTGCTGTCTAATCTGCTTATTCAGGCTATTAGGATTTTTAACATTTATTTACCTTTTTCTTGCTGATGTTACCTGTACCAGCCACCTGCTCACAACTTCAGTGATGACTAAAGGAAAAAAAGCTCACTTTGGCATTTTTGATCTCCTCCACCCCTTTCCCTATTGAGCAGGGTGGCCATGTTTGTGTTTTCTGTTAATGTTAATGCAGTCAACTCATGGTATCTTGTACTGTTTGAAATGAAGAGGCAGTGGTTCCATGTGTTTCTGTGGAGGGACTCTATCCCTTCATGAAGAAACATGTCATGGCATTTCACAACTGCTGGACATAGGTTGTCACTGTAACAGCACTGTTGGCTTGCTGATTCAAAGCCTCGCCTTGCTACAAGCCCTTCGTGTTCACTACTGGGCAGGGTCAGCTTGCCAGGAAAAGCACTGGTGTGCCACTAATATAGCAGACATGCAAACTGGCTTTGCTGGGGAGAGGCAGGAGGGGCCAAGAGGAACCAGGTTTAGCCACATTATGTTGTCACTATCTTGAGGAGGTGAAGCAAGCTGTACTAGGGAGACAGAAGTGAGAGCCACTTGGAAATACTAGCTCATTGAAGTCGTCCTTGCCAGTTAGTAGCATTGAAAGCAAATGCCACTTGGGCATGCTGACACACGCTGGCAATTAATGCAAATGTACTCTTGCCTTTCTCATTAGCTTTCTCATGGGGTGCCATTAGGTTTGGGGTGTGGGATGCTGAAGTCAGGCTGTGCCCTGACCTTCTAGCATGGCCTCCTGCAAGCTCGAGTCTCTTTCATATGTTGTGTGGGTGTCTGCCAGGGTGTGCAGCTGCTTTAAGGTCTTGTCCAGCTTCCTGAGGTATGGAGAGCTGGCCTAAGCACCAGCCTGCCCCTTGATTGCTGCCTGGTCCTTTGTCTCAGTGGAGCATTAAAAGGAGTTGCATTGTTTTCCTCTGAATTCCTGTCCATTTGGAGACAGCTCACAAACCTCTTGTCTTCCTAATTCTGCTTCTGTGGGCTTCAATGCCGCCCCCCCCCCCCCCAGCAAAACAAGGTCCTGCAGGACCAGAGTAACTATGTACATAAGCCTAAATACTTCTAAATACACCGGAGTGCAACAGTGACTCATTTATTAGGTCACTCTGAGTCACGGGACAATAATAACATGAGTTACAAAAAAGTTTTTATTTTTTTGATGGCAATCTCACCCCCCAAAAAATAATCAGTCAATGGCTCACCTTCCAGGAAAAATTAGGAAAATCAGCCTACCATTTTTCTCAAGTGTTAGGGTCATGTTGGTAACATCCTAATGATACCTGAGTTTATTGTGTTATTTAATGCTGAGGGAGTAAACGAATGACAAAGTCATTACCACCACAATTACCAGCTAGTAATTAGCTGCAATATTCATGGGTCTTCTGAGTCATGCGTCTGACACAGAATGGACTATGCCATCTTCATCCCACAGGAGCTATGGTGTAAGGCTGAGGCTTATTAATGGTAGGTATGGGCATCCTTTCTTGGTAAATATGGAATGTCATTGCCAGTGTTGTTCTAGTGATGTCAGATCCATGTTAATGAAATGTGTCAATCCAAGCACAATGACAGTTTGGCAGAAAGTGCTACTCTCACCCCATCAGAATTTTTTTAAATTTTTTTTTATTTTTCCTTTCAAATAAGTAAACTTAATTTTGAACCAAAAGTTTTTTTGATTTACATCACTCAAACTGGTGCAACACTTAAAAATGGGAACACGAGTAAACACTGTGTATGGTTCTGCCATTCCTGTTCAGGATATAGGAACTCAAACACCCTTTGCGCCCTTGCAGCAAAGGGGGTCAGGCACATCCTGGGCAGCATCAGCAAGAGTGTTGCCAGCAGCTTGAGGGAGGTCATCCTTCTTCTGTTTGGCACTGATGAGGCACTTCTGGAGTGCTGGGTCTAGTTCTGGACTCCCAAGTACAAGAGAGACATGGACATACTGGAGTGAGTCCAGTGAAGGGCCATGAAAATGGTTAAGGGCTTGGACATTTGATGTATAAGGAGAGACTGAGAGATCTGGGGCTGTTCAGTCCAGAAAAGAGAAGACCCCATCTGAGTCTTCTCTTCAATGTGCTATCAATGTGTATTAATACCTGATGGGAGGAACAAAGAGGATGGCCCCAGGCTCTTCTCACTGGTGCCCAGTGACAGGGCAAGAGGCAATGGGTACAAACAAAAACACAGGCAATTTGATTTAAACACAAGAAACAACTTTTTTTCACGGTGAGGGTGGTCAAATGTCAGAACAGGTTGCCCACAGAGGTTGTGGAGGCTCCATCACTGCAGATAATCAAACCCCAACTAAATATGGCCCCGAGCAACCTGCTGTAGCTGACTCTGCCCTGAGAAGGGGGGGTTACACTAGGTGAGCTCCAGAAACACCTTTTGATGTCGACCATTCTGTGACTCTGTGTAACTATAAGAGGAGCAAAGCATCATTACTGAGATGACTACAAGAATGGTGAGCCTACCTTACAAAAATATGTTGATACATAAACAACTGTTGTGGTTTAACCCCAGCCAGCAACTAAGCACTACGCAGCTGCTCACTCACCCTCCCCCTCCCAGTGGGATAGGGGAGAAAATTGAGAAAAAAAGTAAAACTCGTGAGTTGAGATAAGAACAGTTTAATAGAACAGAAAAAAAGAAACTAATAACGATAATGATAACAATAATAAAATGACAACAGTAATAATAAAGGGATTGGAATATACAAATGATGCACAGTGCAATTGCTCACTACCCGCTGATCAACACCCAGTTAGTCCCCAAGCGGTGATCCCCCACTCCCCTCAGTGGGAGTTGATGTGACAACTATGTGACACATACTAGATGTGACATCCCATGGTATGGAATACCTCGTTGGCCAGTTTGGGTCAGCTGCCCTGGCTGTGTTCCCTCCCAACTTCTTGTGCCCCTCCACCTTTCTTGCTGGCTGGGCATCAGAAGCTGAAAAATCCTTGACTTTATTCTAAACATTACTTAGCAACAACTGAAAACATCCATGTGTTAACAACATTCTTCTCATACCTAGCTCAAAAGCATAGCACTGTACCAGCTACTGGGAAGACAATTAACTCTATCCCAGCTGAAACCAGGACAACAACATATGCTGAACATGGACAAAAGAAGGAAGGCTGAAAGGAGACATGACTTCTCTCTATCAATGACATGAAAGAGTAGATGACAATGGAAGAACTACTGAAAGTAAAGAACTGGCACAAGATTAGCAGGTAACAAAGTATTATCTGACAATGAACAAAGTTAGACTTAAAATTAGACTAAATTTCTAAAGCAACACACCGATAAGAATACTGAGAGTCTCTGAAAAGGAGTATTTGACATATCATAGAAAAGGACCAGCCTTAGGCCTAGGGTTGAATGGGCAGAAGAGGCTGCTCTCTCCAGAAACAGAATTCATGGGGAGACCTGGGGGAAAAAAGTCAGCGACTGTGTTTCCAAGAAGTGTGGGCAGAGGCTGAGCTTCGCAGGAACACACACGTGTCTCCGGGTCTATCTGATTGTTTGTATACTGATGTGGATAAGAAGGAAGGTAGATATTTTTGTAGGCCATGTCTGTGTAAAATACTCTATTCTAAAAGTGGAAGAGTTTTGTTCTGTGTTGAAAGTTTTTGTCACCTAAGATTTTCCCTTTTTAAAATATATTTTGTCTTTCCTCTTAAGTGTGCAACAATCCGTTTCATCATGGAGAGAAACTAAGTGAGGACTCTGGCTCATCTCTGAGATAGCGTGGAAATGGCCTACAGAACAGATGTTAAACTTTACACCTCTGGACACTTAAATGATATCAAGCTTTATAAGTCTTCAGAGAAAATAAAACAGGGATGGTGGTATTCTGCCAGGAAACAAAGTAATTAACAGAAAAAAATCAACTCCCAGCAGGTAACTTTTGTTCCAGCATCCCTCTATTTCCAGCACAGGCTGAATATTCCTGCCCTAACACAGACATCCGCAGTCACCTGTGACCAGTGTTGGTGCCTCAGCAGATTTTTCTACTCCACTGGAAATGCTGAAGTTGAAAGCACTTAAAAAGAAAGTAGAGGAGGGAACTGATGGACTCCATATGTGTCTCAAAAGAGATGAGTTAGATGTGTCAGAGATTATGGTGCTGAAAAACAAACCACTTAAGAACAGCCAGTGGTGTGCTGGGGAGCTTGCCAAGGAGGAATACCAGTTCGTACCTTCATACTTGGCTGGTGTAACTAAACCTGAACAGTTTAACAAGTTCCTACATTTTCAGAAGGAAATAGCAAAGCATGAACTATTACAGAATTATTTTACAGGGAACAAAGTATCAGAGCAGCATGAAAGAAAGCTGGCTAAGGTAAGAAAAAGAGTCCCCAGGTTGATGGAAAAGTAAATTTTGCATTATATTTCTGGGTCGATTGGTGATTTGTGTTCCAGGAAGAGAATGGGTTTAGGCAAACTCATCTCTCTCTTCTTGTCAGAGAGATGAGCCCATGTGTTTGCTTAGTCATGCACTTTTAAGACACATCTACTATGTGCTCCAAAACCCTGAGCCCAAAGCTGTATGCCACTGTTTACCCTTCGCTCCATTGTCATGTGGAAATGTTGTGTTAAGTATACAGTTAAGCAGGATCTTGCAAGCTAGTGATGTGTATGGGAGAAATCACTGTTGGTCAGCGGGTCTGGAGGAATTGTATATTCAGCATCTTGCTCAGCAGCACCTTTGAGGTAATTTGTAAAAGCAGGTACCTTCCCTATGTATGCTTTAGACTATTTCTTTACGCACAGTTACTGCACTCTGGCTGGCCTCTCATGGTGGGTAGGATGGGGCGTGAATTTGATCAGTCAAGCACATACACCTTGCAGAACTTGCTTGTATTGCTTGAGCTGCTGCCCTGGGGGGAAGCATTAAAATCACATCATCGCTCAGAGCCAAATGCAGGAGTGAAAGGATACTGGATTCATAGAAAACAGGGATGGAACTTAGAGAAAGCAGTTGGGGGCCAGTAAACTAAGAAATGGCTAGGTTAGCATGCGCGAGAGAACTGTCATTTCATGTAGATGAAAATAATTTTTTGAAAGAATTTGGCATCTTGTCCTTCACTGTGGTACTTATGGCCTGGTTTTCATCCTTTTTAAGATGCCAGCTGATTTATTAAAGGTGTTTTACAGAGAATTAAGCAGTGGCATTTGCAGGACCAGGGGAGAGAGGGCTGCTGACAGAGATAATAGAGGTCAGGCTTGACTGAAACAGCCATCCCAATAGCAGTGCTACATATACCAGAAACAAGCAAAGGAATGATCAAAGAAATAAGCAGAGGTCTTTCTTGTATATCTCTAACATGCTACCAAAGCTTTTCTTGAAAAGTTATGCAAAATGAGGGAAGTGAGGTGACAAATTAATTCAATCTACTTGCGGGTATAACTCTTGGAGAAGCAGCATAATACATGTTCCACTGGATTCTAGGAAGTATCATCTGCCATACAGTCAACCAACTTGCCAAAAAAGTTGGTTACTTCCCACCTTGGTAAATATCCTCAAGCAGATTTTCTCCTATGCGTCTGGACTGAGAGGCCAGAGTAAAAGGAAGAAGGGGTGGGGGAAAACAGAAGAGACAAAATGCAGTATTATAGCAGGATAACAGCTTGATCTTGTAATTTTTAAAGCATTTTTTCCCAGAAAACATTTTCCCCAGAAACAATTTGAATCAGTGCAATTTTTGTGATACAGTGTAACTCTGGTACAAAGTTTAGCAGAAAGCTATACTAACTAGCAGTGATGACAATCTTTGCCCTTTGATTAAGTGTTCAAAATTTCTATCGGCCTTGGTTTGAAACAAGGATATTCGCAAAGTGAAAAACTGCCATAGTCTATTATCTACCTAAAAGGCTTGTTGTGAAAAAATTAATCTTAGGAACAGAGCACTTTGAACTGAGGCCAGCAGCACTCCAGAGAAAAAGTTCCCATGACAGAGGAACACACAGCACAGGTTGCCTATGAGACCTTTTCTTTCTCTCTCCCAGGTTTATCACTCAGAGTTGGTATGTATAACCATGAGATTATAAGTGTATGATTTTAACTTTTGTATTCCTTAGCCAGGGTTTCTTGGGTTATTTATTTATTATGTCTCTCTGAGCTAACAGTTGCTTTAAGGAATGCAATGTGTTCCAAGGGCTGCTTCTTCCAAACCTGGAGATGATCTGTTGAACTCAGTAGAGATAGACTAATTTATACTTATGGAAGGATTGGCTGTAAAGATGTAAGCAAGATATTCAACAATAAGTTGAGGTGTAATGTAGCAATTGTCTTCTGCCACACAAATCTATGTCTTCTTTGTTTTCTACTAATCTTTTTGATGATTAGTACAACCTGTCTTGTTGAACGTGAGCTTTCTTACTGATCAAAATACATAATTCATGCTATGACCATGACTTGATCTGGATTCTTATGATATTTCTTACTGCTTACCGTCACGAGAAATGGCATGAACTTGAACAAGGTAATACATTCTGACAGCAGCTGTTTTAGAGCACCTTCTGCACATGCAGGTATGTAGTTGTTCATTTTGATGATTGTACAGGAGCTCCAGAGAATCTGTGGCTGTATTCCCCTCCATTCCAAGTGACTACAGGTTGTTGAGGAAGTATTTGAAGATATACGCAACAGCTCTCTGATATTTGGTGATATTCTGAAGGAAATTAATGTAGTAAATATTCCTAAGCTTTAGCACAACATAAGCTCAACTTACCATAACTACTGTTTGAAATGCATTATCTCCCAGTGCCCTTTGCCAGTTTTTTCTCAGTGCATCTGGGACATTTAACTCTTTTTAGCTACAGTGAGGAAAGTGATTCTCCTGGGGATTTATATTCTTCAGCAGACTTTTCTCTGCCCCCTTGCTCACATGTCAAAATCAAACATACCTAGCAAACTTCATGGGCTCGTAGCATCACAGTTGGGTTTTTTATTTAATCACTTGTGGTGTCAAAGGGGATGGCTGATTTCTTCCTCATTTTTGCTCCTTCTCCCATCGTACACAGGTAAACAAACAAGAGCAGAGAACAGAAGTTTTAACAGATATGCCTCTGTAGAATGCTGTTTTCCAGTCTGCTCAGTGATTTGAGCTGACACCATTTCCATCTACAAGCATCATCATGTTAATGGAGACAGGAGAAGTCACAAGGAATTGCACGCCTCTGCAAATCATCTGCAGATGCAGAGGCCACAAGACTGGAAGAAATAACACTGGGGAGAAAGGTGAATTAGAAATTGCTCATACTCAGTAGTTCAGTAGCACGCTATGTTTTCAGTCACTGCTTTCATTCATTCAAATTAAAGCCATGACTGTGTACGTGTTAAGTGTTTCCTTCAATTTTTTTTTTTTATAGCTGACAAGCAAACTAAACTGCATGGCTATAAAAGTCATGTGATTTTGTCTTTAGTGCATTCCCAGTTCTGCTTCTGGCCCTACTAGTGAGCTGACAAGTCCTTGCATGTGTCCTAGTGTTCCTACTGTGACTTTATGCCCTTTAATTAACCATATAGCAGCAAGCCATGACTCTTTTTTTCCTGCAGTATCCCCCAGGTTACAAGAACAGCAGCATGACATGCAATACTTATATTTGCATTTGCCTGAACGTCTCTGTAGGGTCAGGAGAAGAGGGCAGACAGCTTTTGGGAAAGACATATGAGTTCTTTCCCAAGTTTCCCCTAATGTTACACAAACAGACACCAAACATCTGGCTACCACTTAAGCACTTTGATAAACACATTACTAAAAAAACCCACAAACAAATGAAAACCCCCCAACCCCCCAACCTTCACTAACTTGTTTTCTGATGCTCTAGCCCTAATTCTAAAATCCTTAAAATGTTTGGGGAGGGGGGGGCAGGAACCAAACAGGCTGTAACCTATTGGTGAATTATTTTTCCCTTTCTCACTTTGACAGTTACATGTGACGAGCAATAATTCTTATCTGACTTATCAGGCAGTTGCCTATTCTTTTTTTTCTTTTAACTTTTCACTATAGTGAAGGATGACACTTGAAATCCTTTATCTGGGGACCAAATCTGTTTGTTTCTCCTCTTGAGCACTCAGGACAGTGATTTGCATGTGGAACACAACTAAAATATTATAGGGGAAAAATGAAGTTGCGTTCTGATTCTGTACACTGTGATGTGGTGCTAGTGATGGTAGAAATTCTACATTGACTCTTTGAGTAATAACTGAGGGTGCAAAAAAAGTCATTCCTCCATTCATATTGACAAAATAATTACTCACTAAAATCCAGCATTTACAGACAATAGAATAGGAGAGGGGTCAGGCATTACAAACAAGAAATCCTTGAGGAAGAAGAGCTAGTTGGGTAAGTGAACTGTGCTGAGAATGACATTGGCATTGTCAAAATCCAAATGATCACCTCTGGATTTTGAACAGACCTGTGTGTGGTAGCATAAGTAAACAAACCTTCTGTCACAGCACAAAAGGTATGATTTTCCTGGAGCCAAACTGAAACAAGAGTCTGTAATATCTGGACTGCATTAAATATTTGTTTATGGTCTTCTTTCATCTCTATTTAGAGTGAGTGAGCTGTACATGATGATGCTTCTGGACTCTCTGCCTACAGCACAATACAAGGTATTATTTGCTTGTCAATATTAGCTCCTTTCCTTGGTGATGCTATAGAGAAATTAAGTATTTGACGTCAGATATGAGCACTTCCTGACCTTATCTTTGACACAGGAGATCTAATGCTTGCCCTTTCCTTCATTGCTTACAACAGCTACTGTAGGAGAAACCCACAGTAGAGAAACCTGAGACAGCAGATGCTACAGAATAAGCAGAGCATTGGCTGAATAGCCTGTGCTGGATTTCAGAAGTATCAAACCTATCATCTTTCTGTCTCCTCTTTGGTAAGGCCACATCAGGCTTTGTGCCAGCTTTACTGCAGAAGTGCTGCTGGACAGAGGGTGACATTGGCCTCAGGCTGCCAGGAATAGTGCCACACACCCTTCCTCTCACCTCTCCCACCAGTGACATCTTACTTCTGGTAAAAGGAATAAGTCCCAGGAAAGGTGTGCTCCACTATGGAAGTAGAAGGAGAGCACAGAGGAGATGTCAAGCCCTGAGGGCAGAGCCATCCCTGACTGACCCTGCCCAGTCCTACAGAGACTCTTCCCACCCTGCCCACGGCACAGGACCCCATTTCAGCCCAGCCTGGACCTGTCAGTCCCTGCTCCTTTATCTGACCCTTTTGTATTCTTCCTCTTTTTACCTTCCTTACTCCAAAACTAGTCCCTTCCACTCCTGATTGCTGCTTAGGCCAGTGTTCTCCATGGACTCAGAGCCAATCATTTGGATTTTCTCTGAGGATTTCACCCCAGTTACCCACTCTCTTTGGCACTGAGCCTGGGAACTCCTGTGTGATACTGACAATCTGTTGAAATGAAAGTGAAAGGCAATCATGAACATGGCACAGTTGACAGCATAAGTGCTTTCTCTAGGATGAGTAAGACACTGCTCAGTGGCAAAACACTTGAAAGGATTGCCCGAAAGCAAGGGGTTTGCATGAGCCTGAGTCTTCATATTTGCTGGCTGTGACACACACAGAGAATCGTCCATATTCTTTCTTATCTGTAACAAACCTGTAATCTAGTTACAAATGGAAAAAACTTTGAGTGACTAAAACCTGCCATAGGGCTTTTTTTTGTTCATGTCTGGCCATATTAGCTCTTAGTCTCACAAGCAACTCATTCAGAAGTTTTCATTAGAACTGAATTTTACTGAAAATATATTTTAAAAAAATGATGTCAGAACATGTAGCAAAGGAAATAAATATTCAATGACATGACTTCTCGTTTTACTCTTTTTCAAGCATTCTCATAGGTTCTGAAGAATCAGGTCAAAGGGATGGAAACAAAGCCTTAAGGCTCCAGAAATACAGGCACTCAGGAAAGATGTGCAGGTTCTTGTGAAGAAGGCCAGTACTGCTCTGGAAAGAAACAAAGAGTACGTAAGTGTTGCAAATGCTGTCAATCACTCTAGCAGCAACTACGTAGATGGGATAAAGCAGTAACAAATAAACAGTTCTTGAAGTTTTTAAAGCATCAGATCTTGGAGGGAAGGCCAAGGGATTAGACCCTGTGGATGGCCTGTTCTAGGCAAAAACTCTTCTCCTTTCTTAATATATGTATTTTTATCGCCCCCCTCATCTTTTGTACCAATCACACTGGGAGACATGGTTTACCTCTGAGCAGGACAAAAGCTTTCTTTTGCCACTCTGGACTGATCCCCACCAAAGAGCTTATGTCATCACAGAGAAGTCTCCTGATCACACAGACTGCAACCTGCATTGTTAAATTTCAGACTGCGTCACTTTTGCTAGACTTTGGCTTTGTTCTCATTATGGAGGCAGCAAAGCCTGTGCTTTTGATTGCCTGGGTCCTGTCCTCTACAACAGGATTTGGTCTGACTTCCTTATTTTGACTAGCTTATTCTCAGACTTTCTGAGGCTCCCTGTGTTCTTTGGACTGACCCACTGTTTCCATGCTTCTGTTTTGTGCCCCTGATATTTATATAACAGCTTCCAAATCTCCTTACTCCTGCTCTGACCTGACCTGCTACCCTCAATATTTGATGTTATGGGTTGTTTAATTCTAGATCTCTAAACTTTAGGCTTGAAAGCTGTCTTAGCAGGAGATCTTACATACCAATGTTCCTGTTCTTGCCTCCTCCACTGTCTTAACCTGAAGAATTAAGTCACTCTTTCACTAAGCTGCTGTTTCCCCTTCTTACCCTTCCCTTCTTCTTGTAAATGTTACTCTTGACTAGACTTAAGAAGTCTTTTATGTCTTTGCCATTGTTGTTTCCAGTGTATTTAGTGTGTACACATTACAATATTTACATTGTGCTTTTGAAATGTAGTTTGGATGATTTGGCAGTTAAGATACTGGAGTGTGAAAGAAACTCAGGTTCACCAGTTTTTGCTAGTGTAAACAGGAAGATAATTAACAGTGGCCCAGTACCCTACATGTCTATACTTGCCTACAGAGAGAGAATTCATGATGTGTTACTGTGGGATAAAGTCTAACTGGCATGAATATAAGATGGGTCAGGGGCGTAGTGTGGAATATTTATAGAGCATGCATATGCAAATTTTATCTAGGCTACAGAGACTGATTTTTCTGCAAGCTTTTATAAATATTTTAGAGGTAAAGGGGAAAAATATGACATTTTGCCTTCTGCCAAAGGGCTGAAAGGGAACAACAATAAACATCCTAGAATGATCTAAAGGAGTTCTTGAGAGATTTGACAGCTATAGGTATAATAATCCAATATCCTGTAAGACTGTTCAGTTCCAGATAGCAATCTTTTCCCAGAGAAGTCTAGGAAATTGCACTATCCTAATGACAACTTTCTAGCATTGCATGAAAACTAACAATCAAAATCTGAGTCATTTGTATGCATTAGTTGCTACTGGGAGCCCAAGACCAAATTTTTCCTCTTACTATGGACCATGTGTAGCCCTTTCTATGTATAGGAAACCATCCTTGGAGGGTGGGCAGAGGAAAAGATTTTCATGCAAGACTGATGACTTTTTAACATAACTTTGGTTAGCAGATGTTAGAATATCTGGTAGAATTTTTGAGATCTGATAAGGAGGGGGAAAGTAAGAATATTGAAGTACTTGCAAAGAACTAAGCTGTCTACTTATGTTATTGTGATACCTGTGTGTGTCAATGTGTGTGTAATAATGTGTAATTGCTTCAGTATTTTCATTCAGTGAACAAGAGGTTTCCCCTCTTAGGAAAAGAAGCTGCAGTTTTAATGAAGTAGAGGATGACTGTTTGAATGCTGTTAGCTCCTCACAGAGAGTCAATTCTTCTCTCCTTTGCATCACCGAGCATTCAGACCTGGAGTAACTTCGCTGTAATTCAATAAGCTTAAATTTGCTCTATGTCCTGTTAGAGCAACATTTAGCCTCCGGACATGTGTAATAATCTTCATTATATGTAACAACTATTTGCTCATATCTAACTTTGTATATGATCTTAAGATATTTGTGAAACTGTTGTTCTCTTTTGTTCTCTTCTAGGCTGAAGAATTAATTAGAAATGGTGCTACAGATGAGCCAAATTCCAGAAGATAAACCAGGTGAGTGATAGGACAGTTCTGAGTCAAGCAGAAAAGAAATATGGCACAAATTATGGTAATAAGGTGTTCTAGAGGGTTGGAAGGAAAACCAATCAAAACTTGCCTTAGCTGTTGAGATTTTTCCTCTTAGTATGATCAAAATGTGCTGACATCTAATGAAATCTGAGAGCAGCCCTGTGGAGAAGGACTTGCGGGTTTTGGTTGATGAGAAGGTCATCATGACTTGGCAATGTGTGTTTGCAGTCCACACAGCTGCCAAGCATACCCTGGGCTGCATCAAAAGAAGCGTGGCCAGCGGGTGGAGGGAGGTGATTCTTCCGCTCTGCTCTGCTCTTGTGAGACCCCACCTGCAGTACTGCATTCAGCTCTGGGGCCCCCAACATAAGAAGGACATAGGCCTGTTGGCTTGAGTCCAGAGGAGGGCAACAAAGACAATCAGAGGGCTGCAGCACCTCTCCTATGAAGACAGGCTGAGAGAGTTGCGGTTGTTCAGCCTGGACAAGAGAAGGCTCTAGGGAGACCTTATAGCAGCCTGCCTGTACCTGAAGGAGCCCTACAAGAAAGCTGGAGAGGGACTTTTCACAAAGGCATGTAGTGATAGGACAAGTGGTAATGGCTTATACTGAAAGAAGGTACACTTAGATTAGGTGTAAGGAAGAAATTCTTCACTGTGAGGGTGGTGAGGCACTGGAACAGGCTGCTCAGAGAGGTTGTGGATGCCTCATCCCTGGAAGTGTTCAAGGTCAGGCTGGACAGGGCTTTGAGCAACCTGGTCTAGTGGAAAGTGTCCCTGCCCATGGCAGGGTGGTTGGAACTAGATGCTAGATGATCTTTAAAATCCCTTCCAACCCAAACCATTCTATGATTCTATGAAATCAGGTGCATAACATCCTTCTTTTACTACTTTCACTTCTGGCCTTTTCTGAAACCAGTAGACGTCAGTGGGAGACTTGCTAATGCTGAAGAAACCTAGGGAACCATCAAATCATCTCTATGAGTTCTTTGACTGATTCTGTCACTGTCAGAGTCACAGCACTCTGGTGTATTAAAGATGTCTCAGGGGATGGTACGTGAAACCCTTCAGCTGGCAGAAATGTGGTAACTGGATTTCATGCTTATTATGAGTATGTTAAGCCCTGTATCATGTGCTTTCATGTGCCCTTCCTAAGTTTATTTTCAGCCTTCACTGTGTCAGTCTTGGGTGCTCTAGTTATCCATACAGTAATCCGTCCAGTTCTTCTTGGATGCTTGCTGGGTACTTTGGTTCAGCAACTGCAATGAGGTTTACAGTCTATTTGTGTACTGCTTGACAAAGGAGTGTTTTTTCATAAGGCTTTCAACTGAAAGAATCTGCATCAGGACCTTTGAGTAAGATAAAATACAAAAATCTGGAAAGTCATGGAAGAGCAAAAAGAAAAGCTGGCTAATAATGAACCAGGAAATCCTGTGAAATGCCATTAGGGTAGAGTATAGTATAACTAGTCTGACTGCAATACAACTGCATTCTATGCCTTTATTGAAAACCTGTACTCAAAGCACAGTTTTCTTCCAGAGCATAAGAACATACCAGTTAGCAAATTATAATATGGTAAATAAGGAAATAGATGTTTAAGAAAAGGCGTAAAATGCCTTCTGTATTTCCTCATTGAGGAAAGAGAAAGATCTAAATCTGCTTTTTGCACAGTGTCTCAAGTGTCCTGCTCCAGGCTGTGGGCAGTTGTTAACTTCACCATGGGCAGCTCCTATCACTGGCCTCTAACTCACTTTTACAAACACACCTTCAGTAGGAACAATGCTTGAACAATCAAACTAGCTTCTGCTTTTTTTTTTCTTTCCCTCAGCTATTAAACTGGCCTAAATTCCTCCCTAGTGTAACTGTCTTCCCATCAATGAATGTATGCCTGAATGCAGCTGCCCTGATTATGTTTGTTTCTAGAACATGGTACGGGTTTTGAATTCCAGATCTTTGCAGCCAACCACTAAAACTCCATAAAATCAGTCATTGGCTCTTGGTCTCCTGCAGGATTAATGAATAAAACAATCAGATCTCTCTAGGCAAAGGCATATCTGAGGAATGGTTTTGCATAAAATGAGCTAAAAGACATTTAAACAATGGGTTCAGGTTTCTCCCTTTCTCCTCCATACCAGGTACTAATTTAAAAAACACTTAGTTAACCTCAAACTTCCCCTCCCTACCTTCCTCAAATACACATTGAGGAATCAAAACTAGCCAAGTCAGAAAGATGTAAATGTTGCTGTTCTTCTTTTTTGTGTTACAGCTGTATTTAGAAGTCCAAGCCAAGAAATTTAGGTCAAATGTGCTAACGTGCTGGCACTTTAGAGAACAAGGCTCTGCAAATATTGTTTGTTGGGTTTTGGTTGGGGTTTTTTTTGGTGTTTTTTTTTTTTTTTTTTTTGTGAGGGGTGCTAAGGATTTAAAAAGGTATTCAATCCAAGTTAACTTGAAATGAGAACTTTACAGTTTTCCCAGAGGAAAAAATGGAGATCAGACTATTTTTAAAAATTGAATGAAATGTTTTCTTATTCTTTTCTAAAAAAGAAGGCATTATTTCCTTCTCTCCAGGTAGCATTACTATAAGGCCATTCCAGGACCAGTAGCTATCCTGATTCACGGAGTGGGGGAAATACTCTCTATCATTTTCAGGGGCTGACACAAAAGGACAGGATTTTTGAGAAGCTAGTGGCCATTAGCCCATGGGACAGAGGGCAGCAAGAAGCATGGTCAGGCACTTTCCCCACCTGAAGCAGTGTATCGCTCAAGTTGGGCTCAGGCTTTCTTCCTCCAGCCTGCTTTGCTTTTCATCAAAGCTGTCAGTTCTCCCTGGACTATTGACTGTGCACTGATACTGCACGGCAGACCAGAGGCAGGCAGAGGGTGGTTGTCTGCCCTTGCCAAGCTGCTTGGAGAGTAGGAAATATAGGTGTCCTGAGATAACAACAGGCAGTCCTTAATCATTGAAACATTGTCATTACCTAACACAGTGGCCTAGTCCTGAATCTGACAACATGGCACAAAGCTGTTACGTTGCAAATGTGGCTAATGCACTATAGTGGCTAATGAACTCCATGGCAGTCTCAGTCACAAAGATTTTCTTGACCTGCTCGCTGCACCAGTCAGACAAGCCAGGCTGCACCATTAGGAGCTCTGACACAGCAGAGACAGACCAGTTCTTCCTCTCCCCATTCTCATTCCCTTCACCAGTGCTTTCCCTCCCTCTTTCCTTCCCCTCTCTGCCTGCCCTGGAACGGCAGAGCCCTGCAGCCTGGCATCTTTCCTGGCTGCTCCACTTTCCATAGCTCCCTTTGCAGACAAACACAAAGAGGTGAACCAAGGTGTGGGAGACAGATAAAACAGCATGCCCTTGAGCTGCACCGTCCCCAGGGAAGAAAGTGGTTTATTTGTATTAGTCCAGACCCTTGGAGTGAGAGGCACTATTAGTCTGTGCGTACAGCTTGCCTCATTCCCCAGATGAGGAGCTGGCAAGGCCCCATAATACAGCTCTGGCTGCATCAGCATGGACACTGGCAGGCTGCAGATGAGCTCACTGACAAGCTGTGAAAAGCTGAAAAGATCTTTGACTCAAATAAGACCCTGGCTGGGCAGGAGCATGAGCTGGGCATGTAGGATCTTGTAAGATCGCATTATTGACTTGTTTTAGTGAAGTGAGTGGGTGAGGTGGCAGTGAAGCTGGTCTGTAAACTTCTGAAGTGCATTTTCTGGACTCTCCTAGGGGAGTACAGCATGTTTATTCTGGTCCTTGCATGCTTTTATCTGTTCATTCTGCTGGGATGCGGTGAGCTCCTCCTTGGCTGTATTCCCATTGCATCTAAAGCTTGACCGTATGTTTGCATGAAGTGCTAAAGGGCCTTGGTTGGGGGTGATGGTGAAAGGTGAGTCACATGACTCATGTGCTAGTGTTCAGACTGGGGGAAATGAAGAATGAGTACTGTGGGTGTGTGTACCAGTGCAACTGGGAGCAATGTTGTGGGTGCTCCTGGTCTGTACTGCTTGGCTTGGTTAACTCAAGCTCGTACTTGGGTATGCCTATTGAAAGCACTATGGACACAACCTTACATGCCAGTTAGCTTTCTGCTGCCAGCTCTGTCATTTGAATTGTGCATGTACTTTTATACTTCCAGAAACCTGCAGCAGACATGAGACAAAGACGACAGCATGAAAACCGCTTTCTGTTTCTGAACAGCTTGAATCTATGAGGTGTAAAGTTCTTGATAAATGGGAGGAAATGAACATACTAGAGACTGAGAAGAAAGAAACAATGGTTTATGCTGGCATGGTGAATATCATAGAAAACACTCTTAAAGAAATAGAGGCAAGAAATTGTTAATTCTAAACATGTCCTAACAAGGTTTCTTGAGAAGTACTGGTGTCCAGGTACGACCAAGATGGACCCTTTAGCACTAAGATTGATACTCAGCAGTCTTCATTTTCTCTTCTGAGAACATATGTGCCTAGTTTGGGTGCTTCTATGATCACCACAGTGTCTAGCCTCTGACCCTACAAGAGGAGCCTTGTAGGCTGATCTTCACTGTGTCAAATGATGGTCTACAGACATAGGGGTTCATGTTCTGAGCCCCTTCTGCATTTGTGTTATGAGTTTGGGGATTTGTAAGCAAATACACTTTAAACAACTACAGCATCACTATTTTTAACCTATTGTCTTTCTCGGCCTGGAGAGTGGGATGGTTCTGGGTAAGATTTTCAAGTATCCCAAGCTGGCATCATCTACCCTTGACATGAATACTGAAATGCCTAGTAACTTGAAAGAGGGAGAGATAGGACAGTCCTGATTCCCTTTGAAAGCCCGTTTTGACATGCTTAAATAACTGAACATTACTGCAGATTATTCACTGGGGTATATAAATGACGATATCTGTAAACTCATTTCAGACACAGACAGGAAGGCCACATTTAAGTCTAGAGTGAAAAAGAGGTCTATGATGGATTGTTGATATCAAGCAACTGATTTTTAATAAAATTACAAATAGTTACAGGAATAATTGTTTACAGAATAATGTTATTACCTTCTTGTTTTTGTAATTCACTAGGCTCTATCATTATTGGTTGAACTTTTATTGTTATTGGTGTTGTACAAAGCAAACAGTGAGAGGCAGGCTTGTATTGAAATTGTGCAATCCAAGGTACAGAACTTGCAGAGATTTGTTTATGTGCTAAAATTTGCATACTGAGTGGTTTGTATGAGAACCACTTAAACTATAAAAGTTAGATGCTTTCAAATTTCTGCAGGATTAGTGCATTCAGCATTTAAAAACAGTATTCCTTGTCTACTGGTAATTGTGCAGTTAGAAATAGCAAATGATCTCAGTAAAGGCACTTTTAACTTGTCCTTGTCACTGGTTAAGCTGATAAGAGTTCCAGCTGTGTGAAGCGAGGAGGTAATTTCATGCAGCTAAATAGATGCTAAAAGTACAGTCAGCATGAGTAGGGAATAATATATTGCTCTTAATGGTGGGCAAACAGCAGTTGTTTATGTAGAGCTTATGTTTGTCTAAGCATCTAAAAGGTCAAACATTTCTCCAAACTTTCTGTCCCCTGAAGCAGAGTTATACATGTTGACAGGGCATCAAATTAATTAATTAATTGTACCGAGAATAAAACAGAGCTGCCAGAAAGTCACAGGAAAGCTGAAAAAAAAAACCCCTGTGAAAAACACATAACATGAAAATTGCCCAAAGCCTGTATTTCTCCATTCACCAGGTCAGGTATAGGTACAGCCATTGTGTTCTTGTACTATGCTTGGTTGCCTTTAAATTGAATGATATATTTAAAATCATTGGTTTCCCTGTCAAATTTTGTATCCAACCCTTTGCACTGCTACCTGAGAGTATAAGACAGAGGTCTGTCACTTGTTTCTAAAGCAATTAGCAGGCCTCCAGCATCAGAGAGCTTTGGGGGAGGAGGTGAACTCTTGGTTAATTTAGAGAAATTTACTTGGTATCAAGGTATTAAAACATTGAAGAGCAGCAATTAGTCATGACAACTTCCTTTTTTTTTTCCCTGGCAAACAGGAGATCTTAGGCTCCATGTGCCTTCTGAAATGTTCCTGCGTACGCTCTGTAAGATATGCTCCCACAGCATGATAACAAATGAGTAGATGAAATCTGGTCCTCTGAAAAAATAGCCACTCTGAGAAGTTCCTCTCTTTGCTTTTTTTAAAACCATATATGAATATTCAGAAGGTTTTTAAATATAAATCGCTGGTTTCTAGAGTGGTTTGGGGGTGGGCCTTCTCTGTACTGTAATGAAAACGGACGGTCAGCAGATGGCAACGTTGTATAAGTTGTTCCAGCCGGAGAGAGCCGCAGTAGCATGGGGAGGAAACCTCTGATCCTGCCTAAGCAGCCATGAGGGAAAACGGAGCGGGGCCTCCAGGCCGTGGGAGAGTTGGCCCCTCTGCGCTGGTGTAACCCCAGCCGGCAGCTCAGCCCTACCCAGCCGCTCGCTCGCTGCCCCCGTCGGGAGAGCATCGGAAGGGTAAAAGTGAGAAAACTCGTGGGCTAAGAGAAAGATGGTTTAGTAGGTAAAGCAAAAGCCATGCACACAAGTAAAGCAAGGCAAGGAATTCATTCCCCACTTCCCAGGGGCAGGCAGGTGTTCAGCCATCTCCAGGACAGCCGGGCTCCATCACACCTAACGGTGACGTGGGAAGACAAATGCCGTCACTCCGAATGTCCCCACCTTCCTTCTTCTTCCCCCAGCTTTATACGCTGAGCATGATGCCATATGGTCTGGACTATCCCTTGGGTCAGTTGGGGTCAGCTGTCCTGGCTGTGTCCCCCCCCAACTCCTTGTGCCCCCCCAGCCTCCTCGCTGGTGGGGTGGGGTGAGGAGCAGAAAAGCCCTTGGCTCTGGGTGAGCACTGCTCAGTGGTAAGGAAAACATCCCTGTGTTATCAATCAACACTGTTTCTAGTACAAATCCAAAACACAGCCCCATACTAGCTACCGTGAAGAAAATGAACTCTGCTCCAGCCAAAACCAGCACACCCTCCAAGGATACTTTGGCTGAATGCTTGTGTAGGCTTACTGAGCTTTTATTACTATTTGTAACAGCAATTCAACATTTAAACCCCCTCATTTGAAAGGTCAAGCCCATTATCATTTAAGATGAGCAATCTAATTAAACTAGTGCATTTCCATAGTCTTTTAAAAACATGATTTCATAATGCTACAGAAGTACAACATGTTCTTTCCCACACAGATTGCATTTTTAAAAAGATAAGTGGGTCTGATGCATTTGCTTTTGCTGGAAAGTTGTGTGACAGTTTAACTGATCTGTTACTGCCTTTTCAGACTGAAACTAGGAAAACCAACTAATCAAACATGTTTCCCCAAGGCCAAATAAAAGAAAGTTATTTCCTTAGAACCTACTGTGGTTCAGGAAGAATGCAAACTAGCTTTTACAAGTTACCTTCACTAGGTCTAATACCAAATCACTGAGAAGCTTCTCTTTGGCTTCAGCAAGTTCCAGATTATGTCTGCTGTGCTTTGTCAGCTAGAAAGTCAAAAGGTGCCAGATATATTTCCACCTTTTTTTTAAACAAACAAACAACAAACAAACCCACTGTGGAGAGCTATTAGGCTACTTTGATCTAAATATGTAAATCAAAGCTGCAAAAACACCCTGCTTCCAACTGTACTGAAGGCACTGGGAAGAGGTAAAAGAGCCTGTGGTAGATAACTCCAACATATAAAATCCATGGAATAGCTCAGCAAGAACTTGGAAAGATTTCTGTAAAATATAGGGACTAACAGATGTCTTGAGAGAAGAAAAGTGAGTAATAGTTTGACTAAAGCAATCTTTGGTTCAGATGATATTCTGCTGCATGCTCTGAAGTCTGAAGCTCTGTGTTAGTAGCCAAAAGAGCAGGCATAATTTAGATGTTAGTGAAATGAGAAGTACAAAGCTTTTTGCATCTGAACAGAGTTTCATCTAGCAGCTCAGTCTAAAAGCCAGAATTGGACATGTGTGCTGAAAGACAAAATCACGTCATTTGTATGAAAGTAATTTGTTTAGCAAAAGCAATGCTATGAGCACCCTTCCTTGTTTACACAGTAAGACCTGGTTTACTGTCTCTTGGATTTCCCTCAAGGTACTAGAACTGGCAAGAAGTGAGGCTCTATGTCAGACTCAAAGACATCTGTAACTTGTGATGTAGCGCTAAATTAAAAGTCCTGTCACACAGGAACTATTTACTATAATTTATGTCAAGGTTAATGGAGTAAAAAGTATTGGAGTATTTTAAATGCTGATCAGACATGTTGCCAATGACTGCAGATTTTCTTTTATGTACTGAAGGATATTTCAATGTTTCTCAACATTTATGTCTTTTTTAGAGGAAGTTGGAGGAAATACCACAGAAATTTTAGGTAAACTGAGAATCACTTGGGAAGATCAAAGGTGAGTCTGAAATGTTCAAATATTTATGTCAGTGTGGTTACACAGAAAGTGTTAGAGGGATGGAAATGCCAGTCGTAACAACTTGCTAGGCCAAAGTAAGACAGATTAGTTATTAATAGCAGCTGCATTCAAGTGCTGATTGTAGAGCGCACCCAGTAGCAGCTGGGAGTCATAATCAGATATTATAGATTTGACTTCAAGATGGCCCACAGTGTTAAATAAGAAAAATTAACAATGGGAATTACACCTAGTGTTTGATTAATACCTCTGATTGCTTCAGTTGTTTATTTAGGTGCAGAACAGAGACATCATGGTACTTGTTAAAGCCTTTTAAGTTTTCTGACAGTGTCCTGCTGATGTTTTTTCATACCTCATGCGAAGGAGTTCAAACCCCTTCTTTGTTGTGATAGTGCTCACTAGTGCTAGTTTTGGTAACTTCTTTGTGAAGTGGAATTCTTTTGTTGGGAACTGGCTTGAGATTCCTAGACTTGTTTCGCATAAACAATTTTTTGATTTGGTTTGGTTTGGTTTTGAAAAGGGGTGGATTATGGGGTCATCTCAAACATTTGAGGTAACATGTTCTAAGAAATTAAAGCATGAAACTTTGGTTATTGATGCTGCCTGTCAGAAGTAAATAGTGAATATATTTGTTGCTGTGATGCTTTCAGTATTTAGGGTTAGCTCAAGACTGATTATTCTTGCTAGGTTTTTAATGTCCTAAAGCCTTGGATGAGGAGCTAACCAAGCTCAAAAAGCGTGGAAGAGAGGCTGTCTCTACTTATCCATCCACTGTTAATGACATGAAATGCCTATACTCAGATAGGCATAGGTTTTAATGTATGTGTATTGGGTTTCT
>JANZLQ010000086.1:38166502-38185394 GCA_026212715.1 Elanus axillaris | reverse complement strand
TTGTGAGTGAATAAATGTTTAGTTTTGTGAGTCAAAGGATCCCTGGTGTGGTTTCACCTTAATCCTGACCTGGGAATAAGCAAACCTGAGTCATTGTCCTGAGAAATTGGGACATGACATGGTTGTATGCTACACTTTTTTTGGAAGGTGTGCAAGCTAATAGAGCAAGTCTTGATACCTGAAAATGAAGAATGAGCTTCTAAGAATCCAGAAATAAGGATAATGGTGTAAAGAAAGATAAATACTACTTCAAATGTACTCCTAACATCTTGAAGTTGTGCAAGTGGAATCCAGGTGTGAAATTCTACTGTTGGACCTTAGAATCAAATATTATAATGCATACATTATGTGGATAGCTATACTGTCTGCATAAAGAGATATTTTCATACAACATTTTTAGAAAATAGCTAATAATTATTGTTTTAAATAGCGTGTTCTTCTATACAGTTTTCAGTAGATACTGCCCTCTTTCCATTGTGGCTCCTTATGGGAACACCAGCAGGTATTAATTAAATTCACAGGACAGAACTCACAAGTGGAAATTATTTAAGTAAATTGAAGCTGCATCTTCTAAATAAGATGAGTATACTAGTCTTGAATTAGGCCTTGAACTATGGTGGTACATACTGGCACATGAACATTGCTTATATGTGAGTCTACATGATCTCCAAATTCTGGCTTTCATTTTATGAAATCTGACTATGGCTGCAGAAATTTTTTGAAAGCATGAGTCAGGTTCAGTTCAAGTGGAAGCATCTGCCTGACTTTGCAGAAAGCTTAAAAAAACAGGTCAAAGAAAAGAACTAGTCCTTTCAATTGGAAGGGGTGTTGTTGTGAATACCCATAATTAAACTTTTGCTATGATGAGGATTGTTTCTGTTTATCTTTATGAAAGAATATGATGAAAAAGTGGGAAGGAGTCAGATTATGCCAACTGCACAGCTGTGCCCATGCTAAAGAAACATCTTTTTTGGCCCATGCAGGGTCAACCTGAGGACAATGGAATCCTTTTTTTCAACTTAATAAGTCATCACATGGAAAGGGGACATGGGAACATTCACACTTTGCAGCAAGACAAACCCAGAGATATCAATGTGTCAAATGGTTGTATTTGCATTCATTGGAGTGACACTCAATTCAAGACACTCATAGACTGTATATCCCAGTTTAACCAAGGTACATAGTCTACTGCTGGCAATGTGGGAGAAATCTTTTTTTAAAACAAAATAAACAAGAAACAGCAAAACCCACCATTTCCAAAAAGAAAAAAATGCCACAACCCAGGGGTCTTGAGATTCCTTGAAGTTTTTTTTTTATTTATTTAGGAAAATGAAAAGGCTATTTTGGTTATTTTTTGCTATTTTTTTTCATTAAGGTGGTTTCATGAAATTTCATGAACAGGTTGTCACTGTAGTAGGTGACAATTCAAGACATCAAGTTGAAGAAGCTACTTCATTGAGCTGACTTGTTAGTTTTTTGCCTTGGTTTAGGTGCAGATGCATGAAGACCTGTAGCTTCCAGAAGTAAAATATCCTTAGCCTTCTTCCTCTACCTTCCTTCTGGCTCAAGCCACTGTCAAAGAAGGGACACATGAAGTCCAAATTCTGTAGCAGTGCCTGTGGTCTCACAGCATTTCAGTACCTCACTTGCATTGGACTCCCATGGGATCCACCAATGAGGCATTACTGTCCCTGTCTTAGACAGACATCTCAGAGCATGATTCCAGCTTGTCCTAAAAGAAATATTTTAACCTTGTTTGGTTTTGTTTGTTTTAGATCTGTAGCCCCTTTATTCTGTCTTCTGAGGAAGAGTACAAGAACAGGGATGATTAGGGGAGTTAGCAGTATCTCCCCGCTTCTAGTGAACCACTCTGTTTGAATCTGCCACCTTCTGCCATGCATGCTACTACAGAGCAGTTAAACAAGCCATGCTGAAAAAGGAAGAGAGAAAGACAGTAGTATTGTCTCCATGATTTGCTGCCCAAGGTTTCCTTTGCCTGTAGAAACCTGCTATAGAATGACATTGTCACCAAGAAGTGAGAAGGATAGGATTTTCTCTGGGTAACAAGAGCAGTCAGAATTGTAACGGTTACTGTTTAAAACAGAAAAAGAGTTGAAAGTAAGCCAGAATCCCTCAGTAATCTCTAGTCTGTGGAGTAGGAAGGGAACATCATATAGCAACATATGGTACTGCTTGCTGCTGGAGACAGCATTCGGTGGAAAATACTTTTTGAATTTGGGCCCATGGTGCCAGTTCCCATATCCTGTTTAGAGATGGAAAATGGAGAGGCTCCTGCAATTTGTGGTTGCCTGGGAGTATACTCTATGAGAGTGAATTAAAATATTATAGCCACAAAGTCCCAAATTCCATGTTTAAACTCTCTCTCTTTTGTTGTTGTTTGGAGCATTTCTGATCATGTCACTGAAATCAGGGCAGGGGAAAGTGATTTGAACTTTCTTCCAGAGACAATGTATGCATTCATCTCACAATATAAAACAGCCATTACCCAAGTCTGGTCTATACTCATGTACGAGTACTGATTAGTATTCTGTGAACAAGAATGTGCATTTTGAACTCACTAATTATTACAGCAGATTTTTAATAATTCTCTTCTTGTAACCCTCAATTTATCTTTATTGCATTTATGAAATAAATGTAGGAGCTCTCAGAAGGTGAGTGTAATATTATTTTCTGCTCACCTCTCATCAGGGACTCTGCCAGAAGTTTACAAACATCAATTAAGTTTCACCACGCTGCCATCTGGGAAATAACTTTTCTTACACCCATGTTACAGATGGATAAACAAACAGGAGCTAAATAACTTGGCCTGGATCATGTAGCAAATTGGGAATAGAGTTCTCACACTGTCTCTCAAGTCCCTCACTCGGGTCTAACCAGTAAGCATGCTGCCACGTAGTTTGTTTACATTTTGAGACTGTTTTTAATGAACTAAGTTGCCATTTCTTTTTCTTCTGAATCAGTCAAAACTTGCCAACTTTTTATTTTAATAAAGCTTTCACATACTCAGGCTAGCATTTATAGTTAAAGATCATGTTTAGCCTCACCTTTGGTTGCTTTAACATTTGTGTATGCTGCTAGCACAGGATGATAGCAAGCAAAGCACAAATAATTTTTTCTGGATCTTTTTAAGACATGTTCCCACTGACAACAGTGGCCTTTGGATCAGTTGATCTCTCCAGTTCCTCAATTATTTTTATTTTTCCTTGCACAGAATACTTTCCATTTTCTAATGTTTTTTTATGGTCAGGGTTGATAAGGCATACCCCAGAGGATGAGGAGCTGTTTTTTTCTGTTGTGGATTTTTATATACTTACTCACTCAGGTTAGACTGATTATAACTTCAGGGTTTTTTAATTATTTTTATTTTTATTTTTCATTGCAGAGTTCTTCTTCCCGTATTGTTGGTAGCCCCTTTCAACCGCACAGTGATATATCTAATTGTGGGTGGAAATGGAAAGTTTCTAGTTGTTACAATTAGTCTCCTTCCATTTCAGCTCTAGGTAATTACAGTTTTCTGTGTTTTTTTTTTTTAAAGGTCATCTCAGTTCTCCTTATGTGTGATATTAATTATAAAGGCACAAGGACCACTACTACAGTGGTCACTCTATGACCCTGGAGGATTTACTTCCATGTGAAAAATGGGTCATTCTTGTTACACTATTGGAAATTCCTGGAATTATTTCTCCTGGAGAGAAGTTGGTGCCAAAAAAACTTGGTACATTACTGTACTGATAACTTTCAAATTTGGGGAACTTTCTCTCAGGAGAAAGCCATCCTTACTAACCTGTGAGATTTAGAAATGTCAATTGGTTCTTTCTCATTTTGGTACTGAGATGGACAATCATTGGAAGAGATGGGTAGGTACACTGTGATAATTATCTTTGTAATAAACAGCATTATTGTTTAAAAATATATCAGGTTATACCTCAAATATTAGCTTAGGGAACAGTCAGTGGAAGTCCGTTATTACTCTGAAATGACTGCTTACTGCAATGTCTGTTCCCAAATGAAATCCAGTATATG
Source organism: Elanus axillaris (assembly GCA_026212715.1). Taxonomy (NCBI): domain Eukaryota; kingdom Metazoa; phylum Chordata; class Aves; order Accipitriformes; family Accipitridae; genus Elanus; species Elanus axillaris. Next base: position 38,181,350 of record JANZLQ010000086.1, on the reverse strand, counting down.
ATGCATGCACTAATCCCAGCAGGGTGACTGTATAAAGTTACCTGTGTATAAAGGAATATAAGTTAATAAAACAAAGAAGATCCACATAAAGCTTTGAAACTGCCTAGACTGGCCTTGGCTTCACAAGGGGCAAGCAGTCTGTCAAGCAGCACAGCAGTCACTAGCTGACTGCTTGCCATTTGGGCAAGTGATAATCACATCTAGTCATGCCCAGGGGACACCAATGTTTCCAAAGCAGATGGGAGCAACCAGGGGGTGGGAGATCAAAGGACATCTTTGAAAGAAGAAGTGATGGGAAAAAGAAGATTTGAAAGAGAAGATCTGAGGGGTTGGGGAGAAGTAGAAAGTAGAGAACCCTAGATCAAACCCTCATCTGTTTAAAAATTTTATTTCCTTTGATTGTGCTAAGCAACTAGATGCTGGGACTTGAGCTCTGAATGTCTAACAGTGGGTTCCATGTGATCCTTTAGAGCTGAGTGAAATAGAAAGCTTTCTTTTCATCTTTTATTAAAATTTTCTGTAGATTTTGTAGCTCTCTTCTCTTTAGCTTCTGTCAATAAATGCTTTATTTTACATTTACTTTAATCTGGCTTGAGTTTAGGTTCATTTCAGGTTGCTGGCAAATGCCAAGATCAATTACTTCTTCTGAGTAGGGAACCTTAAGCTTGACTGCAGGAATTCTATTTAATTATTCTTTTTTTTTTCAGTGTCCAGCAAATCTATTGCTCTTGGTTTCCAAAAGGAATCTCAGCACCTGCCCAGCTTGCAAGCTGCTGATAGAGATCTATGTGGAAGAAGCCTCTTTTGGCTGACAGCAGTAATTAATTACAAAATAACCTGACACCCAAAGATGTTGGTGGTATCCAACATTTAATTTACAAAGAATTTTACAAAATTGAGTAGGTGATACTCCCTTTTCTGAAACAAAAAACCAAACAACAACAAAAGCTATTGTTACCCTTGGAAAGCATAAGACAAGATTCATGACATCAGCTAGAGAGGATAAGCTAAGGAGGGGATTTTTTGATAAAGGTAAGAATGGAAGAATAAACTCTCTGAAGTGGAGGTTACTAAACCAAGTACTAAAAGAGAAAAGACACTACTCTGATGCATTCTGCAAGCAAGAAGTCTGTTCCAAACCCGGAAGCAGTTTAGCAGAAGAGAACCTGAACCCATATGCTAGAGTTTAAGGAACTAAGATAGAAATCCCATCCATCTAAAACATGGATGCAACCACAGTAGAGTCCCTGGAAAACTGAGTGTCATTTAGGATATGAACAGTTAGTAAATCCTGTGTATTTTAGACAGTTTTCTTTACGTTAATGGTGAGTCAAGGAACTAACATAAAGCCTCCTTGCCCATGGACGTGGCACTCCTCTTTCCTACTGTGCTTATGGTCTTTATAGTAGTGTTTGTAATACAGATGCTATTTCTAGGATACCAACTTACTGCAAAGTGGAAACTTGAGAATTAATGTTTTTCTTTTGCATATGCTTGTACCTCTTATAAAGCATTGTTAATTAGGTCCCCTTTTGCCTACATGGTTAATGTTTTCTGTGAGTGAACACTCAAGGTCTTGGTAAAAGTTTCCACAGGACCCTTAAAATAGAACATATCTCTCATTAAATCCCAGGACAGCAGACCTCCTAATTGGATTTAAAGAGGTACTGTTGGAACTTTTATTAAACAGAGATATTGCTCTTTAGTAGCAGAATTGTTATTTTCTTCTCAGATGTATTCTCCTGCACTCTGAAAATCAATTATAAATGCCATATAAATATTTTATTCCTGTTCTATTCATAAAATGAGAAAATATATTGAAAAAGAATGATCTTTAAAGCTAACATTATTTGCACTGTGATGAAGATGACACAGCCTTAGATGGTTATTTTTTTTCTTTACTCCATTCTATTTTGATACGTCAAACTGTCCTTATCCAGCAAGCTCAAACTTGAGAAGTTTTAAAATAAAAACAGAGAGTTGGGTACCTGAATCACAGAAATACAGAGCTGGAAGAGTGCTCATGAAATTTAACTGAGGCCCAACACCTGTCTAAGCTGTTCTTAAAATCTTAAAAATATTTTTTAAGTGAAGTAGATTTTCACCCTCTGTAGCTTGCCTCACTGGTGTTTCACTTTCCTGACAGACAGCTAGAACAGTTTTCTGAAATGCAACCTGAAGTCTTCTTTGGAGCATATCTGGCTGATTTCTTCTTGCAGTCTTTGAAAGAGGAATTACCTTTTAATGAGGTTTCAGCCATGCAGTTTGATGGAGGGGAGAAGACTGTATCCTTTACTAAGAGAAACATCATTTAAATCATAAAAAAGAACCAAGACTTCTGAATACTCATGAGAACAATTTGTCTTAAATAAAAGCAGAACTCTTTCAGTGGCAAAACTCTCGCCACCATGCCAGCAGTACTAGGATTTTATTCACAAGATTGGTGCCAAATGATGCAGAGAGAAGACTGTGGTTATTGCTGGATTGTGCATTATAACAGGTAAACAGAAAAACGTGAAGAACGTCTGCTTCCAAAGGGACAAACCTCACAAAGAGAGCTTTGGGGTGAGGAAGACCTTTGTGGGCAGGTTTCATTAGAAAGTGGAGAAAGTCTCCTTCGATGGATCATTCTTCAGGATTTTCAACTTTTACCCATTTTGTAACCATCCAGGAAGGGTTTTTCTTATCATTCATGTTTGATAGTGCTTGCCCTTACACATGACTATACAATGTCATTTATTTGAAGAAACAGTTGTTTCCCACTCATAAAAGAAATAAAGGTAACATTCAGGATGGCAAATTACCATCAGCAGGCAAAAAAGACTTACTATCCTCTGCTACCTTAAAGCAAATGAGCTCAACTCTTTAAATCTTTGCAATGTCTATCTGTCCCCTGCTAGGGACCTACTCTATATGATTGTGACTGCAACACAATATTGCTTCAAATGAGCAAGTCTTTCCCCCATTTTTAGCTGCCAGGAGTGGGATTCTTACCTCAAGTCATTACAAAATTTGGACATGACGTACAATCAAAGCATGGCATGCATTTCTTCTATGTTGTTTTTCTAGTTAATTAAGCCACTATCCAAAGTGATTAAATTATTTAACCTAGAACAGTTGGTGTATTCATTCTCCTCTATTTTTTCCAATAAACAAAATGCAAGAAGTAGGTAGTAGTAGTAGTAAGATATTGTAATTCACATTTAGATCTGTTAATGAAAAAAACCAACCCAAACGTATGATGAAATTAGTCACCTAGGTGAATTTAGAACAGAATACATAAAGCTGCCTTGTATGCAGTGAAAACCAAGTTATTAAGTTACCACCAGCTGTTTGATGATATGAACAAAGTGATGCACTTGTTAATGTCTACATTGCATCATCTAATTAGGACCAGATTCAAGTGTCTAAAAATCTTCATCATCCTTATCTCTTTGCTTGTTTTCATAAAGCACAGTAATTTGGGCTAATGTCTTGACTAGGAAATAGTAGGAGAGGCTAGGAGATACTGCTGTGTGTTCTTCAGGATCCTGTGGAGCAGAGCCAGTTTGGGATATCTTGGCATCAGGATAACAGCTGGGAGTATTCTGGACATTTCAGGACCTGTAGGTGGGTATGGGAAGGCCTGGTGCAGTGCCAGAGGGCTAGGTGGGGGAGCATCTAGTGATATTTTCAGAAAGGTTGAGTATATAAAAGTAGGTAGTACAGATTTCAGGAAGCTGTGGGTAGAAATCACGCGGTTTAATGGGACCTTTGAGGTCTGTGAATTAAGTCTCCTCCTCCCTTCTCGTCTAGCTTGTCCTCCCCCTTTTCTCCCCTCCAACTACTTGAGGTTTAAACCTTTGCTCTACAGCTCCTCCTGACACCCCCAAACCATCCTTTCTCCATACAGACACTTCTACCCTCACACACCTCTTGCTTGCTCTGCCCTTCCTACTCATTTCAGGGATCCCACAGGTAGTCTGTTTCCCTGCCTACTTGCTAGGGCTGCCCTCGCCCCCGGCTGGCCCTGGGGGCTGGGGCTGCTCCAGAAGAGTTTCCTTCAGAGAAGCTGCAGCTGTGTCACATAAAAGGGCACCAGCAGCTGGGGAAGATGGTAACACAGAGGAAAGAGTTGTGTGATTGCCCTCAGCGTTTCCTTCTATTAGGCCTGCATAGTACATATTTAAGGTTGTAATCATGTTCCCCCTTGAAGTATGTCTGGCAGATGTGATCTTGTTATGAGACAGGACCAAGCTGGAGAACAACTTTGTTCAGGAGGTATGCTAATCCCACAAAAAATATAATGAGGAAAATGTGCAGTTGTCAAGAGCAAGATGCGCTAATGAGAGCATCCATAGCTTGCTGAAGCCATATAAATTCAAGGTAGAAAGCTGCTTTTAGGAAGAGGCAGGCTGTTATATAGAATAGGTACACTTGTATGCTCTACTGTTTTAAAAAGCGTGTTCATGCATAAGCCTGTCTTTTATTCTTCCTAAGCGAAGACAGGAGTCAGGAAACAAATTTAAACCTAAATAAAGATCCAAAAATGTTCTCGAATCTTTTTGAGCTAGCTATTATTCAAGTGCCAAAGAATTACTGTGCTTTTAATTGGAGATTTTATACAGGTAACAGGCGTGGGAATAAACAAGTCAGAAAAGGAAAACCTATGCAGATAAGGTAAGATATGTTTCAGTCTGTATAATGGAAAGAAGGGTGTCAGCAGGTGGTGTAAGCAGAACAGTAAATGAGAAGCCTTCACCTTCCAGGGATGTCAGAAGCTGTTTCCAAAAGGCAGGCAAACCTGTTTTTTTCTCTTTGGGATTTGATTTTTAAGTACTGGAAGTGCTTTAATGGCGGGTTCTGTGAATCTTTTCAGGGATGACCTGGGGAGGTGGTGGTGCTGCACCATTTTGTAGTTATGTGACTTGTACCCAGTTTGATGTGCAGGGGTTCGAACCCACTTGGGCTCAATTATAGCTCTGTACTGGCCTTCTGCAAGGATATGGGTTTCAATAAGAGGTCTTTTGTGTGTATCCTCATGTTATTTTGTTTTAAAAGACACCTAGCTTCCTTTGGCTATGGGGCAGGAATGATTGTGGGAGGGGAAATCTACTGGCCACAGTGTATTGCTTTTGGCTTGTTCATAGTGTTCCTGGAGGGTAGGTAGCCTTTTTTGGGATTTCTATCTGTGCCTGCCAAGTCTGATCTAACTTACCAACCTCCTTGGTGTTTCCTTGTCTGCCATGAGCTGTTTGCATCTTTTGGCAGCTGCTGAGCTGCCACAGCCCTCTCTGGGCAGCTGAGTGATGACCTGTGGGCTGGCAAACAGCCCAAGAGCCTCCTAAAGTAGCCTCCCAGTTCTACGCCAGGCTGCTGGTTACAGTGGAGCCAGTATTACTTTTTTTAATAAGTGCTTCAAGGTGAAGTTATTGAATAGCATTGAGTGGAATTGGATCTTTAGAAAGAGTAATCTCTTTTAAAATTTTATTGTGTGATCTGGTTAGTTGTCTAGGACCTGTAAGTGGCTGGTTTGAGTCTCTCATCTGCAGAGATGCTCAGGAGATCTCTTCTGGGCAGAAGGTAGGTGCTGACGGATTACTATCTGCCTGTATGTGTGAAATTAAGGAATTCCTGGCTGCTTCTATGAAAAGGCAATGGCAATTTCAGTAAACCACGACTATGTCATTTGTTTACCTAACAATTTGGAATTAAAGCTTAGTTTATGGTGATAGAGCAATATCTTTCTGTATATAGTACTGCTAACACTACCACTGGATGGAGGACTGCAGATGTTGTTTTATTCACTGTTTTTATAAGTTTTAAGCTAAGATCTGATTTCTGTAGCATGCAAATGTGCACAAGTATAATGGTACCATCTGTACCTAAAACAAAGGTATTTAGTAGACTACCTTCATTGCTGTCGCAAGTCCCTCTGTCTTTGCAGTCAGTCTTGCTAGATGGTGCCTTTTGTTATTACTGCTTAGTTGAGGACAGGACAAGCAAACCTTCTAACCACTAGTATGCTTTATTTTTGAATCCCAGAACCTTGCTCTGAATAAAGTAGTAAAGACACCTGAACTCTTTTTTTTCTCCTGCCGGTGAATGCTCTGGATTATAGGGTATTCTGTCTCAATTACTTTCATAGCTTTTGTTGTTGTTGGCTTGCTTTTTTTTTTTTTTTTTTTGGACTGTTCCACTTTGGGTATAATACTAAAACATTTTTGTGTGTGAAGACCAGAACCCAAGCATCCCAATTCCCAGTTAAGTGTCCCAGGGATCACTTGTTTACTCTTCTCTCCCACACTTGGTGAACATTTCAGTAATTCATCAAAGAGGAGCAGCATGCACGGGAGAGAGTACTGCCACAGCTGGGACCTGCTCTGGTGCTGTGCATGGTGCAGCCCTGTTGAGGCAGAGGAGAGAGCCTATGCCTAGCCTCCAACTTCCTCACCTCAGCCTGTAATTGCCAAGCTTCTTTTAGCCAAAAGGTGGGTACTACTCAGGGTGCTTCCCAATGCACCTCTCTCAGGTGTGTGAATACCTATTTTTTGAATTTCTGATGTAAGTGGTTAGGTGTCTGCTTATGCCAGGCGGTGGTGCCATCAGCTTGCAGGGCAGCACAGTTTCAGTTTTTCCTGGAATTTCTAGAAACTTGGTGTCCTAGATACCTAAGTGGATAACTGAGAATTTTTGGTTACTCTCTTCTATGTAGGCACCTACTAGTCTGCCTAAATGGCACCTTTGGCATTCAGCTGTGGATTGGTGTTTCCCTGAGGCTGCAGAGTGGCTGCAGCAGCAGTGTGCGCTGTCAGGCCCTGCACTTTGAGGTTTTCGGTGAAACAGCTGGAATCCTTAGCTTTGTTTTTCTTTACTTATAATCTCATGGTTAGTAAGAAAAGAGGAGAAAAATAGTAGGATAGGCATGCCAAAATAGAACTTGGATAATACTAATGTCATGAAATGTACCTTATTTAGGAAAACGTAAGGCTACAGGACCCTCTAGATCATCTTGTTTGTGCATTTCAGGCTATGTAACTAGATTGATTCTCACAATCTGAGTTAAACTAAACAGTTTCAACACTCAGAAAACTAAAATACTAGCATGGCCCAAGCCTAGACAGTAGCAATTGAGGTACTTCATGCCCAAGATCACTTTGATCTAATGAGGTTGCTTAGTATAATGTGGACACAGTTAACTTGGTGGATTATTTCTATCTCTGCAACTGAAAAATGTAGAAACCCACCATATTTCCTTCTGATCTTACCATTTTGGAGGGTTCATCATTGCTATTTTAAACTCTTTCACATTGCAAAAAAACAGACTGGAGAACATGCAAGCTGCAAACAGTGGTATTGCTACTATAACCGCTCTAGCTGTGTTAGCAAGGCCATGCCTGTGCTCTAAGAAAAAGAATTTCTGTCAGAATTATCTTATTGCTTCAGATATTTTTTTACCTATGAAAGTTGTGAATGATGGTGGTATTATATTTGATATTGTGCCTGCAAATTAGGTTGATTAGCCCTTCCAGGAGAAAAAAAATATGCAGTGCAGAGTTTCTCTGTCTTGGATGGGGAAATTTCTGTATATTTGTCTGAAGTGCGTACATGCATGAAGGAGAAGGGTTATTAAACAATATACTACCATTGTTGAATATACAAAATCATTTATTTCTTAGTGTGTGTGTGTTGTGCTTCACCATAATTCTGTGTGAACTTGAAAGGCACCTTATACTATTTGAAATACATCACACTGTTATCTTAACAAATGCTGCTCTTTGCTGCAAAGTCAAAGAATATTTGAATGTAAGGGCACTTACAGCATATTTATATCATCTTGGGGCAACCACAGGGAGAACTTCTAAGGCTGTAAAGCCTAAGCAGCCAGCCACCATCCATAATTGCGGGCTTTCGTTATTAACCCCTGTGACCAGAGTACTGCTCGATGTGGAATGAAACGCATAAAGTATTTATTGAGAAATAATAAAAATGCATTCCCCAAATAGAATTTTTACCTGCAGTCTCACAGACTGACTTTGTGAAACAAAGGAATGGAAAGATGGGCCTGCTGGAAGCTTCTGGCTGCGGGGGTGGGGGGCACACAATAAACCTGCAGCTGAAAAGCGTTGTCATATAAAAGGAATTAGTTTACAACTCACCTACATTTGTATAAGAAAATTTAAGCAAATTAATTGCTCTCTTGAACTTCTAACTTCTCACAGAACTGAAGCCTGGAACTAGAATGAAATTGTTTTGTTACAGTAACATTCATGTTTTTGTTCCAACTAATTGTCATTTTTGTGTTGTATAGATGGCTGAACAAAACCTGCTGTTACATCTAGAGACAGATGAAGTATTTGCAGTGGCCTATGAAACCAGGCAAAATTCTGTTTCTGACACCTTTGAAAGTAGGCCTCCAATGTAGTTATTGCAACAAACATCTTTACCACCTAATACTAAATTGTATGATGAGGCCATGGAGCAGTGGGGGACAGAAAAGTGATAGTGCTATACCCATGAGAGGTAATACAGGTGCAGATATTATGACTGATATTATCTCTGTTGAGGGTAATCTTCACCCATCTGAAGAGGACCACTATACACTCAAAACTGATGCTGATGCTTTAAGTAGGACTCCACTGGTGTCCAAGCATTATGCCAGCAGTCTGCACTGGATAATTCTTGTTTTTTCTTTTTTCCTGAGATCTGACTACCAGTTGAATGACTTCCTTCCACTCCTCCCCTCAGCTCACCAATGTTGTTACAAAACCCAGGGATCCTCTCTATGAGAGACAAATTTTATTCTGTGTGTGTATATTAGACCTAAGTAAATTAAGTAAATTTTTGTTTTGTTTTGTTTTTAAAAGTTAGTTTTGACTAAATTACTTGTTGGTGTGTGAAAAGGGCCTGCTCTCAGGAGAAAACTTCAAACTTTCTCCTCAAAACGCATGCTGTCAGCTGGAGTGTTTCTATTCAGCTATCCAGCACTGATGTATTGGGAAGCTCTGATTTTGTTTCTCATTCACTTTTTCTCCAGTATGGACATTTCTAACAGGAGTAGGATCCCACACTTCATGAAGGTCACATACTTGTTAAGTGTGGAAATGGCAGAGCATGCTGGGAACCAAGGCAGTCTGGCCAAGGAGCATGGTTATCTGCTGAGGATACCCCCTAAGGCACCTAATTAAAACTCCTAGAAGGCAACATCTGCATGAAAACAAATTCATTTTTGGTGCAGACTGGGAATTTCAGCTTTCTGGTGGATTTTATTCCTTCCTCCCACCCTTCCCTCCCTCCCTTGGTAAAAGTGTGTTCTCTAGTGTATATGTAAACAGACCCCATGGATTCCATTAGAAACTTGCAAATTTCCTTTATAAATAATGTCACTGTGGTGTTCTCACCATGTCTAGTGTAAAGAGAAGTGTCAGAACTGTAATGGCAATCACCTGTGTACGCATGCATGCTTTAGCAGCTTAGGGGCAAATAGCTTATGCCTTTCCATGTCATTGAGATAAGTAGCATGTAGTAGAATTGTCCTAGTTTCTGAGTGGCAATACTGTGTGATTGTTATTTGGTTGCTGTTTAAAGGTATTATGGGGGCACAAAAAAATGAAAAAGAAATTAAGCTCCACAGGCAGAGCAACTACTAAATATTATTTGGACTATTATACTCCAGACTGCTGGTATAAGTTACCCTTCACAATCCATGGCCATTTTTCCTGTTCTCTCTTGGTACCCTGCCCTTAGCGGTTGTTATTATTGACCTGGCAATAAGCACAATCAAAATATTTTTTTTTTCATTTCTTTCCCGCACTCATACTTAACTTCTCTGACTTGCATTTTTGTTATTAAAAATCCCCATCAAAGTTTAATGTTCTAAAGCCTGGGGTGGATGATTACATTTGCCAAAAATGAAGCTCAAAATGAAAAGGAAGACTAATTCAAGTAGCAGTAATGTTTTCAGAGTGTCTCTATTTCATGTCACAGGTGGCATAGCCTGCTATTAGAGGTCCCAAAGCCACACTCATATGGTGATGAGGGAAAGAGATAAGTCAGATCACTTTAGGAGGAGAACACGAAAGCCTCAAAGGGAAAATGCTGTAGTTGGCACTGACCTTCCTTGGGAAGGGAAGAAATATGGGAAGTTTATCTGCTTCTTACTAGTGCATGGACATACTTGACCAGGAATGCATATGGTTGGAAGCATTTTTAATCAGTAAAAAAAAATAAAAAATTAACAATGGCAGGAGACTGACAGAAAGTATGAAAACCACCTACAAGTGGTGTTGTAAGGGCCAGAGAAGCTGAATTAAAGGGAGGGACCATGCTGTTGGAAATGTAAAACACAAGAAAAGCCTGAATATTTACTAGGGATCTGCATGCCTAGTGATAGGAATAGTCAGTGTATTTGAAAAGTGTGTTAGCTTACACACTTAATTATTTCTTTGGTCTACTCTAAGCATGGTTGTGCTACATTCAATTGGTGACTAGCTCCCATGCTGCAGATACTTATAATGTATAATTAAATCAATAAAGCACTAAGCAGGGCTGATAACTTTACCTCCTTCCTCAAAATAATAGTTTTTATAAGGGCTATCCACATGACTGAGACTTGTGGACTCAGGATTTGTATTAGTGAAAAACTGAAGCAGAAAATTCCTCTTCCAATACCTGTGTGCACATATCTGGAAAACCAAGTTAAATGTAAGAACAAGAAGGTGATACTTCATTATAATGTGTGCTGAAATACAAGTTTCTTTGCCAAGATGCTTCATAGCCATAGCCTGCCCTGACTGCCAGTGTAATTTAATTGCACTTTTGTACAAGTGGAGGTTCAAGGCAGTGTTGTTTTTCCCCTTTGGAAATGATTATATGAATGACCGCATGAATTCAGAAGGATGTTGCTTTAATCTTAATCACATCTTCAGTAGCATTAAACCTTTAAAAATATGATATCATATCAGAAAATAATTTTATCTGTGGGAAAAAGTTTCCTAGGACATCTTACAACTCCTGCCTCTGCTGTACCAGCAGCTGCGGCCAAGATCGTGTCTTTCATCTTGGATGAGCTGTATGTGGATTTTAGTGAAGAAGATTGGAGCACATCTGAGACCTGATCTGCTGCAGGGGCTGGATCTGAGTTTGCACTGTGGCCAGCTCCAGGCCTGGAGGCTCTGGACCTTTGGTGTGGTGAGGATGTCATGGAAGTGTGGAAATCTCCGGTCCCATCCAGATAAAGATAATGTTTATTGCAGAATCTGGTGTCAACATGGCTCCTGTTGGCTTTGTTTGTTGTGTTATGAGCTACAGACCTTTCTGTCAACTAGTATATTGAGGATTGGAGAAGTCTCAATGTTTGCTTTTTCCCTATTGAACAAAAGATATTTTTTCTTTCATGTGTCAGACTTGTCCCCATATCAGCCTTTCTGTTTTATCCTTTTTTTTTTACATTTATCTTTTGCTTCTTAGGAAAAAGAAAAACTGAAAAGAAATCAAAGCAACACTTTTTCTGTAACAGTTCTTTTATAGTTTGAAAATTATTAACTCATATATTTTTGTAACTGGAGAAATGTCTTCACATCCAAAACTGCAGGTATTGGGATGGATTGTGAGTGTCAAAAAAATGTCCATGTTATGGTTTACCATTTGTTTAATTAAGCAGCTGCCTTTATTCACTTGTATTTTGCAGTATCCTGTTTATTAACAAGTTATTTAGTTTTAATTGAATGAGTTCCAATTACAAGACACAGTAATGCTGCCCTTTCAATGCAAGGCAAACCAATAAGATTCTGAGTTGAGGAACCAGTTGTAGCAATGAATCCTTATGAAACAAAAGGATACATCAAAGCTAAATGATGGGAGGTCAGGAGAAAGGGCAGCTTCTTGGAAGAGAAATCCACTGAGGGATGTCAGTGATGTGGACACCACATGTGGCTGGGAAAAACTCCCCCAGCGTGAGCAGTGGGAAGGCATGAGAGATGCTGTGATTCATACATGCTTCCTCTTTTCTTGTGCCACTTCCAAGGCATCTACTTATGGCTGCTGTCAGTGACAAGGTACTGGACTAGGTGGACCTTGATATTTAAATGAGAATGGCCATTTTCATACTCTTAGGGATGCCAAAGTTTAGTTTGGATCTGGACCTTTGGTAGCTATTTTAAATTATATTCTGCCTAAGCAAGATGGCTGTTTTCTTGCAAGTGAAGGGAAGTGTAGGCTGAATAACAAGCAAATATAACTGTCCTCCTAGAAGGCTCTGAGCTGGCTTGGATATCTCTGCAGAGGGTGTGTATGCAAAACCCTGTAGACATCTGAGGAATGGAGTGAGAATGACACTACTCATACTTTTGCATCTAAAGATAATATTTAGTTTTATTCGAGATTCACTCTAATAATCTGCAGAGGCTGGTTTTTGCATAAGCAGAAATCAGGTTTGCTGTTGACCCTGTCCCATCAGGGGACTTGCCTCATCGTCACAACTGAAAAGAAAACTCATGACCTGGTTTCATTGGAAGTTTCCCTGTGAAGGTTTGCAGGTCTTTGCCCTTGGACTCAATGTAAAATAATATTGCACCTGTTTGAGGATAGGATGAGGTCTGGACTAGTTTGTGAAGTCCTAGAAATTTCAGTTTCTACCCTCAGAAGTTTGGGTGGTTAGTGGTATTTCAGTAATATATTTGGGATTTAATTGTATTTTAAGACTTTATTGAAAGCTAAAACTCAGAAGGTGTAATTCAGCTGTTATAATACTAGCCTGAATAATCAAGAAGGCCAATCCATAGAAATGAATGGAATATCATCCTTTCCACGTTTTCTCCTATTTGTAATTGTCCTGGGTTCAGCTGGGATAGAGTTATTTTTCACAGGAACCTGGGAAGGGGCACAGCCGGGACAGCTGACCTGAACTAGCCAAGGAGCTATTCCGTACCATGTGCCATCATGCCCAGTATATATATACGGAGCAGGCTGCGGGGGGGTTCTCTGGGCTTTCGGTGGGGAAGTGGCGGAGCGCCGGGTTCCAGGTGGTGAGCAGTTGCACTGTGCATCACTCGTTTTGTGTATTCTCTTATTTGTATTGTTATTGTTCTAACTTCTCTTTTTGTCTTGGTCCAGTAAATTGTCTTTATCTCAGCCCTTGAGGTTCTGTTTTTTTTTCCTTTTCTCCTTCTGGTTCTTCTCCCCATCCCACCGGAGGGGGGTGGGGGGAGTGAGCGAGAGGCTGCGTGGGCCTTTGTTACTGGCTGGGCTGAAACCACGACAGTAATGAAACAAATGGTTATGTCAAAATATTTCACAACAATGAAAGCAGGAGATGTTGATCAAGAACAAGCAGATGTTTCAGTCCTTATAAACTGGTGGGGAAAATATTCTACCTTTTGTATTAAATCAACCTGAGTCCTTGATAGCTGTAGTGAAGTCTGTAGTGTATTACTGCTGACTTGTCTTTAAATGTATAACTTTTTTAGAATGTTTTCAAGTATTGAATACTGAAAATTCAAAATGTGTTTCATTGCTGAGAATAGGAAAAAACTTAATTTGCTTTGAGTTCTGGTGAAGCATCAGCATTTCTCACTAAACAAGAATTCTGAGTTTGTTACCTCTACTACCCACACTGAGAAGGTGGCTACATACCATTTTTGCAGTGTTGTAAGCCAACAGGTTATGGAGACCAGGTTCTCAAAGACAAGGCTCAGGATGAAATAATGTACTTGAATGACTTGTTTTATGGAGTAGCATTGGTAACGAATTATATCAGTGCTCTGAGCCGACTCCTATTGATCTGAAGTATGAAACATTTATTTCACACTCAACAAGTTTGAAATCTTCCTCTTGCACTGGAAAACTCACTTCTGTGATTTCCCTTGTCATCTCTTTTATACTTCTGACTTGACAGTAGTTAGCTACAATGCCTTCAGAAGTGAACCTCTTCCAGCATGGCCTTGCCCATGGCTGCAGTCCCTCAGGGCGTGTACCTGTTCTGTCGGGGTCTCATCCATGGCCACATTCTTTAAGGTACTCCAGCATGACCTTGTGCAGAGTCAGTGATGCTTCAGGGTGTACCTGCCACAGCATGGGCTTATCCACAGCCACAGATGCTTTCAGGTGTACCTTCTCTAGCATGAACTTATCCTTGGGCCATGATCCCTTCAGAGGTATACCTGCTGCAGCACAGACATAACCATGGCCACAGATACTTTGAGATGTACCTGTTCTGGGGTGGGTTTATTCATGGCCACAGATCCTTCGGGGTGTCCCGCTCCCATGTGGACTCATTTGCAGGTCACAATCCCTTCAGCTTGAGTTCACACTGGAGTTCCAGCCTGTCCGGTACAGCAGCACAGAAACACCAGCGATGCCCTGGCCATCTGCTAGCCCAGGCACGCCACCATTGCTGTTACCAAAATGTTCCCAGGCACAGCAGAGTGAGATGATAGGTATAGATGATAGCACTATAGCAGTACAACAAGCAGCAAAAGCAAAAAGGAGCTATTAATGAGCACTAGGCTCTAATATACAGTGAGGAAAGCAAGCACAGGAGCCTGCCAATTAATAGCTAAACAGCAATAACAGCTATAAATTCAATCTAGCACATTCCAAACAAACCCATTGTTATTTTGAACCCTTTGAGCCCCATGTTTGGTGCCAAAAAGGACTGTCATAGTTTAACCCCAGCTGGCAGCTCAGCCCCACAGAGCTGCTCACTCACTCCCTCTGCCAGTGGGATGGAGGAGAGAATCAGAAGTGTAAAAGTGAGAAAACTCGTGGGCTGAAACAACGACAGTTTAATAGGGAAAGCAAAAGCTGCACACACAAGCAAAGCAAACCAAGGAATTCATTCCCCACTTCCCATGGGCAGGCAGGTGTTCAG
>JANZLQ010000086.1:38147607-38163025 GCA_026212715.1 Elanus axillaris | reverse complement strand
TGTCCAGCAAAGGAGGGGGGAGTGATAGAACGGTTTTGGTGGGCACCTGGCATTCACCCATGGTCAACCCACCACAGATGCAAGCAGTGGTGTCCCTCAGCTGTGTGTTCAGTACTTGCCCTACAGAGATTTCTTCTGCTCTCATGTGCTGAGTGTTCAGGATTCTCCATAATTCTTGTCAAAACAGGCAGCACTGCTCTGGGTTCCCTTCCCGGCACTGCAAGTTTCTGTGATCTTTGCCTGTTCTCTTAATAAACTTACATCTGATTGCTTTTGTACAGGATATATTTATCAAATATACAGGATATATATCTATAAACTGAAATCTGTAGTGAAAATTGTTAAGTAGTATTAAAGGTCTCATTGTTGGCTGATATCAAATACAAAGACAACCTAAATATAGAAATTCCAGTTATTTTCTAAATTAGTTTCTCTTATTTATTTAGCTCTTCCTTACACCTAGTTTGTCAGTGCCAGAATAAAATACTTGAGTTATATGTTCAAGAACGAACTGGGAGCAAGGGGCAGAAGCCCGCTCCTTACCCTAGATATCAGATGAGCCTAAAATGACTGGTATGTGCTATTTTAAAATAAACTATAATGAAAAATCTCCAATAAAAGTAACTTAGATAAGTCATATTCTTCACAAAAATGTTAGGCTTTTTCAAAGGACTTTTATACTTTCACCATCTAAATGTTAGTCAAACTCTTTAATAATTAAACACCGATGGCTAGAAAAAAATGTTAATTATGCATCTCCTAGGCCACAGAAAGAAGCTGTTTTATCAGACTACAAAATGATTTAGTATGCATAAAATTTAACATTTAATAATACCACCAAGAACATTTATTTTAAATGTTTCCATGTTCCAGTCCTGTCTAATTAATATTTAAGTGTTAGTGCACTAGTTATGCTCTTTTGTTTCTTAGTCAGTGCAGCTGAAGTTTTTTGTTTAGCAGCCCTTGGCTGAAGCTTCAAGAAACCATACAATGGAGTAAACAGCCTGCTTGCTGTAGACTTGAGGATCCTAAGATACCCAAGAAGATTCAAGAAGTAAGATTCATGAGGAATGGTCATGAGGAATGTTTTTTTTTGTTACAGACAACCATGAGCTAATGTGTTTCACCAAAAAAAAAAAAAATACAGTTGAGGGTTTGGGAGGTATTAAGTAAGGTTGCATCCCTCAGACCTGCATTTCTGTGCATAACTACAAAAGCAGTGAAGATTGTTTTGGCTTGACTAGCATTTAAAAGTTTTCACTGGAGCAAGTTTTCTAGTGCCCTCTTGAATTTTAGTTCCTGAAAGAGATGCAGCATGTGGCAGCATATTAAGCTATTCAAAAGCAAATCTGAAGGGGAAGCCTTTAAGCTGAGCAATTGTTGTCTGTTAAAGTGCAGAGGTATTGGTTCTAAGCTAGGCAATGTATAGAAAAAGTATAGATTGAGCTAGATGATGTGTTCTCATAGTCTCGTCTGAGTCTTGTCCCTACCAAAACAAGACCCGGTGTGGTATCTTTGGGTGAAAAGATATTTCAGGTGCAAAACAATGACATCTGAATGGAATAGAAGCCCTGCCAGGGGTGACTGCTGAGTTATCAGTTTATTTACTGCCCTCCTCCCTCACTGGCATGCAGACCCTGGGGCAATCTTTCATTGATAGACACTGATGTCAAGTAGTGATACCAATAACGTGGAGGAGCCTAAGTATCCCAAAGCAGTGTTAGGATACTGGAAGCCCCTATTTTGTTCCTTTCTGAAACTTTCACACAACCTTTCTCTGCACTTCCTTTCTCTGTTTCTTTGCTGTTTATCCTTTCCTCCCCTGCAGACATCTTGGAAGCATGGGAAGAGTCCTAGATGCTTTACCCATTAATTTGTTCCCTTCCTTCAGGTGAAGCCTTTGATTAAATAATCCACACATGCTAGATGGGGCGGGTTCTCCTCTAAGACAGCACCTTTATGAAAAATACTTATTGGGAAGAGGAATATGGATAAAAGCTTCTTGTGTGGTAGCTGCAAAATGGTAACCTCACATAACAAATTCCAAAAGCAATGTCTGTTAGTATGTCCTGGTTTTGGCTGGGATAGAGTTAATTTTCTTTCTAGTAGCTGGTACGCTATGTTTTGGGTTCGGTATGAGAAGCATGTTGATAACACTCTGATGTTTTCAGTTGTTGCTAAGTAATGTTTATGCTAAAGTCAAGGATTTTTCAGCTTCTCATGCCCAGCCAGCGAGAAAGCTGGAGGGGCACAAAAATTTGGCACAGGACACAGCCAGGGCAGCTGACCCAAACTGGCCAATGGGGTATTCCATACCATGGAACGTCATGCCCAGTATATGAACTAGGGGGAGTGGGGGAATCGCCACTTGGAGACTAACTAGACATCGGTCAGCAAGTGGTGAGCAATTGCATTGTGCATCACTTGTTTTGTATATTCCGATCCTTTTATTGGATTGCTGCATGCCCCGTTCTGCTGCTACGGGGCCAGTGATTCAGCAAAGGGGCCAGTGGGAAGCTGAGGTAGCCACCGAGCCCAAACTTGCCAGAGTATTCATTCCCCTTCTCCCTGGTGAAGCAAAGCCACAAGGGGTGAGGCCAAGAGCACTGGCTAAAAGTTCAGGGTATCAGCTTGGCAGAGCTGCTCTTTCACCACTCCAGTTGCTGTGCCATTGAAGTGGAAGGTTGGTCTCTGCGAGCAGGTAGTGTCCTGCACCAGTACTCCATATAGTGTGTAAATTAGTGTGACCTCTTCATGATATGCAGTTATCAGAACAACTGTTAGATTATTTTGGAAAGACGCCTCATCGTGGGGAACTTAGATGTGAGAGTTAAGACCAGGCAAGGTATCTTCTTGTAAGCATGATCTTTGTGTGAGGTGCTATATTTTATTTGTAATCTGTTTTTCAGTCTTGGAGCTAGAAGTTTGATTTTATTTCCTTAATGAAATCAATTTACTTTTAATGCCTAGATTCTGCTGGACGTGGCCCCAAAGGGACCTGATAAATTTGGGATGTTTCTTCCTTTAAAGGAAACCATTCCAAATACAGTGGTAAGAGCATAATACTCAGGAAAACTGTTCTGTGAGGTATGTAATAAACTGGAAAGCATCTTCTGTCAAGCTACAAGGCCAGTACAGGAACTAGCATTGCTGGATTGTGATCCCACTTGCAGAGAAAGAGCAGGACACAGATACTGCTTCCTTACCCCCTCGGAGACACCAGGCAGCTCGGGGCAGCTTCCAACGCACTTCACAAGGTGCCCTTGCCTCCACAGGCAACAGTGAGTGTGGTTCCAATTGGAAAACACCAGCAGCATGGCTGAGTCTAGTCTGTGGAAGAGATCATGGATCACTTTATCTTTTTATTTTTTTTTAAATTATACAAATAAGAATATTCTTACGGTCAGAGGAGGAAAACCACTAAAATACTGATTAATGGCATATATCATTCCACCATTCTCTTTATATATTTTTGTTTGTTTTTTTTTACTAATACGCTGGTATCATTACAGAGTCTTTGGCATTACAAAGAGGTTGCAGGGTGGCAGGGCTAAAAGGGGTGAGAGCTGGGAGGGGGCCACTGGGGAAAAGATGCAAACGCTATTGCTATGGCCAATCTGAACAAGCTGTCAGCTTTGTAGATCCTACTGCAGCTTGGAGTTGCCAGCCTCTGAGATGGTTTTGGACAAGCTTGGGATTAGTGAGTTTGCAGTTTGTCTTAGGCACAGCCATGCCCTTGAGGCAACAGATAGCAATTCTGAGTTTGATTTCACTTTTTTTTTTCTGCTGGTGTCTGAGACATCTGTGACAAGAAATGGTGCACCTCTGTATCTGCTGGTGGGGAAAGAAAGAATTATAAGGAAGACAGCTCTTCTGCTTGAAGTCTCTGCTCTTTCAGTTCATCTCTAAATCCAATATTATTCTAATGCTTTTTAGTGCTCTGCAAGGAAAGCAAAGTAGAGCTACTGATAAAGTTTTATCTACAGGTAAACATTTCCTTTCCCTGTAAGAAAACTAGGCTTTAGGGACCTGTAAAGAAGTGTCTTCCTTTTCCTCTCTACAGATCTGATGGGTTTTTAGTAAGAAAGTAGTGGTGAAGAGGGAGTTGAGGAAGAGGGAGCAGAGACAGCATCTACCTATCTGCAAATACAAAATGCATTTAGATTTAATAAAGGCAGAGAGCAAAGGGATGGGACTTGAGCAAGTGGAAAACCTTGATGGCTTTGACAAGCCTTTTCTTTATTCTCTTGAACTAATTGTGTCACTTGACAGGCTGGCAACAGGGTACAGTCAAATTCTGACAGGCTAATTTGAGCTCATGGTTCCAATGAAACATACATATGGCACTCATTATATTTAGTGACAATCAGTGTCATTTTCCGCTTAAATGCAGACAGCTCAATACATTTATTCAGCTGCCTATCTGTAAATAAAAGAAGCAACCCAATGATGAAGGTGAAGCAAAAGGTTTAGGTCAGAGGGTCTATTTGTACTCTCAGTAATGCTTGATGTCCATAAAGAGAGTGGAGGTTGACTGTTAAGCTGGTCTGAGTGAGACTGGGAGAGAGGGAGGTAGGAGGGTAATTGCCATAACCTGCCATTTGATGTGGTAAAGTGAGTGGAATTTTCCTTTCCACAATAAC
Organism: Elanus axillaris; assembly: GCA_026212715.1. Taxonomy (NCBI): domain Eukaryota; kingdom Metazoa; phylum Chordata; class Aves; order Accipitriformes; family Accipitridae; genus Elanus; species Elanus axillaris. The sequence continues at coordinate 38,158,382 of JANZLQ010000086.1, read as the reverse complement.
TGAGCTAGGGATTGAAAGGACTGGTGACAAAACTATCCCTGCTTAGCAGAGGCTGCCTCCTGGACACTGAGTAAGCACAAAACCACTCATTAATGCATAATCTTAACTACTTGTTGGGAAGGGTATAGGGGAAAGCAGCCAGCAGGGCTGTGCATGCTGGAAGATGGTGGTCTCAGCCATGAGCTGTCTCTTCAAAACTGAGGAAGCTGGACTGTATGTCACCCTGAAGCAAATAATCATTAGTATTAAAATTCTGCAATTAGAAACCTAAGTGATAAATAACTTAAAAGAACAAAACCTCCTTAATTATTTTTTTTGGTGTGTGCTACTAACTTGCATTTGCTTAATGTCATCTTTGTACATGTACTTCAGCAAATTTGCTTGGGGCCCCAAACTTACCAGATAAATGTCTCATGAGGGCATAGGAAAGAAGGAACATGTTTTTTCAGTGTTGGCTCATGTTGTTTGTTAAACATGTGTAAGTTCCCATAACTCTGGGTTAGGACCTGATCCTCTGTTTTGTTACGTTCTCTTCAGTTAATGCTATAACCTTAGTGCTGTTGTGCTATAAATCTAGTGAAATGAAGACTCTATGACATTCTTCTCTCTCCTTTCCAACCTTTAAATTCTCTGTCACTAGAAATGATATTTTTCTTTTGGGGCACATGCAGCTATTCAGTTTGACTGTAAAATACCTGAAGTATGTACTGTCTAAATCCTTATTGCACTGAAGAAAAAAACAACATGTATGTTTGTAATGCTCTAACATAAGAATTATGTATTTTTTGACTGATCATGATCATGTGTAAAGCAGAGGCAATTGGTGTGGAGGTTGTTATCCTCGACCATGGCTAAGTTTGCTATGATTAATACTCTGATATAGTCCTATAAACAAGACTTGGAAATGTGTAAGGCCTGTTTGTCTCGGGGTCCTATCTGTCCTTCTGTTCATGTGGCATCGCCTGTGTTGTGCATTCAAGAGGGCTCTACCTCTTTTCTGATCAGCAGAGCCCAACACATGGCTAACAAAGATGCAAGAATTCTGCACTGAGCTATATTATGGTGAATTCATGTAGCATGGCAGCCTCTGGCTTTAACTTCCAGTCTACTTTTAGTCTCGGTTTGACAATTCACAAAACTCACTTGTTCTTTGGGGGAAGGGGAAGAGAAACTTTCATTGAAAGCTTGCAGCTGGATTTCACTGAAGCTACTTGGATCCAGAGTCTGGCTTTACTACCAGTGGCAGAATTTATATTTCAACTTTTAGTTTGTTTTCCAAAAGCTATTCCCCTAAAGAGTGACCATTTTATAGGAGCTGAGGAAAATGTAACTGGTATCTTATCAGGGGAATTTGATAATTTTCTGTAGCCTTTACACAGTTTTAAAGTATTAACACATTTCCTCAAGATGTATCCCTCTCTTGCATCGACACAATCTTGCATTTTTCTACAGGGTTATGCTGATTATGTGCTAATGTGATGATACTGTCAGTCAAAGTGAAGATTTTAATGCTAATGTGGTGATTTCAACTTTGGAAAGAAACCTGTGCTTAGCTCCATCAAGGCAACTTTGTGTGACATATGGAATTGATCCAACTAGGTGTTATGTTGTAAACACCTTGTTTCCCCCCAGTGTTCAGAGGCTGAGATGTAATTTATTCCAATCAGGATGTACTTTGACAAGCCAGCTGAATGGGATGCAGCTGCTGTTGTTAAATATTTCCATCTCCCTCTGCTTTTCAGGTTTTCCCAGATGTCATAATCTTCAGAGCTCTCCATGCTAACATTGTAGGCAGCTCTGCCAAGGGTTAGGAGGAAGTGGAAGTGGGAGTAGGATGAGCTGGAAGGAAAACTAGCCCATTATGCTCATTATAGAATGAGGTGGACAAAGGATTTTGATTGGAAAAGCCTTCTCCACTGATGACTAATGATTTCACTCGGATACTATATCTGACACTTATTGTGCATTTGATGAATGCTTTGAAAATTCTATATGTGGAAAGGCATTTCATAATAATGTGACTCATAAACAGTGAAGCAATAAGCCTTTTAAAACCAGAGATTCTACCTGATCTGAAATTATGTTGGTTTTGCTTTGGAATACAAAAACTTTGAAAGCCAATGTATTTCCCTCCATGCCACAGACCCAGCAGGTAACGAGCATTGCAGTAGACTTCACATATTAATAGGCATGCCTGTCTCCTAAACCAGTCCTCTCAAGCCAGCCAGATTTTTTTCTGGGTAACATTTTAGGGAAGTTTTTGTACAGTTTGTCATTGTCCTTTTGCAGTGGACCCAGCAGTGGGGTTATACCATGAGGTCTTTTGAAAGTGTATCAGTGTGAAATAGTGTATGAAGCTGTCTGCATCTTTTGAAACTGCATTGTTGCCTCTCAAAGACTGAAAAGGGAACAGTAAAGCTTACTCATATTTTGTTTAGCACAAGTGTCACACAAACTTACTCCCCCATCCTCAGCCAAACACGTATGCTTAGGGTTTTCTGTGCTATGGATTGTCTGACTATCTAGTTGACTTCAGCAGAGCTCTGACTTTCTCACTCATTTAAAATGACATCAGAAAGAAGTTCTCAACCATTTGTTTTCCCTTAAAATGGCTAGTTTTGTTTATAGTCTCTCTAATTTTTTTCTGCTGTCAATATTTTTACTTCAACAGTGAATAAATTGGGAGAAAGGGATACAGAGTTATACCTTTGTTAATGTGGAGCAAGTGAAATTAAAGCTGGGTCTTGGGTTTTATTGACTCTTGCAGGCTTTGTTGCTCTGATTGCTAGGGCTAGGAAATAAACTTCAGTCTCTGAACTACACTCCATGTATCAAGCGTCTTTACAGTGAGGATAATTCTTTTGCTCTTCTTTCCATGCTCCTTAATTGAAGGAAAAAGTAAAGATCACCAACAGGGGAAGAATACATTTCCTCTTAGGGATCAAGTTGCAAGGAAGAAGAACAGAGTCCGTAGGGAAAGATGGTATTTAGGGGTCTTTTAAGTCATTCCTAGGGTTCTGTGGTGCCCCTGAGCAGACTTAGGGGTAGATAAGATTAAATTTACAACAGTTTCTCTATGAATGCTCCGTCTATGTAGGAGGTCTTCCCAACTCCAACACATACTGCATACTGCTTTGGGGCTTGCTCTGAAAAAAATCTTCCAGTGATGGCTTTTAGACATTTATGGTTCCTACAGTACAACAGTAGTAGAGAGAGTAACCACTGTTTTTGTGTTAATAAAAATATCGGATCTTAAAAGTTTGGCTATGAACTTTCAAAGTAGACATAGCATAATGCATTGCAATGGAAAGTTCTTCAGGCTGCCTTACATGTTGTACCCAGAGAGGCCTGCTACTAAATTTTAAAAGCATGTGTAACTATGCCCATTTGGGTAAGGATCAACTGGATTGCTAAACTGCCAATTAATGTGGCTTGTGATGGTAGCTTCTGTGATTCATACTCTAGTTTGCTATAGAGCTGATTTGGGCTATCCATTCACCTCACACAGATGGAAAATAGGTGGAAACCAGTAAATTGACAGTAACTTCATAGATTTGCATAACCTTCAGGTTCTATTCAGGCATATCAGACCTGTAATCCACTACCAGTTCCTTGGGCCTTCTTTTCTCCTTCTAAAATGTGTCGGCAACGTGGCCTGATGGAAAGCACATCATCTCTCAAGTCTGCTATGATTTATTCACTTCTTGAGAAATGGCCTACCTACTTCTGTTTTGTGTGTGGGTGTTTATTTTTTTCTTTCTTTGTTTCTTCCTCCTGCCCTTATATTTCCTTTTTATATAAGAAAATCAGGAAATCATGAGAAAATGAGTTCACTCATACTCTTATCATTACCCACTGATTCTGTTCCAAACCTGGGAGAATGATGCAAGTAAGAAGTTATGGCAAGATTTATAGGTGCAGAAAGTGCTGTCAAAATCTAGCTGCCCATATCACAAAGTGCACTTCTCCTGAATGCTGTCTCCTGCTTACAATTAAAATCTGCAGTATTGCCTATACAAATCCAAGGTGTCGATGTTATGAACCTATAAGCAAAACCAGTAGCAGAGTTGTCAATGTTCAGATTCAAGAAGGATCTGTGTATAACATGCCTTTATTATCCGAATACTGTCTCTACACAGAAAATGTCAAGGGTCACAGTTGCTTATGGCTGTGATTCCCTCAGATCTTTCAACAGGAGAATTAGCTTCTGTTTTACCACAATCTATCTTGATTTCTTCCTTCATAGTGCCCAGTCCTGAAAAATGAAGTGTCTACTTGAGTTAAGTGTGCAGGGTGGTGTAAGCTGAGCTGAAATCTTCATCATATGCTTTATTTCAAGACCTCTCTACTTTGAATCTGGGGAGCAAAATAAGAATATGTTCTGAGAAATGTGTTTGGGTTTTTTTTGTTGGGTTTTTTTTTCAATTACAATAATTTAAACTATTTTAAGGAAAACTTTCATGATGTTTTGGAGTCACCCGAGGAATGGACAGACAGTGGGCATTCCTGTCCAGGAAAGCATCTCTGAATTATTTCAAGCATAGGAAAAAAGAACCCCAAACCAACTTTTTTTCCATCTGAAGTTCAATATGCAATTTAAAAATACTATATATTTGTCATATGATACAGCTTACTGGTATAATTCTATAACAATGATCAGACACTTTAGAAAAAGGCCACTAAATGTGCACAATTCAGCCAGGATAAATAACATTTGTGTTGTAAATACACTATGAAAAGTATATTCCAAAGGACTAGTTTCTGAGTTCATAGACAATTGTCCTGCTCAAGTGCACATGGCATGTAGTGACTTTTTTTTAGTACTTCCTGTTGGGTTAATTTGGCCAGAGAGTCTTACTGGACCCATCCTGACCCCTCATGCAAAGAGGAACCAAGGTGGAAGTGGTCCTTTGCTGTGCTTTTTCCCTTGCCGCATTAAGTTTTCCCAGGACCTTTTTGGGCATCAAGAGTAGTTTTTACTGACAGTCAACATAGATTTCAATTCAGAGTAAGATATGTGAATGTCCAGTGCTGCCATTCATGCTCTGAAAGGGTGGAACTGATAGCTGATAGTGGCAAATACTGAACACCTTTCAGTGCAAAAAGTGAAGACCCAGCGCAAAAGGTACTTTCACTTAATGCATGACAACTTCACAGATTGTACAATTCAAACCTTTTTAAAAAAAAAATAAAATTTAAGTTTGGAACAACAATGATAGCTGCTGAAAAATGACTGCTTTTAGGTTGATAAGCAGAAAGAGGTCAGCTTTCCTTTAAAAGCTTGGTAATCAGAACCTTGATTTGAAAATATTATCTGAATGACCAATATTATTTTTCTTTTGCCTCCATTTTATAATGGCTAAGCTGTTTCACTAGCTTTGTGCTTCATTTTTGCTGCCATATGATAATCAGAAATTGAGAGATAAAGATTATTTTTTTACATGAAAAATAAATTTATTTTTGAACAGCAGTTAGTGTCTCCTAGAAATTGATGAATTTTTCAGTGTCTCTTGAAATTATCTTCATTTTTTGAAGCAATCTGGGTTTAAAAGATCAACTTGTGAAACTCATTCAGCACAACGGGTGCAGCTGGCAAATAACAGCTCCATGCAAACACATCGATCTGTTCCTTCCATCCTGCCTTGCACACTGCAGTGGCCAGCATGTCATCATTCATCAAAGGAGACTTATGGCAATGATACAATCACTGTTCAAGTGTGTAGAAGCATATAGAGGCCTACAGCTTTTTAACAGTTAAGATCAGCTTTCCTTGTTGATATCAGAAATATCATACCCAGGTAGATAAAAAATTGTGTACCATTATGTGCACAGATGTTGCATTTTTGCCCCCATGCAAGTACAAGAAGAAAAAGTGTTTTCTTCTCTCTTCTAGGCACTCCTGCCTCTGGCATTTATGCCCAGATAACATAGATATAAACATTGTTTCCAGAGCCAAATATAGGGGGGAAAGTTAGTATATCTTGGAGTATTTCCACTGCCTGATTTGGAATTAGTGCTTAAAACTTACTGGTATTTTGTCTGCTTTATTTCTCACACCTGCTTCTGTCTCTTGTCTTGTTCTTTCTGCTTCTTCTCATCTACAGTCTCATTCTTCAACCCTAAGTAATGCAATGACTAATTTTTATTGTTCTACATGAGAATTATTCTTCCCTTTAAGAAGGAGAACTGGGACGATGGTATTTTTCTTTACTTGTTACTCCTTTCCCATTCTAGCTTGGACTATCAATCCTTAATTTTTTTTCTTTTTCTCTTTGTGATTCCTCTTGCAGTGTGGCAATAGCTTTTTTTTGTATACTTTTGCGTCAGGGTTACCACAAGCAGAGCTTCTACTATTGGCTTGCTCTAGCAGTACGGAAAAAGATGTTGGGTAAAAATGTGAACATGGTAAGTTCCACCTTGTCCAGACAAGTCTAAACAATGGGACTGAAAATGGACTAGCAAGCCATGGTGTGGAGCTGTTGTCAGAAAAATTGTGATCCAAGAGTTTACACATGGAGGACTGCAAAGGCACCCAGACTTTCCTTCAAAGCACAGTTTGCTGTATGGAAAAGAAGGGGATAGAAATGGGAGCAAATAATCTGTTCTTAGGCCATAAAACTTTAGGAGTGTGTAGGAGGAAGAGTGCTGCTTGGAATTCTGAGGCAAATGCAAGTATTAGGTATGATATTTATTTACAGATGTGCCAGTTTTTATACTGCATTTGCCAGAACTCTTATCTGACATAACATTCTTTCCCAAGCTATAGTCTAGATATATACTGAAACAGTTCACAATTATTAAAACTTCTGCTGATGTTGCTGTGGGGTTTGGGATTGTTCAAAGATTGTGTTGACGTGTTTTTATTGCACTGCATGTATCTTTATGGAATTTAACCTAACAGTGCTGAATAGAGCAAGGCTAGCAAGATGGGCCAATGCCTTTTTGCAAATGACAGGTAAACCACCATTTCACTACTGGTTCACAGATCTCCACGAATGTGGCTTCCCTCCCCCTGCTCCTGTGTTGTTTATTACTTACTGACACACAGATCCTCAAGAAGTTGCAAATCAACCTACAAAGATTCCTGAGACCTTATAGTGGATTTTGCCCTGATACATGATGGCAATTAATTGTGTGGAGATGCTATTAAGTGGTTCTGAAAGGCAAAGTATCTTGTTGATCCACAAGTTGCAGATTTGCATGAATTGAGCTTTTAATGTGATTGTTCAAAGTAGCTCCACTGAAGTGATTTTACTGGTTTGTGTCAATCTGTCTGGGAGCCATTTATGGTATTAATAACATTGTAGGTTGGCCCAGCAACATGTTCAGTGTTGCAGTGGACTCACATGATAAACACATGGTTGGGCTCTATGAAAAATTGTCAGTCCTTCTATTTCCAAAATATACAGTAATGTTCCTTGCTTCCTAAGAGTCCATTATGTGCTATGAGGCAGTTTTCATCAAAGCAGGCATAGTGTGGCTTCATGTTACGGGTTCTTTTTTTGCCCTCTTGTTGCCTCTTTCTTGTACTTCATAGCTATCAAGCTGCTTGTGATTAACACAATACACCTGTTTGTGCATGCCTACTGTTAGTCTACGTTTTTTGCTGTTAGGTTAATCCTCTAGAAGGTGTTCCTGTCTTTCAAAATTTGTTAGAAACTGCTCAGAAATTTATACCTTTATCCTGAAAAAGAAGTACCTGGAACAGAATTTGTACAGATGGAGCGCAAGTCTGACTGGACTCCTTGATTGTATGAAGTGACTCACCTTACATCTGCAGAGGAAGTGAGGGATAATTATTCTTGTTGGTTTGATTTCCTCTGCCACGTTTCTCTGCACATCCTCATTCTGGCCACAGTTAGAAGTAGAAATGACACAATGTGATGAGACAGCAGCTTCAAGCGGCTGGCCTGGTTAAGCTTTGGTTAGCACAGGACATATTCCAAAGTGACACAACCAGAGCCATTTGAATACCTCCTGTTTCCAGTTTTCTTTCTTTCAGGGAAAAGACTCTTCCCATACCTTTATGAGTAAAAGTAGACCAGTCCAAGCCTCCTCAGCCCCATTTTCTATTTCCTGGACACTTGTGTGCCCCCCTTGTTATCTGGTGTTAGTGTATTACTGTAGTCTCGGTGTGGGTCTAGACTTCACTGCTGAATCTCAGTGGCTTCACAGCCTAGGTCCTGCATGAACTTCTTGACTTAGCATTCAAGGAGGCACCATCTGTGCTTTAATTCTAGCAGCTGCAGCTACATGGGAGTCCTGCACTACTTGGTGTTGTGGTGGGTACTGGGCATCAGCCCTGTCCTCTTGGGTCACCTAATGGGGGCAGAGGGGAAGTCTTCTTTGAGGCTCTGGCTCATTGTCATGTGCAGAATAGCTCAAATTCGTGGAGGTCACTTGTCTGCTTGTTCTTTGCATTACTATTCCTATTCAGGCCCTGTAATCTTGCTTCAGCCAAGCAACTCTTGCATCCTGTTACATCTTTCTCTTTTTCCCCAGAAGGCCTCATCTCAGGGATTTCATGCCATTTCTGTGCTTAATTTCTGTTTCCTTGTTCCTCCACCAGTCAGAGCTTCAGAGTACAAGCTGCCAGAGCAAGTATTATACCATCTCCATGGGGTTTCATGCCCTCTGCCCTCTCCCTCAATTAACCTTCAGAATAACTTTAACTATTGCTGTTGCATGGGAACCCTTGGTCTCATGGTTAATATAGAATGAAACATTTGTAGGGAAGGCTTTCATCTACCTCCAAATGTTTTGAGGCTATTTCAAGGGCCCTATGAAGGAGACGACTAGAAAAGCATCGACATCTGCTCTATTGCATTCATGCTCAAGCAAAAATAACTGCTGAATTCAGTGTAAGTACTACATATTCACAGTTTTGTTAATGAAGAGCGTTTCTGTTGTTTGCCTTTTTGATGCTTAACCGAATCTTCTGAGGCTGTCACTAAAATGCTTGTTTTGGTCTTCATTTTTTAAAAGATGTTTAGGTTTGTACATATCCCATGAAATCAGTGCTTTTGAGGCCAAGGGATCTTTGAAAAGAGTGGCCCTAACAGGTTAGTCTAATTGCCTTCTCATATTTTTGCTTGCTTTCTGCCTTTTTTTTCAAAATCAAGTATAACATATTAAATTGGATTAAGTAGATAGCTGATTATTCCAATTATTTAATTAGCAGCCATCTCAAAAAGCTTTTCTTCTCAAGAAAAGAAGACTTTTAAATACAAACATATTTTAAAAAACCAAACAATCCTCAACCCCCCAAACCCCTCAGACTAGGTCTATACAGTATTTTGTCAGTCAAGGTATAGCATTATCCATGATTACATTATTCTTAAAATTCATGCCTCTGCCCTACTTGTGAAAGCTTAGTAGCAGCTCTCCAGCCAAGAGTTTTCCATTTACTAGTCAGTAGCAGACTCATACAATTGTATAATAATCAACATTGTCTCAAACCATCTTCAAAGGGAGATTGTTTGTATCAAATTCACTTTGGATTCTGCTTTGGGTTTCAGTAGAAATAAATTTAAAAGGGTTGTGGTTAAAGGCCATGCTCAGTATTACATTCCAGAGACATCAAAAGGCTTTACAAAGGAAGAGACAAAAGATTGAGGATTACCTTGTTGACTAGAGGGCTCAGCTACACGAAACAAATTAAATTAGCCTCTAACTTGGCACTTTGGCTGTGCACCACTGGGAAGAAAACCACTGTTCCTTCTGCCTCAGTTGTGATGCCTGCCTGGTTCTAACCTTTGCACTTCCATGCTTGACCCTGTGGCAGTAGGTGTAGCCTTCGAGGGAAAGCCTGTGGTGGCTGGAGCTGAGGCAGAAAGGGCAGCCCTGAGCCACTCAGTCCCAGCCAGGGTTTGCTCCACTCTCCCAGGATGTGGGGCTGGGCCATACTTTGCATTCCTCAGTCTGATGTGGAGATGGCATGCTTGGTGATATAAGATATGCCCAAGGTTTGGTTTCTCACCTGTTAATTCTGTAATGTGTTTTAAAGCTGATTCTCAACTGATCATCTTTTTAACAATCATTAGGCGACTGCTCAATACAAAGAGCTCAGTTCTGTCTCTTCACAGCCCATGTTAAAAACCCAGCCCAGGAAATCTTGGGGGCTTTTCCCTCTCCTGCAGGAAACTGGACCAAAATGCTCAGGAGGAGGCCGTGAAGCAGGGCTGTGGCTCTGTCATCATGTGTCTAGATATTCACAAGACATGAGAGATACAAGCTGCTTTCTGTAGCAGGTGTTTTGTGTGGTACTGGTGAAAGAAGAAAGTGCTTAAAGTAAAGCTTGTAGGTTGGGATTGGGAAGGCCTTGTTTCTGGTTTGTAGCTCAGGATTATTTCTGTAATTTGCATGAAAAAAATCACAGGATACTGAAGAGAAAGAATCCTTGAAGTAGGAACCAGGTGATTGTTAACAACATCTCACTTACTGGGCATATAACTTGCCTTTATCTGAGATAAATTTTGAAGGTTGACTGTGGTCTTTTGATCCAAAACATCCAGGAAATCTGTTACATAAATGATGGGCCATGGCAGTGTCCTCTCTTTTTCTTCCACTACCTGTGGTTTAAAAAGTTAGTTCTATTTTGTTTTGGTGTATTCTGGAGACTTTTAAGTATCTGAAGAAAAGGATTTATCCACTCCTGACTTCAGTACCTAAACTCTAGAAAGTGATCAGGAGTACAAACTGTGGTGGGTTGACCATGGGTGAATGCCAGGTGCCCACCAAAACCGTTCTATCACTCCCCCCTCCTTTGCTGGACA
>JANZLQ010000086.1:38113265-38136441 GCA_026212715.1 Elanus axillaris | reverse complement strand
CCAGCAGCTTCTCACAGAAGCCACCCCTGTAACCCCCCCCCACTACCAAAACCTTGCCACAGAAACCCAATACAAGGGTGGAGGGCTGGAGAATGATGGGAGAGTAAGAGATGCATTGAGGGACAGACCTGAAATACTGAAATTATGCGAGGTAATGTTCTGGCCTGTAAGAGGAAGCAGGTTAGGAGGTCTCTGAGAAAGCACTCTATTTTTGGGAACAACTCAGAACAGGTATTGCACAAAGAGGACTAAAAGTGACCTTCATTTCTTTGCACCCAGAATAGCAAGTGGTGAAAATCTACATTGTGTAGAGTAGAAAATGCAGATGCCTTATTAAATTTATAAAAGAAGACAAGCAGGCATAGTAACCACACAGTTTACGCTTAGGTATGCTGCTTGTGTGTAAATTGAGAGCTGAAAAAGTTTATCCCAGAGAGAGTATTCTTTCTTGCTTACCTCTTTTCTAATTGCTGGAGTCTGTGGAGATAATCTAAGAAACATCTAGCCATGCTTCCTCTGATTTTACCCTCTTCCCTAGCATTAGTAGAGGCAGACCTGTGGACCAGATGGATGTCTACTCTGTGTTGGTAGGATCACTTCTGCATTATTGCAGTGGAATACAAATATTAGACTTCTACAGTTTGGACTTTTTTCTTCAAAAGGACGGACCAACAAAAGCAGAAAGTCATGAAAATGTTACTGAAATAAAGCGTCATGAGTAATCTTACTGTTATGTAAACTACAACTTTTTGAAAATGCAGGAAAATAAAGTGTATCTTGTATTGTTGCCTTTCCTAGAGTACTTCAGTATGGATGAGCTTAAAATACCTCTTTAAACTAGATGAAGAAGAAACATGACTACTGTAAATGAAGGAGATAAAAGTTTTTGTCAGAAATACTTAGTCCTATTCCCATGAGAATGCAGAAATGAGTAAGTGGAACAATAGTTTTCTGGAACAAGATGGTGGACATTGCCTAGCATGCTGATTTAACATGCAGCATAAATGATGCATGATTTCTATAGCTTGGAAGAATACTTGAATGTAGTTCTACATAAATGTCTCTCCTTGGATTTTGAAACAACAGAGGGAGGAAATAAATGCCAGCAGAACTTGCAGGAAGACACTCTAGGATGTAGTTTTTGGAGTGATTTGAATGAATGGTGTGGGATTTGTGAACTAGTTCAGAGCGGGGAGCTGCTCTCACAAAGCAAGCAATCTCTCTGTCTATCACAGAGGATGAATTGCGTGGGCTGTCAGTTCCAGAAGCACAGACAGCTTTGACCAGAATTGCTGTACGGCATCTGACTAGTGGATTTAACAGTTCCTGGGTGCACATTCTTAGTACTCTAGTTGCACACCTGACAGACCGTAAGGGAAGAGCCATTGCAGCTTCAAGGAAAGAGAATGAACTTTCCAAGGGGCACCATGCATGAAAATATTTATATTTCTTAGAAGACAATTGCATCCAAATTTTTGGTGAGCTGGAGTTGAAGCATGCACAGGAAGAAAGCATATGTGAAAGAGATGAGCCCAGGTCTTTGCTCAGGATTGTGCTGGACTCATTAAGGCGCTCTGTGCTGTATGTAAACCAGGAATGGATCAGGATAGTCTACATCAGAAGACATGACTGAAAGTTGTGTTTCTCAGCCTTGAACTACTCCATCATTTAGTGTGACAAGATGATATACAATAGCTTCCAGATGTTATGCTCACTTGCACTGCCTAAATACAGTGTTGAGGCTGTTGTTCCCAGGGCCAAATTTAGGTGTGGTGGTTTGAGCTCCTGCTGGGTCAGAGGAAACCTTTTCCCCAAGTGGCTTCTTTTACTCATCCTCGCGGGGACTGCTACGTTGGCTTTGTCTGGCACAGAAAGATCCCCATGCCTCAGCATTCTTATGCAGCCATTTGCAGCCTTTACTTTCTTATCAACAGCCTTCTGCTTAAGCAGCACTCATCTTGTGTCTTGTTCACCAAGGTCCCTTCTACAAGGGTGGCTGGTGTTGACTGCCCTTCAGCAGCAATGGCAAGTGTGTTTCTCCTTTGCCCATTGCCATACATGGAACTTTGTCGTGCACAAAATCCTCATGGTGTGGCATCTCTCAGCAGATGGGCAGTACCCCCAATAGGTTCCCTGGTTCTACCTTGCTGGGGCCCTGTTGTACCCTGAGCAGTGTGGTAACAACCTGCCAGCTGGAAGACCAGGGAGGAATACTAAGCAAGTACTACAAGCTCCTGCTTTCATTTCAGTAGACATCCTTATTGCTGGGAGCAGGTTGTACTGCCTTCTCCTTTGCTGTCCTCACTGGGCTGCCAGAGCCATAAATGGATCTTTAGACTGTCGGTCATTTATTTTTTTTTCCCCTGGAACCTGACAGCAGGTACCACTTTGGTCATGCTGGAGAAGGCAGCTACATCCACAGGTGTAGGATTGCTGATCACCTGTATTGCAGCAGTTCTCCATCCCCCTCTTCCTCCCACCTCTGGAGAGCTGCCTGGTGAAGTTCCCACAGCAGAAGGTCCATGTGTAGAACTCTGTTTGGGGGCCAAAGAGAGCCCCATCCTTGAAGGGACTGAGTGGGGAACTGTGGCATGGTGGTGGCACAGAGGCTGCACCAGAGCTGCCTCTGAGGTTTTGATTCACAGAGCTCTTGGCAACACCGAGGATGCCAGGAGACCTACCTCTGCTGGGTGAGGGGCTATGTCGTAGGAGTGGGCCCTGCCCCATCTGACCCCCATGGGGAGCCCCAGCCACCAGGGAAGCACCAGCCCCTGTGGCACCCTGACAAAATGTGAGTAGACTTTCATCTGTGCAGTGGGAGATGGAGAGTACTGAAGCCACCATGAGTGTGTTGGTGTGGAAGCAGTTCAGGTGCCATGATGTGGTTGTAATGCACAAAGTTTAAAGATGTGCCTGCTGAGCAGCTATGTAGATGTGTAAGTCCTTATGTTATGTGCATCCTTGTGGGTGCATGTGGCTTTCTCCTTAATGAACTTGGCAGGGATTTCTGGAGTGGAGGGAGGGGAGGGAGAGTTTGCCCTCCTTCGTACCGTGGGGCATACTTTCTTCTTAGGTAATCTGAGAAATTTATCTAGCAAGTTGATTGTAATTGAGGGGACCTGTGACACTTGGCAACAGAAACAGAGTTGTGTCTTCCTGTGGCCCATTGCAGTAGATGTTCAAAAGCCACAATAATGAACTTAGTATTTGCCAGGAGGTGGTGGGTAGTGTAGCGTGGTTGTGGTAACATGTAAGGAAGATATTTTCATGGCAGGTTTGGGAAAAACTTTCATTGTATATTGCTTTCCTTTGTGGGTAACTGGATTTGGTGATTCAGGTGATATTTTCAAGCCATGTGTACCCTGTTCCAAGCACTAAACTGCTGTTAGCTGCAGGCTTGTCTGCCTTAGTGCTTAAACCAGGGGACTCATAATGCAGCTCCAATAAAATATAGTAGAGTTCCAAAATGGGATGTTCACAGTATCAGGATAACTGCTTTGGTTTCACTGTACTCTTTTTCACTGTCTTGTATCTTCTCTTCAGCACACTTCTACCACTTCTACATTTTCCTTCCTTTTTTCACGCCCCCTCCCCCCAAATGCCCTCCAGTGCCTTTGGCAGGAGAATATGGTGGGTCAGAACCTGCAGACTTCAAAATTCAGTTGGTCTCCAAGAACTCGTTCCGACCACTTTGTGATTGTCACGTTGCCCTTGGTAACCCTGACAATGTTTTGGGTTAGATAACATGCAGCCAGGGGATTTTGCAGGTTTCTGCTTTGAAATAAATCACTGCTAATAAATGAGAGTAGTTACAATGTACAAGGTGGCTTTGCAAAGGTACCTAAGAGGTTAGGGAATATGCCTGGAGTGCAGTATCATTTTTCTTCCGTACTGTGAGCTACAGTGAGTGGCAGGTTCATCAGCTGTTTCACGTGTTTGATAGAGACAACACAAACAAGCCTTTCTAAATCTCTGTTCCCAGTAACACTCCTGCTCCTCCTTTGCTTGGAAACAATCTTGCTTTACTGCCTGTTGTTTTACTCTGTGCTGTTATGCCCTGTTTGTTTCCCTCTTTTTTTGTCACCTTATCTGTCCGAGGAAATTGTAGCTTTCTGTTTTATTACATCAAACAGGAATATTTCCAGGATATGTACAGCTATGCTCTTGAACTTATGACATTTAAAGGGCAATAGAATGCTAATGTGACTAATAAAACAGAAAAATGTCTTTATATAAGTCAATGGGAAAATGGCTCAACCTATCTTTTAAACGGACTAATTTCAACAACATTCACTGATAGAGGCCTGCAGGGAGACTGCAAAGCTTGGGGGGTTGAGGTAGAACTGTAAAAACAAAGCAAGCTCTTGCCATTCTCTTTTGACACCTTTAAGAGAGACCCAGCCAATTTTTCCTATTATGAGGACTCTTTACCATCTATTTTCCACAGATGATAATTCACAAGGGTAATTGGCTGTATGTTTTTGTTTTATTTTCTTTCTGCTGTTAAAGATGTTTTAATCTAAAAGCAATTTTATTGCATTTCTTTAACATTGATTTTTGGATTTTTATTTGAACACATACAATAAAAGTTCCACATTTTATAGTCCAGTATTTCTAGCTAATGCTATGAGGCCTAGAACAACTGGATCTGTAATATTTGCAGGTCATGTCCTTTCTGAACAGTACTAAGGCTGTACTGATTCTGAATATATGCCATGTAGCCACTAAGTCATGAATTGGTGTGTATGGACAGACAACAAAGGAAAGCTCCCATCCGTTTTACCTTTTTGACCTTATCTTTTCCTTTTCCTTCTTAATCAAGGTTTCTCAGTTAACATGAGAAACACCAGTTTTTCTGGATTATTACAATAGTCAAAAGGCATCAAATAACAAGAACAGTTTGTGATTATAAGCCACAGTAGTTCTGAGGTATGGTGTTATTCTGTATAGGATTGGTTTATTTGATTAAGGGTATACTTATAAAATAAATTAGGGGATTGAATTTTGGGAGTATCCCATGTATGTTTGCTAAAGTTTGCTACTTGCAGTAAAAGACTTACAGGTATTTTTTTCCTGTTTCTTTAAGAGCAACAACAAAAAACTCTAATTACTTTGAGAATAAGCAGATACAGATCTTATGTGACAGTTGTTTAAAAGTACTTTTGACTAAATATCATTAAAAGCTTATTAAAATATTGTTTTCTTTAATGCAAGTTATAGTCTTTCATCTTTTCCAGTAATGCGTCATCTATTAAAATGTTTTGATGTGGAAAATTAGTGCTTCAAGGTCTGAAGAGAGTGACAAGAATAATGTTAAGAGAGTGACAAGAATAATGTCTGAGTTATAATTTCAGGATTAGTAATGCAGATTCACCCTTCCTAGTGGAACAGAAATTTGGTCACCTAATGAACACTCTGTGCTGTAAATTAAGTTTTGTCTTAACTCCAATCAATCAGTGACATTGACGGTTTCTTAAACTCTGTTTTTGCAATATATATATTGGGTTTGTGTGGCAAGGTATTGGTAGCAGGGGTAGGTGGGGGTGGGGCTACAGGGGTGGCTTCTGTGAGAAGCTGCTGGAAGCTTCCCCTGTGTCCGACAGAGCCAATGCCAGCTGGCTCTAAGGTGGACCCGCTGCTGGCCAAGGCTGAGCCCATCAGCAGCAGTGGTAGCGCCTCTGGGAGAACAGATTTAAGAATGGGAGAAAAGACTGTGCAACTGCAGCTGGAGAGAGGAGTGAGAAGATGTACAAGAAACAGCCCTGCTGACCCCCAGGTCAGTGAAGAAGGAGGGGGAGGAGGTGCTCCAGACACCGGAGCAGAGATTCCCCTGCAGCCCATGGGGAAGACCATGGTGAGGCAGGTTGTCCCCCTGCAGTCCATGGAGGTCCACGGTGGAGCAGATCTCCACCTGCAGCCTATGGAGGACCCCACGCTGGAGCAGGTGGGTCCCCGAAGGAGGCTGTGACCCTGTGGGAAGACCATGCTGGAGCAGGTTCCTGGCAGAACTTGTGGCCCCATGGAGAGAGGAGCTCACGTTAGAGCAGGTTTTCTGGCAGTTCATGGAGGACTGTCTCCTGTGGGAGGGACCCCACAGTGGAGCAGAGGAAGAGTAAGGAGCCTTGCCCCCGAGGAGGAAGGAGCGGCAGAGAAAAGGTGTGAGGAACTGATGGCAACCTCCCTTCCCCGTCCTCCTGTGCCGCTGGGGAGGTAGGTAGAGAATTCAGGAGTGAAGCTGTGCCTGGGGACAAGAGAAGGGTGGAGGGAAGGTGTTTTGAGATTTGTTTTTACTTCTCATTATGCTGGTTGGATTTGATTGGTAATGTTTTAAACCAATTTCCCCAAGTTGACTCTGTTTTGCCTGTGACAGTAATTCGTGAGTGATCCCTCCCTGTCCTTATCTCAACCCACAAGCCTTTCATTATATTTTCTCTTCCCTCTCCAGCTCAGGAGGAGAGTGACAGACTTTGGTGGGCAGCAGGTGTCCAGCCAGGGTCAGCCCACTACAATATAGAATGCTATATTCTGGCTCCTTTTTTGCCCCAGTACCTCAAGCTTCTTTCTTCCCTCTGTCTGCCCTGTTCTTGTTATTCTATCTTAAGTGCTTCCTACCACTGAGGGAGCTTGTTTTCTTGGTCTTTTCTACTTTGCTACCCTTTCTGGTCTGATAAGGTTTGTGGGCACAATGTCTTGCTGGCAGGAAGACTTGGCCTGACACTAGCCATCCTGTGTGAGCTAAGTCAGATACTGTGGTTCTGTAGCTCAGGATCTGGGAGCCCTGTATGGACCTATTTGAGAATGGGTGTATGCAAATACATCCATACTCCCAGAAGTGGTCTTCTTTCTTAAAAGGCTAGTATTTCTAAAGTGCTTTTGATCACATGGGTGATGTAGGACACCTCTTCACTGAATTGTCATGTAAAGTGTAGGCATTTCCTTGAAGAATTTCCTTCACATTGGAAATTGAATCTTTTAATAAAGCTAGTAACTGAATATCTTTTTATCACTACAGCTGTTTTTCAGTTTGCCCAGTATTTGTTACATATGAATCCTTTTTTTTGCTGGTCAAAACCCTCTTCTTGATTTCTCCCCTCTTCTTCCAATAGCTACTTGCAGATTGTTTCCCCTCCTTATGGCAGTTCTTTTTTCCCGTTTCCCCTTGTCTCCAGACTTTTCTCTTGGAACAGGAAGGACAGGTGAGAATGATTATCTTGTGCTCCTTTTTGAGATTCAGAGCGCTGTAGGAGATTTTACTGCAATCTGCTCTCCAGTTGAAAACAGCTGGCATAAACTCTCTGTAGATATAGTGGTAATTTAAAGATTGCTTATACTTAGTCTTGAAGATTTGAAAATCCTCCAGACTTTTGCAGGAAATCTTTATTGAACAAAATAAAGCTAAAGAAAATTCAGCATTGTTCAATAATGTTTATCTAGGGAGACTGAATGTCATTCCCAAGATGGGTGCAACTGTAAGACTGCAGAAGAAAGGAGGCTCTCTCCCTGTTGCGTTGTAGAGGAGAAACTGACTCTGAATTCATGTGGGGCCTTACAACTTAAATCCTACTTTTTAATGTCAAAACCAGTTATCTTAATCTCCCCTGGCAAATCTTTTCCATGAAATCTGTTTTCTATCCATATGCTTTCCATCTTAGTATGCTACACACTTTCTACTTCCCACACCCACAGCTTCATGATGACAGTTCATCATGCTACAATCCCTTGAAAGAGTTTTTGATTTGGCTGTATTACTACAATGTTTCTGGTCATGTCAGATGCTTGCCTGCTATAAAATCAGGTCTGGACCAGTTCTGTGATTTTGCTTTGCTGGAAATTTGCACAAGAACTTTTATTCTTCCTTTCCTATGGTAAAAAACTACAAATACTACCTCTTTAAAGGGAATTACAAAGAGTGCTCAACATTAAGAAGTTAGCAGGCTGATGGTTACTGCTTTTCTTTGGCTGTGTGACCATCTGTGATCTTATTGTGGGTGGAAGTTTCCACCTTTCTGTAACTGTTGCTCATGTATCTGCTGAAAGCAAATTGCCAGCTCTAGAAACTTTGTGGGAAGATTGGACCTTTTAACCTTTGTTTATGTGGCTATAGACAGAACTGGGAAAGAGCCTGGTACCTTTTCTATGGTTTTTAGCCACCTAATCTTAAATTAATATTGTCTTTGGTTTTACAATGTCATAAGAAACTACAACTGGTTATTAATTACTTAGTATCCATTTTTTTTCAACCATGTAGCAAATATTAATAGGCTCAAAATTGTAACATACGTGGGTGATTATTCATTGTGGCAACACCTTTGCCTGAAGCCTATTGAATCCTTTGAAAATACTTCAGAAATTTAGGAACTGCAGATGGCATTGATATTCTGAAAGAGTAATCTAATTTTCTTAAAATCTTGTGTGTCACTAAATCTTTCAAATATAGGTGATTTTAACAGAGGTGTTAGCAGTACTACTTTAAAATTTGGGCACTAAAGCCACAGGAATTAAACTGGAACAAACTAGTGATATACTTAAACCATAATTTTTCTCTGACAGTGGTAAGATGAAAGTCCAAGAAGCCCAACGATGAGTATGTATGCCAACAGGGCAGCATTTTTTTTTGTTTTGTTTTGTTTTGTTTTGTTTTTTTAAAAGGCAGTCTGGTTGGCAAGGACTGCTAGGCTGCAGGAGCAACAAGTGTGTTCCTGTGAAAGAGCAGCTCCTGGCTTCCAGCCCTGCAATGTTCAGCAGGATCCAGGCTAGAGGCTTGGAGTGATAACTGTGCTGTGCATTTGCTTGCTTCCCTTACTGGTCAAGGTGTGTGTTTTACTTACTGCAGTCACTCGAGGAGGAAGACAGCAATGAATAGTGAGAGTTCAGGAACCTTCTCAGTCATGTCCTGTTTCTTCTAGGAAACCTGATTATGTGATTTTGCTGCTTCTCTGGCCCTAGAAATAGATGGACCCTTTTAGCCAGTTTTGACAAAGCTTAGTTGAAAGAAGGATGGAAGTCTCTAGCTTCCTACCTACAGCGGAAGTTTTGTAGGGAGACTGAGGCTATGGTTTGGTATTGAGGTAGGAAATGATGGCCTGGGTAGGAAAGATGCAATTTGTAGGAAGACAGACTTTACTAGGTCTACTGTTCATGAAATAATGTACTGATTTCTATTAAATATGGTAGTTCATGAATTTTTCATAGCTGCTTAAATCTCTTGAAGGAAGAAAAATAAAAAAGGTTTTTAGAGGGTGGTTGTTCTTTTTGTATTTAATACTGCCTTGTTGAGATCAGTACTATTTTTTTTGCTCAACATTGTCTGTGAGTTGTGCTCCAACCTTAATTAAAAGATATTCAACTTGGCTCATATTCAGCCATACTCCAAAGATAACCTATGCTACAGATTATGATTCATTTTGTTTTGTGGGTTTTTTCCTACTGTTCTGCTAGACAATACTCATCTCATAGGTACTTAACTACTTTTTAGCAGTGAAGTTCATGAAAGAGCATATCTTTTTCGCTGTCTCATTCATCACTCTACGTTTCTCTCAATCAATGTGCTTGTGTCTCTCTGTCATCTTAAAGTTGCTGGTAAACCTCTGCAAGGAAGTCTTAATATTTTGCTATGTCCTCATGATTGCTCTGAACCATTGAAATGAGTTGCTGTGAGGCTTAAGGGGTGATAAACCAGTACTGCTGCCTTTTTGTTCTTTCCTTCCTGACCATACGAGCTTCTCAGCTGAGCTTTTCTATACAGCAAAGGTGGTACTTTTTTTGTTTGCTTGTTTCTGTTTTTCCTAATAGTTCAGTTCTTTCAGAAAATCTCTATGCCAGATAGTGCTTATTCTTTTAGTTATGTTTATGGTGCTCCTAAGTAACTTAACAGTATCCAATAGGGAAAGAAGTTCAGGTTGGACCATCCTGATATTGTGTTTACAGGCTCTTGCAGAGATCAGCGTCCCCAGAATCTTTCTCCCAGATCAAGTTTCCAGATGCTAACTTCTTCATTTGCAATGTGTCTAACTCTCCTTAAAAATTAAAGGAGGAGACACTTTACATTTCAAATACTGTTACTTCATAAACACTGTTTTGGTGGGGTTTTTTTCAGCTGCCTTTAATGAAGGGGCAGCTGAAGGTTCATTTGTTTTCCAGAACATAAGGAAGGACTGGAGTGTGTCAGCAGCTGAGTGACAGGAGGTCATCCTCAGCTTTGTGCATATCTTCATGGACTCTCCTGGTGGAGAGCTACGTTGGATTTTTTTCTGCATTTAAAGCTCTTGAATGGCATCTTCTGGCTGGATCACAATGTTGAGGAGTTAGAGCTCAGAAAACAGTGTGTGGGAAGTGAGGGAATGGATGCAGGAGAGTTGTCAGCTGCAGCAAGGTGACGTGGATGCACTAAGGTCAAGTGAGTCATAATGCCATCCTCAAGAGATACTGTCCTGAAGTCATGTCTTCCTATGGGGTTAAGAGACATGCCAAGAATAGGAAAGACACTGTCCACGTAAATCTGATCTTAAAATAGCTTTGAGTGCCATGGACTTTTTGATGGATACTTTGTTTTGAGCAAGTTGCTGCATACTGTTATTATGCAAGACTCCCTAAGGGGAGCTGTTAAGCCTGCTTTGTACCAAGGCTGCTAATCAAAATGGGATAACCTCATCATGCTGATAAATATGGTTACATTACAGTGCCCTTTTCTCCAAAGAAAAGTGGAAGCACAGCACTGATATATGAAAGAAGTATGCGTGAGGGACAGGACCCTAGAAGAGGCATCCAAGGATGGTAAAAACTATTACTGTACTGAGATAACACCTCAGCATTCAGATAAATCCTTTCAGGAATGGCCTGATGAGAGACAATAGTACATTTAGGACAAGGAATAACCCCCCCAAAATACACAGGTTTTTTTTTTACTGTGTCATTTTATTGTCAAACATTGAACACTATTTCCAAAGTGAATTAGCTTTTTTGCAGATAAAATTTATCAGAAACTGGGGTTATTACAAAAACAAATAAAATACATGAAGATTACCTTTTTTCTACCATTCCCCAAAAGAATATAGCAGATAAATGTGAAAAGATGTTATGTTTGTAGCAATTAGTCTTTAGCTCACAGTAGGGAAAGAGCTCACTTTAACAGGGTTCAGTAAAAGCAGTTGCATCTTGCTTTAATGGATGGAGAGGTTTTTATGCTTCTAGAGTACCTTGATGTGCTGGTAGCAAATGAGGTCTCACATGGGATCTTAACTGTGCTCCAGAACACTTCTGCTTGCCAGAAGTGCAGTGAAAAAGATACGCAAAAGATAAGTTTTCAGATACTGTGACACATCTAAAATGACATTGTTAATGTTACCACATGAAAATCCATAACTCTATAAAAGTTGAACATATTTCTGATTGTTAAGAAATGAAGTGTAAGAAATTCCCTGCTGGTATCATATTTTGGAAGCCAAAGTAAGCTGTAGGAAGAGGTTTCCAAGTAGTAAACGTGGCTTTGGCTGGCAGAATGCACTTTGAGCACTGGAGCTTGACTGGTCAATTTTTTGAGTAACTCCAGGTGGACCTGCTGGTGGGGCTGAGGGCATTCCTGTCCCAAATGTTCCTCCATTCCTTGCTCCTACTTGACAATTTATTCAGTCCCCAATTTGTCTTCAGTCAGGACCTTTACTACATGTAAGGTATTTTGGAATTGGAGAATGTCTCAGTGCACTTGTGAAGTTTGGGATCCCAGTCCACACAGACAGAAGGTATATAATTTAAGTGGAAATACTTTGAGAATGAGCATCTTCTGTGTCAAGCTGCAGATGTCTGCAGAAGTATGCATACGAATTTGTATGTAAAGTCATGTAAAGCAACTGTGGTAAGAGAAAAGACCTACCAAAGCTTGCAGGCTTGGAAAGAAAAGAAAAATTTTCTTATAGAAGAACCGTATGATGCAAAGAATAAGAATCTTTTTTATAAATGTTATGTAAGTACACTTAAGGAAAAAAAAAAACAAACCACAAAACCAACCCTCTGAACAAGCAAGAAAACATAATGCTTTGTAAAACTTTGAGTAGCACCAGCTGTAAAAAAAATAAATATAACAACACTCGACAAAAAAGGACATAAATGTTGAACAAACTGTTGAATATTAATGAATAAGCTAGGTTAGACAAGATAAGGCAAAAAGAAAAATCAAGCGAAGCCAAAATAAAGTTCTGTTAACAAGAAAACAGTGCCATTAGGATGCTGAGAACTACAAGGAAGTTCTAAGGAAAAATATTTGTGCCAAAAATTCACATTGCTTAATCATCGTATGAGATGCTGCTTTCAGCCAGTGTTTATTTGGCTCCCTTTAATGACATCAAAACCTCACAAATGTTTCATAAGGCAGTGTTCTTGTTTAGATTTTATTTAGAATAAGGAGTCTATCTGAAGCATCAAACTTGTTAAGAAATTTTTGGTCTTTGAATAAGAAGGACTATAAGACATTGCCTGCTGCTCCTTGTCTGCCCTGGCACATCACTGACAATATCTAACCTGATGTTTTTGTCTGCAGTGATGTAGATTCCATGGCCTTGCTTTGCAGCCTGATTTAACACTTAATTATTCTTGTGGTTCAAGTTTTTTTCATACTATCTGATCTAATACTTTTGGGCTGCAAGTATATTTCTATTTGTCATGATCACAGTGAGCACAGGGTATCGTTGCTTTTTTTTCCACTTTTCAATACTGTAAGCCTTCTACTTACTGAGCTACTGGAATACTGTTTCCATGCTCTCTTTCAATGTTTTCTCTTTCCCCATCCCTGCCCTCCCCCTCCCCCCAACCTATTTCTTTGTGTTTCCTAAGCAGAGTATATCTCCAAAGTTCTGAATTATGTTGTTTTCACTATAGTCTCTCCAAACTATATCCATCTCTCTTACTATTTTGTTTCCCAGAACTGGACTTGGGTGAGTTCAACAAAGCTTCACAAGTGCCAAGCACAACAAATTAATCTTTCATGTGGCACATGTATTGATATAGTGCAGCAGCTTGTCAGTATTTGCAGAACTTGCTAGTTATTTCCCGTTTTGTATTTGTGCATTTAGCTGCTTCTTCCTGGATCTAAACACTTATCTTTTTATTACAGTTTTTTTATTAGGATTGGGGGGGTGAGTATTGAGGGGAAGGAGAACAACATTTAAAAGGGAGAAGGACTGTGGGGACCTGACAGCTCCCTCCCAACAGCAGTGAGGAGGTAGTTCATCAAGAAGACAACAGCCAGACTCTTCACAGAGGTGTGAAGATGACAGACAATGGGTATAAGTGGAAATAAGAAAAGTTGAGACTGAATATAAGGGAAAACATTTTCACAGTGAGAACAGTGGAACAGATGATTGCCTATGGCAGGTTGTGACTGCAGCTTCTGCTGTCTCCTGACTTGGCTTTAACCAGTTACATCTTGAAAACCTTTCTGAGCAACCTGGTCTGATCCTCTGAGCAGGAAGTTGGACTAAAGGTCTCTTGAGGTCCCTTCCAATCTAAATTTTTTGATCATTGTTTCTCTGATTCTCAAAGTAATTCTCAGTTCTGACTTGCTTTCTGAAGTCCTTACAATCCTTTTCAGCAGGGAACTGCACTAAATATTTTAAATATAATTTTATTTGATTTTAAGTCATTGAAAATACTGACTAGCAGTGGATTCAGCTTGAGACTGAAAATTCCTAATTACTATTTGAATATGTTTTAAAATCAGGTATTCATGCACTGACATTTCCTTTGAATCGTATTTTCCTGATGTGAGAATATAATGCAGGTGTGTGAAAAAGTTGAAGTAAAGAACATAAATGTCATATCTGTTCCTTTCTCCTTACCATGTAGGCCAATAATCCTAACAAATAACCAAATTAAACTGGCATAATATAATTTAGCCTTGTTTTATTATTGCTTTTTATTAGCCTATTTTCTTCTTGGTCCTTGTAACCAGTACTTTAGAGTATTTCTTGCTGGTATTTTTCTAAGCACTGGAAATAACTTTATTAATGTATACTGAAATTTTATTTGAGACAGGCACTGCTGGTGGTGCTTTGCTTTTCTCTGTTTCTCAGAGACACATTTGTCCTCTGAATTATTAGGGATGGCTTTAGCTGGTTCCTGAAATTCTTTAAGATGAACTTCATCAGGTCCAGCTGTGTTGAAAATATCTATCTTGCCTTCATGCTTTTAAGATGTCCTTTCCTTATTCTGGTCCATGTTCCTCTCCCCTTTATTATCAATTAAATCATTCTAAAAACAGAATGGAAATGTCAGTATTTCAGTCTTATCTGTGTCATACATTATTTGTTGTTCTTCCACAGTACGCAGTGCACCTAATTTTTTTCTATTCTTTCCCTTATATTCAATAAATAAGATAGAAGTGTTTCTGATGCAATCAGTGAACATTTTCTTGGAGCCTTTTATGTTCCTGGCTAGCTGTAACTCATTTTGTGTCTTCCTCTTTCTGATTTTATTCTTATGGGCTGCATTTCTCCCTCATTTGTAGTCATATGTCCTTGTTTCCACTTTTTGTGTGGTTCCCCTCTAATTTTCAGGATATTAAAGAGTTATGCATGAGTCTCAAGGCAAAGATTGAAAAGAACTGGTGAACAATTTGCAATATAAAGTTTTACAAGTATTCATGTGCATCATTCTGCCTGAATAGTCTGACAGCTAGGGTAAACCCCACCTGTCTTTCAAGGTTACTGGAAATATCAAAATGATTTGAGTGTATGTGGTGGCATATATAGAACCAGTTAGGTCATAATTCCTAGATCATTGAGAACTCCTTTTTTTATCCCAAGGATATGTACAACTATTCTGGAATCAAAGCCTCTGGAAACCCAGAGGGGCCATATACCAGTCAAAGTTGACCAAGTCTTTCGGAGATCTTAGAATTAATTGCAATTACAGTTAAATTAAATTGCAATTAAATTAAATTACAATTAAATTAAATTACAATTGCCATTTAATTGGAGTTAAATTATATGTAGGCCAAGTAGGAAAAAGAAACAATGAAAATACAAGCCGTTCCCAAAAGACCTTGGAAAAAAGTAGGAAATGACCTTTCCACTGCAAATCATACACACAGCCTCATTACAGGCTCCTCTGTAGACTTCTGGGATCTGACTGACTTCTTGGACTTGGAACTGTTGCAGATAAAGAAACAAATTATTTGGGCAGAAACGGATTATCAAACAGTACAATTTAAGATAATAGACCTCAGTGTATTCACAGTGGGTCTGTACAATTTACCATAAAATAAAAAATAAGCCATATCTTACTGCCATACAACAGCCACTCACTGCTGTTAAACTGTGAGTTAAAACTGTTAGGGCTTTATAAAAGAAAACTGCAAAAAGCAAAGGAAGTACATGGCAAACCATTTTGAAAGTGAGAAGAGATGCTACCAAAGGGTTGTTCCATCTGCAACTTAGCAGAGCACTAGATACCATGTTTTTCTGGTGTGCCAGGGCTGGAGAGAATGGTAGAAAGAGTTACAGACAAAAATGTATGAAAGGCTAAAGCTTGCTGCTTCATTTACTAGACTTCCATGAACTATGAGTGGTCAGGTTCAGAATGGTTCTTTGGGACAAGTCAAGTATTTGCTGGGAAGTGGTATCCATTTAATGTGTAAGCAACCATTCATATTAACTTTGCAGTGAGTGAAAATACATGTTTACTTAAAGGACAATTAAATTGCACAATCAGGAATGCAAAGTAGAAATGCAATTTTCAAGACAGTGAAGTATGCACTCCGCTGGGACTTAATGAGCAAGAAGCAGAAGGAATAGGTCAACAAGTTATCATTAGACATCCATACAGATTTGCAAAATGCCATACAACTATAATAACAGGGGTGGGGGTGGGGGGAATGGCATATCCTTCCATCACATGAAAACCTGTTACTTGTTCCAGCACAAAAATGTTTAAACTATCCATCAACTTGAACGCCAGCTGGTTTTATCCTGTTTGGTAGACACCTGAGGAGTGATAGGACTATAGATTACCAAGGAAGGCAAATTATTACAGTACATTTAATTTTGTTTCTCCAGAGCAATTTATGCCATTATGCCATTTTGTGGATCTATAAATCAAAAAAGGTTTAAAAAGCATCATTTTAAAGACTGTATAATGTTATCTAACATGTGAGGGACCAATCATTTCAAATTATGGAGGGGAAAAAAAAAAGCTCTTTCTGTATTGCAGCAGCTTGAGATTGCAAAAAGGTATCTTTTTTTCTGTTTGCATGAATTGTATAAAATTTAGAACCATGTAACTGAATAATAAATATGTAAGTAGGCCACGGTATTCCTGTTTAATTGTACTGTCTTGAACAAATGTGCCAAAAGTAGTGTTCTAGTGGATAGCCCCTCAACAAGGGCATTGTAGTGTGATCACATATTTATATACAAAACGATGTCTAGAAAGTGCATAATAGGAGGGGACAGTCTGTGGAGGGAGGAATAAATCCTGAGTGTTGCAGTGGGTTGCCTGTCACTCTCATTTATGCTTGAATGCTGAGCACTATCTGTGCTGTGCTTTGGGTGGCTCGGCTGCTTTGCCAGGTTTGAAGCGTGAGCAGCGCCTGAAGTGAATCCACATGCAATGGGAGCTTTCCTCCCCATCTCAGGCTTAATGTCACTGCTGCCTTATTCCAGCGAGGCTCATGCTTGAGAGCCACGCAAGGTCTGGTTACGCTCCCTGAACTTCACCATTGTGAGGTGGTGCTGGTGCATATGAGCTTAGTTTGCAGTCTGACTGTGTGCAGCTGGTTATTGGTATTGTGTTTGGCAGCATTGTGTAAACCCCATCTATTTGGTGAAGTCATCTAAAATAATTGTACTTTTAAATCTGGAGGGCTGTTGCCAAACCATGTACTCACGAAAGACAGATGCTGTGAATTTTCCATTCAGTTCTGCAGAAAATCTGCCATGCGCAGAGGGGGAGCGAGGTGCATTATAAAACTTCCCCCTTGTCTTTTATAATGCAGGAAGGCTTTAATTAGACATAAATGAGTTTGATCAATGAATCATTAACTTCCATTAAACTTTAAGTAGATTGCCTGACCCAGCTAGTTCATTCTGAATTTAATCTGGTATACACTTGATAATTAGAGTTAAAGGGACAAGGGCTGGAGGCAATCCTTCTCAATCCTTCACACAAAATGGAGTTGAGTCAGCTAATAAGTTAATTTTATAGTCAGTGTGTAAGGACAGAATTGGCCATAAAACGTAATTTTCCTAGAAAAACGGATCAGGAAGCAAACTGTCACTTCGTTTTGCTTTCAGAATTACCTGAGGAATTACCTGCCCAGGGTCTTCAAAGCCTTCACAGATAACCATCCTCCTCAGCACAGCAGCTGGAGGATTAGGTTGCATGAATATACAGTCAGAAACCAGGCGGCAGAGCAGGAAATCTTCTCTTGGCTTTGTGAAAACACTGGTGTAGCTCTCCCTGTGGTTGAACAAATTGTTCTGGCTTGTCCAGGTCCATGGGCACTGGAAGGAGTGAAAGGATGCTGCTTTCTGACAGCTTCCAAGTTTAGGAAACGTAGAGTCTTTGATCGGCTGGCTTTACCAGCACCTGCATCCAGAACAGCAATTGCCATTTCTTGTCTGTGTTTGCTGTTTGTTTTACCATTTGGAAATTGCAGGCTTGCTAGCTTGGGTGTCTCTGCATGGCCCTGTGCTGTGCAGTAGGGATGTATTCTTTGGGAGGGCTGTATCAAGTTAAGCTTATATGTGAATCATCAAAGCTGACTTAAGGATTAGAAGTTCACAACTTGCCTTATTTCTACAGAAATGAGTTCTTTTATGTCATTCTTATGAGCTATGATGAACTTCTCCACATCCTGGGTTCATGTTAGGTGACACTGAGGTATGATCCAAAAGTGGGCTCCCTTTATCTGGTTCAGTATTTGCCTTCTTCCATCTGAAATGTATGTCTGAAAGTACTTGAGGAAAGAACATATAAGTCTGTGTTGAATTGGATGCTGTGGAAACAAAAAATAGTTGTGCTGAGGCATAAAGAACTGTGGTATCTAAGTGTCCCACCATTGTGGTGGGCAGTCCTGTTGGTGCGTGCAGCTGATCACAAAATGCTGATTTGAAGGAATGGAAATGTTCACCAAAGATATGCACAAATCCATTTAGAGAAAGGATACCTTGAAACCAAGGGCTCCTCACCTGATGTGAATGCTCTGAGCAGCATGCTGAAAAGTGTGATAAAGGAGAGGGCAGATACACCACCTCTCCCTCTGGCCTTTGTAGTTATTTATGAGTATATTACCGCAGTGGACCACAGAGGTCAGAAAAAAGTAAGTATGGGATTTCTTCTGGAGTGTAGTTATGAGGTTGCTGCTGAGAAGTGTAGTGTTGCCTGGGCACAAGCTCTTTTATGTACATCTAGAAGTAGGTGCTTTTTTATAAGTAAAGGATTGCAGGCACAACAGGTTAAAAGTGGTGATGCAGAGGTTCTAAGTTTTGGACGTAGACTCTTAAAATGGCAGTCAGGTTTCAAAAGGGCTCCAAATACTGGCCTGTGCCTTTCCCATTCCCTCAGTGTCAACCTTGAGATACTGTTTCTGAATCCCCTGCGGGTGCTGCAGCCTGGGGTCACCAAGAGCATTGCTCTGGGCCTGTAATGACCTGTAAAATGACAGGCAGTTCTGGGCCTGGGTTTATGTGCTATGTGTTAGCTGCTGCTCTGAGATACAAGTCGAGAAAGGGAAAAAGTAGAAGCTGATTAGCTACCTATTTAAGGAGCCTTGTCCATTCTCTGCAGTCACATAATGTTACGCTGAGGGAGGCTGAATTAAGGGTTGCTGAATTAAGGTCATGCAGGCAACCTTAATACTGCCATTTTGAGACTTCTGAATGCTGGATTATGTGACCTTAATGGCATTATTTTTAAAGTATTTTATTTGGATGTGATTTTGTATATTTAGGTCAGGCAAAATTGCTAGTAATGTTCTCCTCTGGCTCTAAAATCCACAAATCTATTCTTTTTAATAGCACTGCCAGTATGCAGCAGAGAATTTTGCCAGAGCCGATGAAGACCTGTAAAAAAAAGTCCTTTTTCAGTGTTTTAATGATGCTGTTGCTGATAAATGTTTGCTGGTATGCTAGTATTTATCTTTCAAATTCTCCACTGCCAGGCTTCCATTATCAATGACAGTGGTTGCTGGGGTCGGGTGGCAGTGGGCTCTGGGTGCCCTGTTCCCATACTGCCCGGCTCACCTTCAGCCCAAATCAAGACTGATTGGCACTTCTTGCTGCTGACTGTTTTATGTTGCCTGTAGAGAGTGAGGTGTTTGGTTCCATGTTTCTGTAATACAGAATTCCCAGTGCAGCCTGGTATTGAAAAAATACTTTTCCATCAAAAGAGCACCTAACTTTTGCTCCAGTAAATGGTGGCTTCTAGTGATTTTTTTTTTCTTTTTTTTTAAATGAGAGATCCTTCCAGATGGATGTTTGCTGTGTGTTTTGAAGAATGTCATGGGGAAAACATCCACTGATGATGACCATTTTGTGCCATATTGAGCTAGAAATATGAAGGCTTAATTCCTGTCAGTGAAGAATTGCTCACACCAGTGCTCACAGGGTTATGCATGTGAGTAGCTGTTTGCCACTGGTGAGTAAGGGATTTACAGTCTGGCTCTCTGGGAATTGAGAAACTTGCTCTCTCTAGGGTGTTTCATCCTGAACCTTTTTATAAGCATTTAAAAGTCAATTCAAGTTATAAAACCTGTTATTTATTTTGAAGAAAACATGTTTTAAGGCATCAAAACTGCTTCATTATTTGAAAATACATTTAGAATACATACTTGCTTTCCACAGAGCTCAAAAGACAAATTTCAAGTAACAAAAGCCTTCCTAGCAGGTGGTGGATAAACATTTTATGTTTCCAATAGAAGCCAGGCTTGTCTCTTGCTGCTATAAGCAGTCTGAACAGATAGTTGTTTACGAAAAAGATACAGCAGAATTTGCTACCAGCCAAGTCTGACGATCAGCTACATCTGTCAGAATTTCATAGGTCTGTCTAATAAAAATGAACTTTTCTTGTCTATATTTAACTTTCCTTAACTATCTTTCATCTTATCATCTTTAACTTGCAAACTTTGTCTCACACAACTGTTCCTGCTGAGTTCATGGCTTTTTTTAATATTTTTTTTAAGCCTGCAAAGAGAGGTTTCCACAAGTGATTTGTGCAAAATCCAGTCTCTGCCAGAGCAGTGCCTTAAACCCACCTGCACCTGAAGCCGCTAGTACATGGGTCTCCATAGCAGCTGTATCCAGCTGGTCCATACTTGTGTGGTCTGGTGAGTGCTAAGCTTTGCAAGAAAATGAAGCGTGTCCAGTTCAGACAGGACCCTCAGAGATTTTGCTCGCTGGGTTTTATCTAAGCGTATATGAACTGTGACATTTTGAAGGCTTGTAACTCACCCAAACTTTGGCAGTCTTTCACAAGGATAGGAAAAAGTGGTTTTTTGACCCAAAGCAGAGCCTGTCAAAATTCTTCAGATTGGTTGGAATAATGTATTTGTACTTGTGTGTTCAGAAATGGCTGAATCATTTTGACTGAAATTTTCCACAAAGGTTCAGCCTGATACGCGTATTGACAGGGAAAACCAATCCAAGTGCTGCCAAAGAGTAATCAACTGAAAAAACAGAAAAAAGAAAAAAGTTATAATAGAGGAAGTAGTGGGAGGCAGCCTTAATAGGTAGTAGTACTACTCCCAGCTACCACTTGCGCAAGATTTGGTGGATACTGGGCAAGTTTTGAAACACCTTTTTAGACTTCTTGTGGGTTGAAAGTCAAGGTAGATAACATCTTTTTAGAGCACAGCCAGCAAGTCAAAGGAAGTGATTATTCTCTTCTATTTAGTGCTTATGAGACTGCATCTGGAATAACATGACCAGTGCTGGGCCCTCTGGTACTTTGATGAATTGTAAGGAGTCTGGTAGGTGGCTACAAAGATGCTTAGTGGAGGGGATCCATGACGACAGGCTGAGGGAGCTAGCTACGTTTGTTCAGGTCAGGCTGTGCCTGTTGAACAGATCTGTGCCCTGCAGAAACACCACACTTTGGCTTGTTGGCAAGTGCCTTTTCTTGATGAGATGAAACAAGATGACATTTTGGCTTTGGTACCTTTTTTGTGGTGATGCCTACGTAGATTTACTAATTTACTAGATTTACTACAACCTGGGGGAGAAATCCTATGTGCTAAAAGGCTTCAGAATAAGAAGTCAGCTTTTGCACTGTGTCCACATACCAATTTATTTCTTTGACCAGAAAGCACACATCCTTTGCTGGCCACTTTTCAGTGCAGCAGTATATTGCCTTCATTTCTGGCTGTTGATTAGTTGTGAATAACAAACCATTTGTGTGTGCAGCGACTGCTAGCTGGGAGGCCCTGAAAGGTGGTGAAAGGCTGAGACACTTTGTGCGTAGACAGCTCGAGCTCAGATTGCAAAAAACAGCTATTGAGGGACAGGGCCTTTATGGGATCTATCTCATCTTCTAGGTTGTTTTAGCTGCCACACAGTGAATATGAGACCTCAGCCCCAGTCCAGTGGAGTAGCTGGAGGCTGCTGGTTAGGCAAAAGAAGTTCAAAGCCTTTCCAAACAGCAGGAAAATGGGCCCTGGACTTAACCCCAGAATTTGTGGTAAGCCTAAGGCTTTCCACTGTCCCACAGCTGCCCTGGAGGACATGCCTGCACATGAGTGCTAGCGGCAAGCTGGGAGTGTGGCTTGCAGCCTCCTGCCACTGCTCTTCTCTGGCAGCACCAGCGCAGTCACTGCCACTGGGGAGAGTCACCCCTCACAGGTCCAGAGCCAGTTCTTCTGCAAAATGGTCTCCATTTAAAGAGCAGTACTGAGGAGGGGAGGATGTTCTGCAGCTGCAGAACTGAACACAGGGAGATGGGCAGCTCCAGTCAGATTGGATGGGAAACCTGGCAGAGTTGGAAGCTGAACCCACCTACCTTGGTTATTAGTTTGGTGCCTTAGGTCTCAGAGCATCCTTCCTGATACGGATGTGCCACTGTGTTAGCTAGAGAGCAGTTTTTTCAATCTTGTCTTTCTACTGTGTTTAACACTCTTTTTCTCTTTCACTTGATGATTTTGGTTAGAACAATTTGTTCCTTTTTTCCTACCACTTACCAATGGCATCCTTTTCTGCCTTTTGTTGTATCTATTCCCCTTAGCCTAACTGCTACTCCACTTTCTGGCTCTGTAATATATATGATGCAGCAAGCAAGCTGTCAGAGCAGCTCTGGCAGAGCATTCTTGTTTGAAAACAGTCCAAAATAGATACAGCTATGGTCACAAGTGGTGAGTATAAAGCACACAAGACACCAGAGGTGAGAGATCCCTATTTCCCCTTTTCCTCCTCCTGTCCATCTGGCTCTGTCTCATACTCCTCAGGGGACATCACCATTGGTAAAATCTCTCCTCAGGTACAGTATGCTGTTGGGGTAATAGACAGATGTTCTGTAGCTGCTAGTCTGAACCTATGCAAAGTACCTGCCCAAGGATGAGAGCACCACAGAGCACCCAAGTATCTTCTGCTCCACAGGTAAAACATCTCCCTTTGACATAACTTGAACTAATAATGACATCTGGTAATGCAGTTTTTTTCCCAGAGGAAACAATCTATCAGTCTCATTTGCCTTTGGCAAGGCGACGATAGTGTACATACACTGTGTTGCAGCACAGATATCAAGCTACAGGGTAAGAAGAAAGGTGAGGCAGCTTCTGGGACTGTGGGTCAGGAGACCAATATCACAAGGAAACAAGAGGCACCATGCAAGGAAGAAGGCCAGAGCATGGTCTGACTCGATGCTGGAGGTGCTTGGGGTAGCAGGTTAAGACAGCTATTTTTCCCTTTCTTTCTGATAATAATGATGCTGGAGGCAGGAACATAGAGAACTAAATTGTGTGTGCTGTGTGGTCAGATTGCTCTTTTCTTCTCCACCAGACCTCTTCTCATCACATGCCAGAAATGCATCTGACTAGCCTCTCTCCTCTCCTTCTTTTATGCCTGCAACTTAGGTGAAAATGCTGGAGTACATATACCTGCCTATTTGCTTGTCACAAAGGTGTTCCAGGGGACTCACAGGTTTGGTGTGGAAGGGCTTTGCTGTGTCACTGTGTCCTGGTTTCAGCTGGGATAGAGTT
>JANZLQ010000086.1:38094553-38107449 GCA_026212715.1 Elanus axillaris | reverse complement strand
TACCAATGCAGAACACAGCACTATGAGGGCTGCTATGGGGAGAATTAATTCCATCTCAGCCAGACCCAATACATATGTACTTCAAGCTAACTACAATACTGTGCTTACATGGTGCTAAGCTGCAGCTAACATGCCTTTTCTTTGAGTCAAAGTATTTTTTCTTGGGGTTCCTATTGCACAGGTTAAAGTTGCATTGTCTTTGGTTGTTTCAGAGTGACATCAGAGCAAGCTCGTGAATATCTTTCCTGACTTTGTGTAGCTGTTTTAGATACTGTAGCAATGTAGTGAGTAGCATTCCCTAGACTTTGAAAATAGAATATTTTAGATGCATTGGTAAGCTTCCTGTTGACATGATGATTAACCCTTGTGAAACAGGAGTGACCTATAAACAATAAGTGTCAAGAGAAAGGAATAATGACTCTCATAGGTAAAGAAAGTCTGGAAGAATAAAGTGATCTGCACAATGTCACACAGGAAGTTGGTGGAAATGCGGGACACTGCATCCAGAGTCTTGAGTCCATGCTCTGGACTCCACCTGTTCCCTGGAATAGAATAAAGTCCAAAATTTTTAATTACATTAGTATCACAAATGCCAATAATGTTGTTCCTATTAACATATTATTGCAGCAAAAGACTGCATAGATCAGTTATAGTACTCGATTTTACTGATTATTTCATCAATATTTTAATCAACAGAAAGCAGTTGTGGGGCTGCTTGGGTTTTTTTTTGCCTACAAGATGCATGAACATAAACTTCAAAAAATTCTGATGCTTTATTTCAGTGTTGCTGTTTTTAAGTAATTTCTTTCTTGATTTTGCATCTGGTGGTGTATGTTTCTGATGCATCTGATTTTTGCTAGGAACAACAAAATGGCTATCCAAAAAGCCAACAGCTGATTCTCAGATTCCACCTCAGCCTGAGCTCAGAATAGATAAAGCTGGTACAACTTTTGTCAGCTATGTATGATCTTTAAGGAACCATATACTGGCTAGGAGTTTCTATATTGCTATGTTATTAAGCCCTTCACACACCTTCCTGGGCTTTTCCTTGACTCTGTAGGTATCTCTCTCCATCAAAATATAACCTGTGTCTCTGTACCAGCTGCTGTAGCATTGGGAGTGTGAAAAAAAGCCCTGATGTGTTTATGCCTTTTGTGGCTATTTCTCTGCAATTGCTTGAGGAGCAAAAGTTTCTCAGCAGGACAGAGTTTGTTATGCAGACTTTAAAATGGCATTCAGATAAGAAGATAAAATGTGATGGTTTCCATCTTGGGAATGAACATTTTTGTTCTGTTCATTTTTCTCTTTTCTCTTCTTCCTATTTTTCCTTCCTAAATGCAAGTTTGGCTAAAGATTAGCCAATCATACAGAACTAAAATTCCTGCTCTGCATGCATGGGTTCACTGAAGAAATGTGAATGATGTTCAACTGATCTCTGGTTCTGAAGTCCAAAAATAAGTATTTTTTATTTCTTTCTCCCTATTGTCTTATAATTTTAGAGCCTTTCTAATTAATGGAAAAGATCAGAAAAAAAACGCCAAAACACAAACAGAGCAACATTGTTCTTTTCCCCACCCCTCTGCTGCTCTTTTTATATGACTTGTTAAAAAGAACATGGTTTTCAGGGCATGAAAATGGAGACCTTGTTGTCTGCTAACTGCATGCATTGCTTGGTGATCAGCAAGATCAAGATGAGTTCAGATAAGCAAAGAGGGAAGACACACAGACATTTAATGGGGCAAATGCTCCAAACAGGTAAAGGTTTGGGCTGGAAGTAGCTGTTTACTTTGTTGCAGTGCACTGTACTATCCTGCCTGAGACTTACTTCCAGGTCATAGGGCTTCCTTTTGGAAGCTGGTAGAATACAAAGTTTATACAGCCTTTATTATATAGCCTCACTAGGGTCTTTCCCACTTCTAACACTGAATAGTCTATCCCTTTTGCTGGTGAAGAGCTGAATGGAAATCAAGCTCTGGCTTGTGGCTACAGCTAGGGGTGTCGACTTGTTGGATCTGGCAGCATGATTTTATACACCATAAAAGGAGAGAAGAAAAAGGCAATAATCTGCGAAGAATGAATTTAACAGAAGAAGAATTGAGAAGGATTAAATGGTTGTTATCCAAAGGAATGTGTGTGAAAGTCAAATGATAAAATTAACTAAGAAATGGGGTGTTCATGTTTTTTATTGTCCTTGTTTTTGTTTGGATGAGGACCAACTGTTTCAATTCTAAGGTTTGAGTCATTCAGAAAGAAAATGATATTTGCAAGAAGATTAATTTAAAAGAGATTAATTAAAGGTTACTTTGCTGCTGGCCATCAGAAAGGTGAATGTTTTGACACTCCTGGTTAGTCACAAGCATTTTAACTTTACATAATTTCTGTGACTATAAAATTTTTTAAATGTTTTTGTTTTATTATTTTGTTTGCTTGGGCAGAATGTGGTAATTGGGGATAGATGCTGACTTCTAAGGGCACTGCTGCAACAAAACATGTTAATATTTTATTGCTTCTGCCTCTCTTGAAAAGGAGGAGAGGGTTGCCTAATCCTGAAGCCTTACTGAATTATAAGCCTCTGCATGTGCTACGCTGAGCTGAGATGCTGTTTTGTTCTAAAGCGAGGACAGGAACTTAATGCTGTAGTATTATCACTGAGGGGGTCTGATCTGAAATAGCACTGGATTTGAATCTTTTGGTCATGATATTGCATCATGATGCAGTCCAGGAGCTGAGGAAGGAAGGTCTGAATTCTTGGGAACTACCAGGAAAAAGAAGTATTTTCAGTGGTTTTCAGAGGCACTAAAAGGAGTTTTCTACAGGGTGCCTTCAAAAGCGCAGTCTATGTGTACCAGTTGTCCAGAGCCATTCAGTGGGGTATATTAGCACATGACCCTGTTTTTAGCTTTGTTCTTACAGCAATAGACAGGGAAGGGCTATTGCAATTTTTTCAATGGTCTCCAGTGCCATTTCTGAAGACCACACAAGATCGTTTGCACCTCCTGAAGCACCCTTAGTACTGACCGGAAGGCAATGAATGCAGCTTCTCTGTGAATAGTGACAGTCTCAGATATCCCCTCTACTGATGGGATTATGCCAGTACTGTGGTGCCTGTCTGTCTTCAGGAGAAATCTTGAGCTTTGCCTCTGACACAAGATGAGCTTTTCTAGGGGACTGTCAGGTGTGCTGCAAACTAACATTCACATGGTATTCACAGACACTAGATCTACCTTTGCATTATTTGGTGTGGGTACTGTCAGTGAGGTAGTTTTGCTGACATGAGGTAATGGCAGGTTGGCATATACGTGCCAGGTACTCTGGTGAAGAAAGCTGCTGCTGGAGTCTGCATCTCTGTGTCTCCCTGTGCCTGAGTTAGGTGGTTTAAAACTACTTTTGCATAGCTGCACAAGTTGCAAGCTCACTTTTTGATTTTAATTGTTCGCTTACCATTGTCCTCGATCCAGTACAGCAACTCCATGGTTTCCTAAGACGAAAAAGTAAGCAGGTGTTAAATCAGGTCAAGACAGATATGATGATTAAAAATTGGTATGCTAAATGAACGGATGCTAAGAAAGATGCTTCAGGTGTAGCAGAGTATGAAAAGACAGATTTTTCAGTTCCTTTTATTTATTTATTTTGCTTTGGTCTGCATCTGAAACACAAGGTTGTTAACTACTACAAAGACTGCATCTTTGTTTTTTAAGACAGATATGTGTTTGTTTCTTCTGGAAAAAAAAAAAACTCACCCAAACCAAACAACCCCCAAAACCACCACCCCAGAAACCAAAACCCCAGAACAACAAAACCACCAGATAAAAACAGACAGAAGCAATAAAAATTGGAGTTTTGTCTTGGCAGCGTGTTTTAATCCTGGCATGTAAGGGATTCTTTCTAGGGTAAGAGCACAGTTCTAGCTTCTCTGTCCACACAGCCTTTGGTCTGCTGTATACCTGAGCAGGGTGGCAGCTACCACCATCAAGAAATGTTCTTTTATGTGTTGCAGAGAAGTAAGAAAATAGGTATCACTAGTGACTGACTTCTCATGTGGCAATTTATATGAAGATTACGTTCTCACACTTACTCTGTCACTTTTTTGTATTGTCTGGATCCGCTAGCGGTATAGAGTGTCTGTATCCTAATTCTGTTTTCATTGTGTTCACAGAAACTTGTTCTATTTTTAATTTCTACCCCACCCCTTCATTCTTCTGATTAGAATAAAATCTGTGAGTAATGAACAATTAATTTTTCATATATTCTAAATCTAATTTTTAAGGAGACATGGTAGAAAATTCAAACTTTGTGATGTTAAACACAACAGATTATTTTGATTCTTGCCTATTACATTTTTTTCCTTGTTAATTTCTGGTTAATTTTTCTTCATTTCTTGGATTAAGGCCTAACGTTAGTGCTTATCTCCCTGGTCATACCATTAAAGCAGAAAAATTTATTAACATTAAATACTTTATATTTACCTCTGTTTTTGGAAATGGCTTTAATAAGTTTTATAGTAAGGAAGATTTGGTAGTTGGGGAGACTTGGTGAAAATATATACCATAGAAATACTCTAAATATAGGGAATATTATGGGGATACAATTCCCACCTTGTAATAACCCATTTTTTTGATTTGTCTAGACACAGAAGAGCTGCTGTTGCTATTTAACATCTTAATTTGTTCCAGGCTGAAAACTATGACTTCAGATTTCACAGTGAAAGCATAACTCACGAACAACGAATCAATGTTTCTATGCTCACGGTTAAGTAAAAATGGGTTTCATATCAGTAAGCAGATCAAATTAATGCTTACATTTGTAGTTTTTTAGCTACTAGCACTGCAATTTTAATTGGCACTGGGATCCACAGTGAATGGCTCTTGGTCTGTCATATAAGCTTGCATGCATGAAGTTAACAGATGAGTTTCTGTGTTCACAGAAGATAACTAATACAGAAACCTCTCTGTTTTAGAGATAAATTTATTCAAGGATGCATATGCATTGATTTTTTTTTTCTTTTTTTTCCCCAAAGCATTGAGTAAAATATGGGAGGATAACAAGTTGGCACCACAGAAGAAAACATCACAAGGAAATTGATGGATAATTTCTCACTGTGGAGAACAAACACTTTTGCAGATGTTAGTTCTTGCTTGTAATTTTTTTTTTTTGAAACTGTTGACAATGAAGATGACTAACTCCAGCTTCCATTTTTCTTCAGCAGGATCTGACATAGTGCAGCTGTTATTGTGCATTTTATATTAATTTATTTTAATTTTTAAAAGATCAGTGAAAGTAAATCTTTCTATTTCCCTCTTCCCTAACCTTGTTCTTTGAATTTCTTAATTGCTTGATTATATTCTGAAATTAAATGGAAACCCATATGTTCTGTGCTTTTCTGGGGAACGAAACTGTCTAATACAAGGCTAGATTTTCTATTGGTTGAGTAACATTGCCTATTCATTTAGGCAAAAATAAGTAATACAAAAATAATACCAAGTTGCTAGAAGATAATCCATATATGCTGTATTTGGGCATGCGGTATATTGCTTGTACTAAATCATACTAATCTTTTTCATTTTAGTTTGCAATATTTTTTATACTGCAGGTGTAGGGATGGAAGAGCCCACATAGTTCTGCATCTATAGCAAACACATCTTTAGAAGTCCAGGTGAAGGCTGTGTGTGGGACAGTCAGCTAGGCACTTTGCTCTTCTTCTGAAGTATTATGAGGCCTGGTAAAAATAATCCAGGAGAACTGCCAAATCTCGTAAAAAAAAAAAGTGCATCAGGTTAACAAACCTGCATGATTATTAAAAAAAAAAAAAGGAAAAAAAGGTTCAAGTCATCTGAGGAGGATGTGCTCAATGAATGCTTTCATGGTTTCCTCTGTGACTACAGTGGCAAGAGTGCCTTTATGTTCCTCCAGGACTTGAAAACTGAGACTTTTGCATAATCTCTTGTTTCCAACAAGTAGTTCCTCAAGAAGAGCATAAAATATCTAAGGAGTAATGGTAAATGAAAAACTGCTCATGATGAGATGACACTTAGAAAAAGTAAGTAAGTAAATCTAGTTTGGGTGAGCTAAATTGCAAATTTTTTTTTCATGAAAGTGGCTGCTGAATAGTGTTCATTACCTAAATAGAGTACTGGCAACACAAGTACTGTGCTGTTGTGGCAAGTTCTGGCATTCAATGAAAGGTAAGATTGTGAGCCTTACAGTGTACCTCACAAGGTATCTTATCTGAACTCTCACCAGCCTTTGAGTGTGAAAGTTAATTTAGACAGCTAAAGGCCTTTACATGTGTGAGAACTGTTGCCTTGTAGCCTGAGGGAGAACAACACTGCTGACTAAAAGGGTGTTTTGGATATATTTGTTGCTTAATGTTTCTACAGGGCTGAACACTATCAGTCTTTAAACATATTTCTTTTCTGATTTATTCTCACTTACCTCACTTTCCTCCTTTGACCTAGTTTTCACAACTGCCCTTCCCACCAAGAGAATCCTTCTACTTGCTTCAGCGCAGTGATGAAAGCCATATTAAGGTATTCCTGACATCTGTCCCTAGTGGCTAAGCACCAAACTCGATTGCGCACACACTACATCTTGTACGATAAAATGCTACACCTCTTCTTCAACTTCAGTCTCAGGTTTGATTAAAGGCAGAACTAAATTTAGCAGAATACTGCAAAGAGGGAAATATATTTACAAAGATTCCCTTTTGCAGTAAAATATATTAAACATGATAAAATATATATGTGTCAAATCTTGGTTATTTTCCCAGGGAAATATAAAGTAAATTGAAGCCCATTACTCTTGAGGCTCTGTGTAAATTCCCATTGCCAGGTCTTGGCTGCAGGGAGTTCTTCTGGCTTCATCATCTTGGATGATATACAGGACAAACTCTGTGGTAGTGATGAAAACATACAATAACATTAGCTTGCAAAAACATTACCTCTCTCCCTTTCTCAGACTTCTGTATTTAACCATAACTCCTATCACACATGATATCCTGTGTGCCTGTGTGGATAATGATTTGCACTAGTAATGTTGCAGTACCTGAATTAAAAGTACACAGAAAGAGCAGTCTCAGTACCAAGATAATTCAGAGAAACAAGCTCAGATGCTTGCTGGTTTCTTTCAAGTTTCACATATATGCAATTTCTAGTGAAGGAATCAGTACCGTATTTAGGACTCTGAATGTCTTCACAGTTCAGAGGGGTTACTTAGGTTTGCATCTTACAGTTTCAACTCTATTTCTGCTCTTATTTCAGATGTCTCTCTTCAGTTATACAATCTTTACTGAGTTTGTTTTGAGTCAGTCCTTTTAATAAACTAAAAATAAATAGAGAGGAAATGTTTTTGGCTCTGAGAGTGAATATGTGCCTTCATGAAATTAGAGAGACTCAACATATTTATAAAGTCTTTTATAAGTAAGCACTAATGAAGAGTACAGGGAAAGATGTATATTCTAGAAAGTGTCTAAACCGCACCTGTTTACCTTGATGAAGGGCCTGGTATCCCTGGAGGGACAGTGAACTAGCAGTCGAATGTGACCACACACTATTAAGAAAACTCTATTCAACCAAGAAAATATTTCAGCCATACAGTATAGTAATAGCCTCCAAGACTACTCAACATTTAGGGGAGAAGTTGCTTGACGTGTTTAAAAAGCTTGGCTTTCTCATCTGAATTTTCCATTACACTAGGTAAAAAGTCGACAAATCAATTTTGTTTATGGAATAAGCTGCACAGAGCTTCACTGAAAATTACTATGAGAAAAATATTTCTTAGGCAAGAGTTCTGGATATTGTGAAAAATTCTGAATGGCAAAGAAAGACTTCACTGCTCTCTGCCATTCTGTAGCAATCGCACAAGTATATTGGGTTATTGCTTATGAGAAGGTCACATTTAAAGCAACAAAATAGCTGGCTGGAACCAATGAGAAAATTCTTAATTTGTGTGTTGATGTGTTTTTGTTTTTCTAGCTCTGATTAAAGGTAATTTAAGTTGAAGTATGTGGGAAGCTGGATGAGAAGTTTTGTTTCTAAGACACATTAATGTCCACATTTGTCTTTGGTAACCTAAAATGCTTGGCCCAGCCTTCTGGTGGCTTAATTGCTTCTTGACGTGGTCAGGTCCAGACACTGACTCAATGACACCGAGCTGTTCATTACCCCTAGTGATTATGTCAGACTGGAGCAAATTAAGAATACTGCAATCTCTTTTTTGCAGATTAGTTTGGCAGTTTGGTGTTACTCGTAGATTGTCCCTATCTATCTATGCAAAACAATGCCCAGGGATCCTGTCCAAACTCAATGACCCTTCAATTCTGTGCCAAATGTGTGAGGTACATAAGAAGCAGGGTAGTGCAAATGCTAAAAAAGATGCATTGTCCTCTAAGTAGTTGAAGAGACCAGAGCAGAAATGCTTTTGTTAGGCTCTGAAGAAGCAATAAGGAGACATCAGTAATATGATTTCTGAGTAAAGGAAAATACTCTATGCAATTCAGTTTTGATGCTAGATGAAACTGCGTGCCAAAGATTAAATACAAATGAACTGACTAGCATTAGGACCTACAAGAATTCCCGAGCTGTATGGTTTTGTGGTATCAGTAAACAACTGTGAAAAATTCATTTCATGCTTATCTACTGTAGCAAAATCACTGATTGAATTGCTACAAAAAGGTAAAAAATGGGTCACAGGAATGCCAAACAGCGTGTGGTGCAGCTACGCAAAGGTTTGTGTATTCTGATATTGTTTTATCTGTGACCTTGTCTTGTGGTGCCTTCCTCATGGGATCAGGAGCTGTGATCTCACACTGATTGCCAGATGGCAGCGGGAAGCCCAGAGCGCGTGTACTGACAAACGGTGGGGAAAAAACAGCCGCGCAGAGCGAGTATATGCTGCCAGCACAGAGGCAATGAGCTAGAGCCTAGAGAGAATGTTAAGATACCTGCCAAGACTGAAAACCTGGGTGTGAGCAAGGGGCTGCAAATCTTTTCCAAATGACACAAGGAAAAATGGACAAGCTTTAAAATCTGCACATAACCAGGACACGTAGTTATGGACTTGCTGTTCTTATTATCCTGTGTAATAGGGTGCTTCAAAATAGGCTAAATCTGTATGTGGAACTCGTATGATTTTGTGAGTATGTGTGTAGGGCTACATTTTCTAATAGTTAAACTAGCCCCAGAGAGGGGCAGGGTTGGTTTGTGGGGCACTGACTAAAACCCTAATTATCTCCTGTCTGTGAAGTGAAAGACACTTTCTTAAGAGACTTTGTTCAGGCAGTAACTTTGTCATGATCAACTGACACTTCTAACAGGTGACTGTTGGTTTTATTATTCTCAGGATTTTTGGAAGTTGGCATTTGTGAAGGTCAAAACAAGCCTGGCAGATATATAAAAGTGTCTTTATTTCTCTTAACAGGGCAGCTCACAGTCATCAATTCATGTTGATGTAGCCTTTTTCTTTTTGGACATATTTTCTTGCTTCTCCAGAAATGTACAGAGTAAATGAAGAGAGACAGAGAGGTTGAAGGAGAAGTTTGCAGCTGTTGTGCACCCTATTCTATTTTACCATTTGGTCATCTGCATTTTATTCTGGTACCTTGAATCTTCATTGTAATTGTATGAGTTATTCCCCTGTTGCTCCTGCATTGAGGAGCACGCAGATGGTGTGTCTTCATGTGCAAGACTACTTCTCTTCCCACAGTATCTAATTGGCTTCTACTAACATAAAGGTAGTGTCTTTCCCTGAGCTGTTCAGGTATTTCTTTTCTGTTCTGTAAATGTCACTAGGTTTGATCAAGCAGAAAGAGGCATGTGACACTGGAGTGATAATGCTGTTGTCTGAAGGGAAGATGCATGATTATGCATGTGGCTCATGAAGATATTACAAGTTGTTCCTCTAAACCTGCCTTTGCTTGGCACCTACAGCCTGCCTGGAAAAAAACCTTTAACAGCATTAGAGAAACAAAACTTCTTTTTATTTTGTTACTTTTCTAAATGTGAGTTTTATACTGGTGGGACTGATTCCCTTATACCCTCCAAGCAGCTAGAGAAGCCTGGGACAGGGAACAGGAGGGAAAAGGCAGCCACTGCAGAGTTTCTGGAGAGATTGTTTTAGAGATGCTTTGGGGACATTGACTCCCTTCTGGAAATATTCTCCAGTTTCTCTCAGCTGCTTTACATAGTCTATAGTTGTCAGTTTCCCCATGCCTTTAGCTCTTCTCTTTGGGGTTGGCCTATGGATTGTAGAGAACCAACCCCAAAAGTTTATGTACCTGGGTTAGATACAAGCTCATGTTGCATGTGGTGCTGTAATATGTGTATGGTCAGCACTGTACAGCTAGGAGAGCACGGCTATAATTGCCTATCTATGGTCAATGAGGCAGTATTCAGAGGAGAGAAATGCTGACTACCTGAAATTTTCTCTTTGTCCCCAAGTCAGATCGTGGCTTTGGCTTCTCTGATGAGAAGCAGAGAAGCAGCTCCCACACTGCTCTTAAGCCCATCCCATTTGGGCTCAACCTAAAGTTTTATGTTATTTTTAAGTACTGATTCAGGCTGGACTTCAACTCACAGCCTAAAGTAGAGGAGCTGTTTCTTTGTAACACTAATCTTTTGAGCCTTTT
Organism: Elanus axillaris; assembly: GCA_026212715.1. Taxonomy (NCBI): domain Eukaryota; kingdom Metazoa; phylum Chordata; class Aves; order Accipitriformes; family Accipitridae; genus Elanus; species Elanus axillaris. The sequence goes on along the minus strand of JANZLQ010000086.1, from coordinate 38,096,828 downwards.
CTGTTTCTTCCGGCTTAAACAATCAACAGTACAACTTGGATAAGAAATTAAGAACTGATTTTGCCAAGAATTTATATATTTCTTTAAAGCTTAAGACTAATGCAACTTAGTCTATGTGAAGAGAGCCAGGTTCCATGATGGTATGCTCTGTCATTAACTGTTTTTATGCTTGTAAATGTTGTGGGAAAAGTCTAAATTAGATAAAAACCAGGTTCATTGAAATCTTTTATCGACCAGCAGTTTAAATTCTGTCCTTGCTCTGAATGTTGAGCAGGGTTATTTTAATCAAGAGCAATACAATCCTCCTCTTACTGTATTTTGTTCTTCATGGCACTTGTGGAACTCCCACAGACTTAGCTGCATTTCTTCGAGTGTCACCAATGGAAATTTGCACAGCAACGTGGTTGCTTCCAAAGGAGAGACTATGCCTAATCTTTCTATCAGCCGATCAGCTGATCTGATGCTGCAGGATTAGTAAGAAGGGGCTTTTCCCCGATAGCAGGCTGATATGACTGGATGTACCACTGGAAGATTTTTGATGAGAAAAGCAGTTTTGTCCTATGCTGATCACTTACTTGCATCCCCAGTTTTGATTTAAAGCTCGGGTGTTTAAAAGTTGTTCTTCAGTGCTGAAAAACTGTTCCAATAGAGTAGGATCTTGTCAAAGAAGAGATAGCGAACCTCTGTGCTAGCTGACTGAAACATAAAAAGTCTGCAGGAGCTGCTTCAAGACTCCTTGCTGTTCTTTTCAGCGTTGTCTTGCCCAGAAGATCAGGACAAAGTAGCTGTTGTCTAGATGGAATAATTACAGCTTACAGACTTCTCATCTTTCCATTGTAAGCTGGAAAGTGGAAACTGGTGACGCTGAGGAAAGGATGGTCACAGTGGGAGTGGTTATGACCTTCTATTGCCCATTATCGTGCTAGGATGTTGAAGGATGAGAGGGGATAGGAGACTCGCTGTTTCAAAAACAAATGACTAGTGAAACAATCACTATTCCCTTGGCTCTCAGGAGTGGAAATCTAGTGTTGGAGCGAGGAGTATCTTTTACAAGGCCTTCAGTACTTGCAAAGTGCCCAGTAGTGAGTAATATGAGCATTGTTTGAAAAAGTCTGCTGGTTAAAAATATGTTTTTTATTTTTAAATGAGAAGTTGAAAAGCTAACATAACATGCAAAAATGACTCCCCTACAAAACCTACTTCAACTGTGCTTTAGGCATGATTGCTCATTTGTGAGTAAATTAACGTTAAAACTAGCATAACTGAATTCAGTTACAGAGCCTGGGTTTCCGATTTGTTTTTTTGTTGTTGTTGTGTTTGTTTCTTTAATTATATCCTTTTTTTTTTTTTTGAGAAGATCCTTCTCTCAGACTGTATTTTTTTATTCTTTTAATCTCCCTCCAAATCCTCCCCCTTCATTTATAAGTCTCATGCCATGAGAAGCCAAACAATTTATCTCCAGCTTTCTAATATAGACATTCTCTTTGGCTAAATTAGAGCAAGTGTTTTTACAATCATAAGCAACAGAGTGGGTAGCAAAATAGCATCTCTGTTATTAAATTGCATACCCAAATGGCCAAGGACATCTGGTGCAAGTTAACACCCTCTTTCTAAGGAGAAGAAAGCGTTACTTCCACTCAGTGTCTCTTCTTTATTGCTCCCAGCTCCAAGGACACATAAGGTATGAGACAACTTTTTATATTCCCTCATGAAGATGCGAAGCTTTATACACAAAAATCACCATAAAATCGACAATACTATGTTACACCCAAGGTTATCTGCATTGCATAATGGACTATTAATCCCAAACTGGTCTTTCTTGTTTTTCAGTGTACTACCAGTGCAAAATGCCCCACTTTTTCTCACCAACTCAAATATTCTTTTGAGTGTATATCAACTCTAAAAAATGTAATTTTTGTACTGAAAGGGTGCTGACGTGTAACCCCAGCTGGCAAGCCCCACCCAATCGCTTGCTCACTCCCTGCCAGTGGGATGGGGGAAAGAATTGGAAGAGTAATAGTGAGAAAAATCGTGGACTAAAAATAAAGACAGTTTAATAGGTAAAGAAAAAGCTGTGTGCATGCAAGCAAAGCAAACGAAGGAATTAATTCCCCACTTCCCATGGGCAGGCAGGTGTTCAGCCATCTCCAGGACTGCAGGGCTCCATCACGTCTAACGGTGACTTGGGAAGACAAACACCGTCACTCCGAATGTCCCCACCTTCCTTCTTCTTCCCCCAGCTTTATACGCTGAGCATGATGCCATATGGTCTGGA
>JANZLQ010000086.1:38000790-38072073 GCA_026212715.1 Elanus axillaris | reverse complement strand
CTCATGAGCAATGCTGGCTCAACAGAATGGAGGTTGAGCTTGGAGCTGGGACCTGCAAGGAGCAGAGACCATCCTTGCGCCCCTTGGGCTGTGAGGCTGACAGTGTGCAGAAGTCTCACTATGAGTATCCAAAGCCTGTGTTAATGGTTACATTTGTGGCTGTTTCTTATTCTCCCTTGCAGCAGTTTGTAGTTCTCTGGAAACTGAAAAAAAATGTGGTTTCAGTTCTGCAGATTATTCCCTTCTGGGGTCTCAAAAGTAAGAGACAAATTCTCTTCTCAGCTATACAGTAAAAAAAGGAACTGTTGTTGCAAAGCTGCTTTGTGCTTTTGCTCCTTTCTAATAAACACAACCAAACATATTGTAAATATTTTTTTCCCAGTTTCTTTTATATAAATAGCAAACCCTATAGATGACTGAATTAATACAATAGGGATGGTTAACCATGTGACGGCAACCTGATTCTTTCACACGTCCCTTGACTTCTTTAGTGTATGAAGCACATCAGCAAGTGTGTTGTATTGATAATTTATTCTGTGATGCTATGTTTGGTGATTTTTTTTTTTTTGGTCAAATTGGATCTTTTCCCATATTCTCCTGTGCCTGTTAATGACAAGCAGTGCATGGTCTACAATTCATGTTCACTTATCCTCATGGAATACTTGCTCTATTTCCCTCCAAAAGGCAAATATTAGGATGACATGTTATTAAGGAGTGTTAAAGATTTAACTTTATTAGCAGGTGTGGTTTTAAATATTTCATTTTTTTGGTGCTCATCACAGAGTTGTTTATAGAAGCACAGAGCTATTAAAAATGCTGTAGTAACAGAAAAGGTCTGGCTGAAATACACCAAGAAAAGTCCATCCCCAGACAGCCTGCTCCAAGTCCCTTGGGCCTGCACCAGGTCTTTATTGTGATTCATCTGCGAGGTATCTGTTACCTCATCTCACCTCTGAACTGAATAGCATCTGTCAGCCACCTTAATTCTGTTTCTCCAGAGAATATGTACTACTGGAGCTGTGTCCAGTTTTATTTTAAAAGGTGTTCTGGTGTAACCTGTGTTGAAAGCTACAACCAATGTTTTCTCATTGACTCCAGTAACCTCAGTTTCCTTTCTGCTAGGTGTCAAGTCGTGAACAGAGGCTGCCTGTGATGTTTGCCCTTGCAAAAACAGCATGTGCACATCCTTTTTCGTGCTCATATTAGTATGTAGGTTTTAAAGGAAGCTGCTTGCCATTACTTGACGGTGCTGGTGGTGAGTCCAATTTTGTGAGGGAAAATGCAGAAGGCTTGCTACAGGCCATTGATCATGGGCTTATCTCAAAACTGCTTCCAAGAGCTCCTTTCTGCAATGCCTCCAAATCTAGGAATCTCCAGTCTTTAGACATTGCCACAAAATGGGGATGGCCATTGACATCAGTGAGGCACAGCATCCTCCAGCTGGGCTGGGGGAATCTTGGCTAGTCCCAAGAGAGGAAACTGCTATCCAAAGGGCTGGGATAGCACAGACCTTTTCATGAAGCCAGGTAGCTGTTGGAGGGCTCTGGGCTCTTTGGCTTGCCGCTGCTCCTTGAGCTTCCCACGGAGTGCTATGACTTTGTTCTACTACCAAGGTGGACCTTACTGCGCACCAGAAATAAGGGTCAGTGAGGACAAACGACCTGAACATGTAGTTAATCTTTTCAACTGAGGAACATATATGTGCTTTTCTCCACTCTGAAACCCCAACTCAGCTAGAAGTGATGACTTGAAAGAGGAACTAGGTAAAAGTCTGTGGACTGTGAGAAGTATGGAAGTGGCCATCGTGACCTCTTTTGGCCTTAAACTCAATACAGAATTATGTTGATTGTGTGCATCCAATTTATAAGGCCTCTGTTCTGTAAAAGTTGCCACCACTGCCAACCCTTTCCTGACAGTCCTGACAGGTTAAATGGATGAAGCAGAGGTGATAATTTTAAAACAGGTTTGTTTTGTAGAGTTCTGTAGGTGTCTGTGTGTTATTACATGTGTCTAAGGGAAGAATGTGTAGAATAAAAGTACCATATTTGGAAATACGTTCATGTTTTCTCTCTTCCCCTATTTAATGTAACTTGGCCATAACTTTGCATTAAGTTACATTTAGGTCTGGCATGTATCCTCCCTGGATCACATTCTCAAAAGATAGCAGGCTGCATTGCTCCATTGATTTCAGTGAAGTACGACAATTTATGTATCAGTTGTAGAGGGAAGCATAATGAAGGGTATGTTCATTCAAAACCAGAATTGAATACCTTTCAATCTGTCCTCACCCTCTGCCCTCTAGAATAAACTGGAACTAATTGCATTGATTCTTTTTTTTTTCTTTTTTGCAAAATACTGAAAATGTGCCCTACTCTATGATATATTATTTGGGTTTAGTAGAAATTTTGCACTGTCTGTTTGCCATTCTTCCTCATGCCTGCTGTCGGAAATGCATCAGGAAACAAAAGTGAGCCTAATTGACAGCTCTGTGGAGGCTGAAGGTAGGCTGTGACCTGAAATGAGGACTGTTCTCATAATGAGAGACAGCTGAAAGATTATGTATATAGACCTACTAAAATAGATTCCCTGGCTCTTTTTCATAAACCAGCAGATGGTAGCAGAGTCTACAGATCTCAGAGAAGGCAAATGTACATTAAATACTGTAACTGCCCTCATTCATTTGCCATTCATTTTTACTTGTCAGCCTCTTCGTAAGTGCCTTCTGTACTGCTGACCCTGAAATTGCATCATTTAATCTATAATCATATATTGCCAACATTTCCCCTTTCTATCGCATATCAACTGCATTAATTCTGCCGTACTGTGGACCACTGACAGCTGTAGGCAAGCCTCTGTAGAAAAGAGATATTAATAAAATGGAGTAAAGTCAAGAGGAAATGCTGACTTGCTGGAAAGAAAGCGGTGGGGAGAAGGGGAAGTGAGAGGAAGGAGGGATGTGGGCATGGATTTGTCTGTCCATCCACTCCCCTTTCACGTGTGCGTGGAAGTCTAAGTTGCCTATTGCTAATATTTAAGAGTTGCCAGAGTGCTCAATACCTGGCATAAGAAAGCACAGAGAAAACACAGGCCCTGCTTATGGAGTCTCATATTTGAGCAGAGGTGCTGTGTATAGAAATGAACAAGAAAAATATGCTTTCTGAGTCAAAACCAGCTGGTATAATGAATGTCTGAGAGCATTTCTAATTAAATGGGATTCATGGTGTGTTTCTGAGAGGGGATTTGAAGGGGGAGGCTGAATGCTTTAGTGCTTTAGCTAGCGAAGAGGGGGAGGGACCTATTGTCCTTGAAGACTGACGTATTTTTGCCTGCTCTTCTTGTGACTGTGCCCAAGGATGGCAGGGCTCAAAAGTTCAAGTATTGTCAACAGTTAGTCATGTTGAAAGTGCTGTTGAGATGCGAGCTACATGCTGTGAGCCTGTCTGCAGTGACTGGTGAAAAATATGCTTTTAGGGGACACTGACAGACCAAAGAAGCCAACATGCCAAAATGATTAAGTCAAATATACCATTTTATCCCTTGATCCATTTTTCCTCTGAAGGATCAGCTGTAGGATAATAAAGCATCCTGAAAATACCATCTATGAAAACAGAGTATTAATACCAGCATGCCTTCAGAAAGGATGCAAAGTGCTCAGTTCTAGATCGGTTTCCATCATACTGTAATATCCCCTCTGTGGCCCTGAAAAAAGTACAGGACTTCTTTTTACCTCTAGCGAAAGTCCAGAAAAGGCTTTCTTTTCAGAGGTGTTATAACAGGAGCAGGCTCTAGGTGGTACTGTGTAATCGCTCGATTGTGCCCTGCCTTTTGTAATGGTTTCTTACTTTTATTTGGCTTCTACAAAATGTAGGGAAAGCAAAGCAGCAAAATGAAGTCAGCAAGAAAGCTTCCAAACAAAAAATAAAAAGGTCATAGATTTTTGTTTCCGACTCCATATTTAGATTAGCTTTCATTCTTGTATAATAGGCTAGATGTTCTAACAGTGCTTAACACATAGGTTCTGGTATTAATGAGTTATGCTGTATTAAGCCAGTGCTTTCATTACATTTACTAAAAAGAAAAGAAAAGAGAAAAGATTAATGCAGGACTCCCAAAGAGAAAAGCAGTTTCTTTCTTGTGGTTCTGAGTTTTTTGGCTATTGCAGTGTGTATACGCACTGTGCATGATCATCTATGCACACATACGTAACTTCAGTGAGGGCATTTTGCACCCTGAATATAACAGTTCTTCGTCAAAGTCAGGTGATAGGGTCCTATGTGCAGACATGGGAACATCAATTATAAAAAAAAAAAAAAGAAAAAAAGAGATCATTTTAACAGCAGAAACTGTTATCTGTACACAATTTCTTATGACCTTTTGCTCCAGAAGTTATTATTAAACAGGAGTCCTTCATCACTCCTGCTGCCTAACGGACATACACTTCCCACAAGTGAAGAGTGGGAGTCCAAAGCCTTTTGTGTATTCCATTTTTAAGGACTGCCTTACTGAGTTCAGACACACAGTAGGATAAACAGCTATTTTCTACAGAGCTGCAATAAAATATCTCTGAGTACATAATAAATGTTGTAATATGGATTTTTCAGACTGCTAAAGAAAAATAAAATACAAGCACTAATGCATTTGCTTTCCTAGACATTTTAATTCAAAATTAAGGTTTTCTGTGAAACTCTTCTCAACATAATTGCACTAGAACTCCATAAAACTCCTGTTGAGACAATAAGTGAATCACAATAGACACGTTTTATTTTCCAAATACTATCTTACCAAATTTCTGGCACTTACTACTCTTAGATAAGCTCCTTTTTATTGTTAATCTACAGTTGTTAATGCATCTACAGCTCCTGACAATCAGCCAAAGGTACAAACTCTACTCTGACCCCAGCAAAATGAAGGTACCTGAATCAAAGAAAAAAATTCAACAAGTAGTCATAGTTTTGTCCATGGAAACTCCTACCAGGAATTGGGTGTTCATGTTACAAGGTGAAGCCATGAATAATCAGGAAAGAGGTATGTTTATTTGAGATGAGAAAGAATCTGCAATGATGTAGCTATTAACATTTCCTCTGGTTGTGACTGCCTCAATTGTTTTTCTAGTGCATGGATGCGCAGGAGGAAATATTTGCTCTCTGTCAATGGTTTCTGGAAGTGTGGGATACACATTTCCAGCAATGGGGAAAATGGTTTATATATAGCTAAGATTGAGCCTCTTCTACTTTCCTCACATGAGCTTTGACTTCATACCTGTGTGTGCTGTTGCTCTTCCGTATTGATTTTTATACTTATTGGCCTCATCAGTGTAATATTTGGGAGCCTTCCAGTACCCTTTTAGACAAGGTAACAGCTGTCATTGTTTCTCCGGGGAAGAGATCTGTGTTCAGTGTAATGCTTGGGTTTCTGATATATGCAGAGCTGTGTGTGTGGCAGGCAACCCTGAAGAAGATCTCTTTACCCCTTCTGTTCTGCCTTGCCTCCTTCCTCCCTTGACTTCTTCAGAAGCAGTGGAGAAAAATGTATCCCTCTATCTTAGAGGTGTTTGGTTTTTCTTTTACTCAAGCAGTCCCAAGGCAACTTCTGATATTGTTGCTTGGTTTTAATCTGTGTCATTCTGAAAAATCTATGTAATAATTTGTATATAAATTATTTTCCTTTTTTTAATTTATTAAAAAAAATACTGCTTGAATTTTATTCTATAATTAAAAACTTGAAACCCACCAATTTATCAGGAAAGAATATATAAAAAGGGAACATGCAAAAGCAACCCAGAAACTTAGAGGAAAATATAAATGTGGTGTCTTCCTGGGTAAATTGGTGGGCACCAGCTCAACAGTTGTTCAGTGTTGAAGAATGAAGTGGCTAGAGGTGCCGGATTTGTCAGGTACTGGAGTGTGTTTGAGCCCTCCTAAATTCTCTTTTGTTTTTTTCTACAAACAGCTATAATGCATCCAACTGATACAAACCAGTAAAAACCTGACTAGCTCTTTTTTTCATCCAGTTTTCAGTGTGTACTTCACTAGGTGGCTGTTTCTGGTTCTAACTGCAGCAAATGTGAAAGCTGTTGAACAGAACTGCAAATGATGATCAGTGTTTCATGGTTGCCAAATATCAGTATGTGAATTTATTTTATTCCAGATGCCTAATTTTAAAGGGAGTGGTAAAGAAACAAGGGATCAAGTGGGCTGAAGGTGTTAAAATTGACAATTATTCCAGGGTAAAATATAAACACTTGCAAGAACTGTTAAAAGCAAGATAAAAAAAAAAAAAATCCTGGTCATCTTAAAGTGCAAAATACCAGTTTCTTCACATTCTTTGAGATCGAAAATGTCATTGAATGAAACTTTGCCTACTGAAGCAGAAGAGTAGAGTATTGTTTGCTCTTTCAAGGGAGACAGGTTTGATACTGTTGTCATCAGACCTGAGCTGTAATGATTAAATCTGTGTTCAAGGCCTTTGAAGTTCAATTCAGTTAATTCAGAAACAATGTTAGTTTGTATTTGACAACAAAATAATCATGCTTTTGTGCCAAGCACACAGATTTTACCTGTAAGTATACATGTAGTTATGGGTGTGTGTATGAGTACTATATGTATACATATTTAATATGTAAAATGTGACTCAAGGTAGTAAAAACTTCCAAAATGTTAAGTGCTCTTCTGTGTGCGAGCAGGTATTCATGCCCACAGTTTTCTGCACAGATGCACAACCCTGGAATTGTCATACCAGATCTGAAGTGCAGGCTGCCTGATCCTCCTTCCCAGGCCTGGCCAATATGGGATGCTTCAGAGAGAGGTAGATGAAACCCTATCCACACCATTTTGAAAAAATACACATCCTTAATATTAATGTAAACCCTGAAGCACAGTCTTATGTCTTACTCAAAACTCTGTTTTAAGAATTAAAAAAATATGACTGGGGGTTGAGAGGTGCTACAAGTCATCCTTTCCATCCCCCGGGTGGATCAGCTAAGTCCTGTGCCATTCCTCACAGATGTCTGGAGATTCCTGGAAACAAGGTAAGTAAAGATGTACACTCCACAGCCTCTAAGGTCAAACTTTGTTTTGGTGCTTTACTATCTCAACAGTCCCTAGGTGGTGATGATATGATAATAAAATGGGAATGTTTGACACTGGAGACAGCCATGAAATAAGCAGCAGGACTGGTGGCATGGTAGTGTGGGTATGACTTTATTTGTTCATTTATTTTCCACACACCCCCCAAATTCCTCCTCCTTTCACTAGCAGTCTTAAGTCTTCCAGTATGGCAAGGGGAGTGTCCTGGTTTTGGCTGGGATAGAGTTAATTGTTTTCGTAGTAGCTGGTTTAGTGTTATGTTTTGGGTCCCATATGAGAAGAATGTTGATAACACACTGATGTGTTCAATTGTTGTTAAGTTGTGTTTATACCAAGTCAAGGATTTTTCAGCTTCTCATGCCCAGCCAGCGAGAAGGCTGGAGGGGCACAAGAAGTTGGGAGGGGACACAGCCAGGGCAGCTGAAACAAACTGGCCAAAGGGATATTCCATACCATGGGATGTCATGCCCAGTATATAAACTGGAGGGAGTAGGCCTGGGGGGAGTTGCCGCCCAGGAACCAACTGGGCATTGGTTGGTGGGTGGTGAGGAATTGCATTGTGCATCTCTTGTATATTCCAATCCTTTCTAATTTTATTATTTTTATTATTATTAATCTCTCCTTTTCTGTTCTATTAAACTGTTCTTAATCCATGAGTTTTACTTTTCTTTCCAATTCTCTCCCCCATCCCACTGCAGCAAGGGAAGTGAGCAAATGGCTGTGTGGTGCTGAGTTGGTGGCTGGGGTTAAACCACGACAAGGAACAGTATAGCAGGTAGAGGAGCAAAACTGTTAATGATTGCTCCTTAGTAAAAGTGATTGGAGCCATTGAAAATCATGGTGTTGAGATACTGTCTCCTGCTCCTTGCTTGGTGCTCCTGCTGTAGTACAGGGATGGTGGAAGGGAATGTGAGTCACACCTTGGAGTTACTATGTTGCACTCGGGAATATTGTCTTCAGTAGTAATAAAGCCCATGCTTTTGGGGTATGATGTTCTCTAAGTTCATCTTTCCTTGGGATCATCATGTAAAGTGTTTGGCATATTTGTCATGGATATTCCTGGGTCTGAAAGGGTTGGCAGAAGCTGGACATGTTGCCAGTGCCAGGTGAGGAGAGAGATGCTAACAAATGTTTGCAGCCTGAAGGTCTGCAGATCTTCAGGGAGCAAGGAAAAAGTGAGTGGAAAAAACCAGTCCCTGAAGCTCTTCAACAAGTCTCTAGCTATCCTTTACCAATAACTTTATCCCTTTTATTATCATCTTTGAAGAACTAACTTCGGTTCTGCACAGACCTTGATTGCCAAATTCTTTTTTTCAAGTTACCAGTCTCCCCCTGTATTTACACAGAAAAGTGCAAATATATTTGATGGGATTTTGCAGCCTCCCATGTTACTTTAGGGAGAAAATAAAGCTTTTGTAGTAAGCTTTTGGTCTGAGAGCTAAAGACTAATGTTTATTGAAATGTCTTAGTAGATTTGGAGCCTTGCCCCAGCTGAGTAAGGCATATACTTGCCTTGCTTCCTTCCTGCGGCAGCAGCTGGAGTTTAATTCCGTGGAGCTTGGGTGAACTTTGGCTTGGGATAAGTAAATAATGCCATTGCTATTGCAGTTTGCAAATGCCCAAATAAATTGTACAGTTCTCTGTTACCATCTGTTTAACTGAAAAGGTAGTAGATATTTCCATATAATTTTATCTAGCCATGATATTTTCTTTTAAGTGGCAGAAGAATTAAAAATGATGGGCTGAGAATCTCTTGCTGGCTTTTGTCTCATGTGCTTTATAGTTCTCCCTAAAGCAGTATGAACTTCTCTGGCTATTTAGAAAATGATGTGTTTGGTGTAACAGCACAGAACTAAGCTTCAGAGAAACACCTGACACCTATTGTGAAATTGTGAGGCTGTACAGAGATAGGCAGCTCCGTTTATATGACTTTTATGCTTTAAGATTAAACTTCCATGTAGTTAATTAGGAAATCTAAATAAGATGTATGGTTTATGAAAGTGCTGGATGTGGAGCATTATTAGAAAACGAGGAAAGCTAAGGTCAACTTGTTTTCATTCATACGTCTACATTTGGATATGATTCCTTAAAATGAGTTACTCAGTGCTTTGAAAATGTTGGTGCTTTGAAAATGTTGTTAGCTGGCTTGATAGACCAGTAAGGAGTTATTATTTCTATCATGTCCTCTGAGCAAAAGCACCCCACTCTCTATTGACATCCTAAGGGCAGAAGCACAGGCAGCGCATAAAGATATAACTGTATAATGCTTACCTGGAAAATAAAGACTATTCATTTTGGGTGCTACTATGGGAAATTAAATTCTTTTCCTCAAGAAAAAAAGGAAAGCGAAATCACCTTGTTCCTATAATAATGAGAAAGAAGATTCAAACCTGGTGACTGTTTTCCAGGTCTGGGGGAAAAAATCTCAGCGGCCCAATAAATTGTGTATTTTATTATTTGGTATTCCTCACATAAAAAGAACACAAATGAAAAGGCCTGACCTTTTCACAGGCAGCAGCAGAGCTCTGACAATAGTCAATACTTACAGCTAATAGTTGTGCAATTTAAGATCTGCTGTATAATGATACATTTGTAAACAGTTTTTTTTTCTCTTTTCCTAGAGCAACATGAGTAGCAAACTACTGGCAGTAGGTATAAAAATAAAGTATTGCTTTCCTGATGGTTGTTATCCTCAGCCCTATAATTAGAGTTGTGCAGAACTATCCAGGGAAGATCTTGATAAGGGAGCCAAGAAAGTAACAGGCAGAAGAGAGAAGCAGACAGTCATTGCCTTCCTAGTGGCCTGAGCACTGCACTAAGCAACCCATGTGCTGCTCTTCACTGATGCTCTTCTGACACACAACATAATATGGAATTTTAGGAATATGTTGTGGTGGGCGGAGACTGTAAGGGACACTTTAAAAGCAAAAAAAATGGGAACTGAAATGAAACATGATGTGTTGATGTAACTAGGCATCTAGCAATGTCCAGATGGACTGTCAAGCCTGGAGAAATTCAAAACTGCATTTCAAAATAGAAATCTCCTCCTTCCCCCTGGTTAATCCACTTTTCAATGTTTCTTTTTTTTTTTTTTTTGTAAATCATCACAATGCAAACAAGTTACTTTATTTTATTTTATTTTATTTTATTTTATTTTATTTTATTTTATTTTATTTTATTTTTTAATTATGTGCCTCTCAGTTTCCCTATAGGTAGAAGTCAGCAGCAGCTATTTCAGTACCTGCACATCTGGTGCCTCATAAAGGGATGTGCCAGAACCATCAGAAATGTTTCAAACAGTGCTTAGACCAAACACCCGCTATCAATTCAGGTGTAGAGAGTGAAAGAACCCAATTAGAAATAACTATGGGACCAAACTCTAGCAGATGTTCAATTACCCTTGCTACCTACCTTGTGACAGACTGAAGGTGCAGTTGGTGTTGTATACATGCATCGTTTCAGGACTGGGTTTGAATTTCCATGTGTAGTGCCATCTGCGTTAACACTCAGTGGTCCTGCCACTCCCCTACAGCTATCCTGTTTGGGATGCCTTGTTGCATGGTGTATATTTCAGTGCAGTTTGCATATGCTTACAGCAACATGTTTCATGAATAGAAAGTGCATTCTGTTGGTAAGGCTGGGTGAAAGGTAATGTGCTCCTACCAGTGTTCTTCAGCTGGGCGGAAAGCCATTTTTTTTTTTTCCCTGTCTGCAGAAAGGCTTACATTTTACCAATTTTAGTTATCCTTAACCAGCGTGGAAATGCGGCTTTGGCTGCTGACACCTGCAAAGCACAGGGCTAGGTAAGGCTCTCCCTGGAATGCCTGGAAGGTGTGACTGTTGCTCTATTAAATCCGAGTAGAAGACCTCCAGCACAAGGAGACTGTGCACCTCCCTCCTTCAGTTGGACTCTAGGTCATTCCAAGGAATGATTTCAATACTTGATCATTAACTTAATCTAGTGACAAATTAAAAAGCGTGTTCTATCCTGCCAGGGTAGAAAAATTACTTTTTTATCCCTGCACAGCTGCAACTGAGAGAAACAGAAATTAATATTGCTCCTAAATGTGGATCTAGGCTGGAGAGATGCCAGACTCACAGGGTAAGGGTAAAAACTTGCTCGCTTTTGACAGGAGATAGGCTTTAAATTTACTTCCTAAGTGATGGGTTATGAAATGGAGTTCTACAAAGTTAACAGACAGGAATTAATTTTTATTGCTAAAATTGTGTGTGTGATGTTGGAAAAAACAACTAGTCTATGAAAGAGTGTCTTGTCAGTGGAGTGGAACATTTGGCAATGAACTAGTTACAGCTTTTTCCTCCTCAAAAGGCTAAAGAAAAGATGACTCTTTCCTCCTGGGGAAAAGCTGTAGATTGATGAATAAGTGAAACAAATGAGGGTCCACAGCCTCTCTTTTAGGAGTTGTAATATTTTTAAGTAATTTTGAAAGAAAATGCTTCATTTTTGTCATATTTTAATATTCGTGAGCCCAGGGTGATAAGACACATCAATCTCAACTCTCACTATCATAACCTTGGAAAAGTTTCCTTTCAGTTTGGGAGAGCTGAGGAGAAATGTAAAAGCACCTTCAGTGGGTGCAAAAGTCTCTTAGAGGCTGGGAGGGATGGCAGGTCTTTTACTTTTTACAAAAGGGGCAACATTCACTAATGATGGATGTCGGTAAGATTTCATCCCTGTGGGCTGCTCTTTTCATTGCCCACCTTCATCTGAGTCCTTAGGAGAACTGGTGTGTGAAAATAAGTGATTCAACTTCACAAAAGGATGAGGAAACTGGTTCAGTTTAAATATGAACAGTACCAAATCTTCCCTTGACCTTGGCGTTATTCTAGCCCTGTGGTTAGTCGCAAATTCCGTTGTATGTCTCTGCATCCATTCATCTGCCCTGTCTGTTTAGATCCCCAGAATTCTTGTGTGGGTTCAAAGAGGCAACCACGTGTGGCACAACTTCTAAAGTATGGCCATCATTTGACCTTACCTCTCAGGGATTTTTGCTCTGTTCAGTTTTGTTCAGAAGAGGGTAGTGTGTTGTGCGCTTTCACATCAGTTTTAACTTTTTTCCTTTGCCATGACTTTATATGGGCAGCAACTAGAAAAACCTATTGATACGAGAAAACTGTACTTACATTTCACTGTTGAAACATATTAAAAGTAAGATGGCTGCAAGTCCTGCCACATCTGAACAAGAATAAAAAGGAAAATCTGTGTGTACTCCTGTTGGTAATTAATGTGTGCAGGTTCAGTACTCTCATTAGTATCTTAGCACTATGAGAAAGTGTTTACTGGTAACACTGGTAAGAAAGCTGAAGCCAATGCAGCAGCAGGCAGGAAACAGTGAAGGAAGAAATAGGAGACTGTCTGATGATGGCACTTCAGAGCGTGAACTACAAAAAACACTGCAAATACACAGAAAGCAAATGCTACGTAATTAATAACAGGGAAGAGGAAAATCTTAATCATACTTAAAGTGCACTTTAAAAGGTAAAAGAAAAATATTCAGAAACTACCCCATTGGGAAACACAATTTCAAAAACTTTATTTAAAAAAAACAACCCAAAGTGCAAGGAGTCCTCTAACCTCAATGTTTTTTTTTTTAGTCTAACTGAAGCTGCGTGTTCTGTACTTGTCTTTGTGTATCGGGTAATGGGTGGAAGAGGTATAAAACATTTCTGAGTTGAGAAAAACCACAGCTCTTCAAAAGGAAAAATTTCTTCACTTGCAGAAGCAAACATCAGTGAGAATAGTTGTGAACCTAGTATTTCAGCTTAGAAGGGAAGATTGGGAAGGTGAGGGTTTGCTGGTAAAATTTCTGATACAACTTTCCTACCATCCATCAGTGCTTTCTTTAATTTGATGAGCTTTTCCAAGAAAAAGACCCCCAAATTTAGCACTTTGCATATGGTATTGCAGATGAACTTGAAATGTGCCGAGTAACCACAGCTGAAGGTGGTGGGAGTTGTACAAGCTCAGCATCTTTTTGGGATCTGGCTCTGTGTACACATGCACTGTGCAAACAGCTAATCAAGTTTCAAAACTTTTTGATAGAAAGAAAAGTTTATTCTCCTTCCTTAAAAAGCAGTTAATTTCCTAGGATCTATTGAGTCAAATGCTGTATTTATGATGTTCAGTTCCTCACTTAATCAAAACTAAACACTTAATTTTACACTTCATACCTCCAAAAAGGAAGGTGAATAATTTATAATGAATAATTTTATGAATTTGGCCTTTTTCTGTTCATGAATTATCCACAAGAGATCATGACTTCTCACAGGTACTTCCACTCGGAATGATTCACTGAATAATTCTTGGTCTGCAGCAGTTTGTTGTGAGATTTGATATTTAACGTTCCAGCTGTTCTGATTGGACTCATCGATGTGTATTATAATTACCAACTCAATGTGTAGATGTCCTAAAATGATGCTTCTAGGCTGACTCATTGCAAACTACTTCAGCACTTTTTATAACTTGATTTTTTTTTTGTTTGCTGTTTTTTTAGAAAACTAGTGTCAGCAAGCTTATTTTTGGAGTCATTGAATGCAAAAGAACCATAACTTAGATGAAATCATCTGTTAGTGATCTTAATAGCAGGCATAATAAGTCTGGGAAGTAGCTAATGCTCTGAAAGCTTGCGTACATCTCAGTAGGACAGTGCATCGTAGCAAGGTCCTTTGGCAATGTTTGAAGTTGAGGCACAGCAGACCTTTCAACCCCTTTAACACAGCACTTGTGACCATCTGGATCAATATCTAGAAGGTCAATGAGTGTCCCTCATCAAAACTGTTCTTTAAATGAGTTTGCAGCATGATGGGTTGTCGTTACCATAGAAGTATAGCTGGTGGATGCTCTTCTTCCCACAGGCCTTTGTGTACTTATGATTGCCTGTGTTTACTGTCTTAGCTCCTTTATGTTACTGGTTATGACATCCTAATCCAGACACCAATATATAGTGTTTGGCCATCTCTGAGGGACTAATAAAGGCTTTGGCAGATGTCAAACTTTCAAGATAAATGGATAGCCATTAATCCACGTTTTGGCTTTTTATAAGAGGAAGAATGAATACCCAGTATATTCTGGAGCATGTCAACATGTTTGTGTTCCTACTGGCATTATTTAAGTCTTACCCTGTAACAAACCATTGAAATAAAACAGGTTGTTGAGTTATATAGATAGATTTATTCTTTGCTCTTCAATCCCTTTTGTGACATGAGAATGTTTCTTAACAGAACTGCCAGAGCAGCACAGTTGGAGATAGGGAGAGTAGTTAATATAAGAGAAGAGTCCTAATTTGTTGATAGGCTCCAGAGGAACAGATAATCACCCATGTAGTTGTTGAAGACATAATTACATATAATTTATATCCCTTATGGAAAAGGGAAGGTTTGCTGATTATACAGAGGCAAAGTTTATGCCAGACGTTTTCTTTTTAGAGGCTCTGCATGTACCTGAACTATGCGTATGTGAGCGAACAGCATCAAAACTAGAAAATTATGCAGATACGTCAGTGTCTCAGGACTTGAGGCCAAATATTTTGACAGATCATATAGGGACCATTTGGATTTAGATATATTGTGTATGTGCTTTTATTTATTGGTTAGCTTTTTGATAGGTTGTATAGTTAGAGCACTATACAAAAATTCTGGTATGTACTCTGTATCAATCCTAAACTAGATTCCAGATCATGGTCTTGGCAGGCTTTCTGAGCTGTCTTTTTATAAGTATGTAAAGTACTGTCAGGAAAACCCGTGGATATAGATTTATGCAAAACAGTTGAGCGGGTGGGTGGGGGGTGTCTGGACTAGACAACCTCCTGCAGCCCATTACTTTATGATTCAGTGAAATTAATCCAATTTACGTAGAAAGTTGAAAACGAGGAATCTCATCCTCAGTTGGTACAAACCAGCATTTTTCCTGGTCCCAAATTTCTCTTAGTTCTAGAAAAGTAGGAAAGGATTTTTTCTCATATGCAAGAGAAAATGTCACAGCTGCAATAGTTTTGTCATTGCAAAGATCAAGTGTTGGACCAAATACCTCCTCCTAAACTCTATCCGTACAGTGACTGTTTTAGTGTGATTGTCCATATTTAGAGAACAGGATTTATTGGGATAGGAGCTATTTGAAAACACAGAGGTGTGTGGATGTTTGTGCGTGCGAGTGCATGCATGTGAATGAGGAGGTCAGAGAGAATGAATTTGTTGTGTCCACAGGGCAAGAGACAGCTCTGAATTTGAAGAGCAAGGAGGTTTTACCAGTATTAGAGATTAACTGATGTGTGACGAAGTTAATATATCTTATTTATGAGAAGATTATTGTTATTAAAACATTATCTTCAATAGACAGCTAATGGAAAGTAACATGGACAAACTTTCAGCCAACTCCCCATCACTCCCAATACGCACACTCGTATGCACAGATGTGTGCACACACATCAAAGGAAAGCCTGAAGACTGAGACCATGACTGTAACTAGTAGGCTTTGGGTTGCATACAGGGAAGTAATGAAACTTGGCTATTTTATGTCAAAAAATCAAAGTTTTTCCAAAGCATATGAATGGAATAGACCAGTCTGCCAAAACATCTAAGAGAACTCTCTCTGCAGAGCTATTATTTTGCTTTTTTATTATCTGCAGACAATTTCCACTGTGCATAAAATAGCCTGACTCGGGAGCATCAGATCAGAGATCACCTTTTTTGCACCCAGCTGCTGAAGCTGTTGTAGTGCTCTGGAGGCGTACATTCAACCAAAGTAACAGGGCAGTGATCACTGCAGGGATCTAGGACTTCCTTCTTTCTTCATTCAAAGAACTAAAGTTGCTATTGTTATAGTGACAACGAACTAATTCTTTGCTACAGAAAGAACAGTAAGATAAAAATGGCATTTCTCCTTTTACAGAAGGGTCTGATCCAAAGCAGTTCAGTAAATTTGTTAAGTGGCTATGACTTCAACAAACCTGAAGTGTCTGAGAGTGCCTGAGTCATCTCATGGAAGCATGTAATAGGGTCTGGCAGCAGTAGTTTTTTATTGTTTATAAGCTTTAATAAAATCTGGAAAGCAAATGTCAGAAGCATAAATAAAATCATATGCAAATGTACTGGTGATAATATTAGGACTTTAAGAATAGCTCTTTAAATATTCAAGTAGTTAGATACTAACTAATCCTTGTAATGCATCTGTGCCTCGAGTGGGTAACCGTTACATCTGTTGGGGATGGGGACATTGGAGCAGAAACCAGCGGTGTCTGGAGCAGAGGATGGGATGTGAATTTTTTCTGTTAGTAACCTTTCATCTGTTTTGAGTCATGCTGTCGAGAGCTGTGGAGTATGTACATTCACTGTGTACTGGCATTCAGGCTGTATGTAGGAAAGTTATCTTGACAAAGGCAGTTTTTTTCAAGCTCCTGTAAAAGCCCAGGTTATGGTGAGTGACTTGTATGGTGATGTTCCAGGGTGTAATTGCTCACACTGTGTTTTCGTTGGTCTCTCAAGTAACCACAAGCTGTTCCAGTGTGGACTTCTGGCTGTCACTACAACTTCTAGTATCCTGGCATGCATGGAAAGGATTACAAAGTGGAAGTACTTACTAAGTATTTTGAGCAGTTCTTAACAAAGTTACTTTGTTTGAAATTGATTGATGCAATTAAAGCGTACTTTGGGTCTATACTGAATTAGAAATCAAGAAATTTCGTTGAAAAAGCAGAGTGAGGAGAGAGAACCCACTTAAAAATCAACTTCTTGTGTTTTCCCCAGCAGGTGCAGCAGCTGCCAGAGGCTGCAAGATCTGTGTGCGGTGGGTGCCCTCTGTGTAAAGAAGTGACCACTGTGTCGACAGGCCCCTGAAACCCTCTGGTTACAGTTTGGCCCCACTTTCCTGCTGAATGTGACCATGTCCTTTGCTTGGGTAGAGTCTGGGTGAACATCTGAAAGGTCAGGTATTGAGATGCTTTTGGTCTGTGCTTGAAGCTTAGACAGCACCTTTATAAAAATGAAGAAGGAAACTAGGGATACTTTCCAGCCTTAAAGTCTTGCTGCAGAGTTGGAAATGAGATGATGTGCTGGGGTTGATTCCTAGCTGCAAATATTTGAAAGGCCTTTGCAGGAAGATAGATTCAGTTACTGTGGGCAAGAATCACAGAGACTCACAGACTCAAAGATTCATACTTATTTTTTGACTGAATGCTGGCGCTCAGTGAGCATGGATCGTTCTCATATCACAGCTGCCATTCTTGAATTCTTAGTGAAGAAGCTATTATTACCACTTTTGTCCATGGAATACCTTGGAAGAGCAGTGAAAGACTTGTGTTTCAGAGAGGTATGCATTTCTAAGCCTTTCAAAGTTGGGAAGCCTGTAGTTGGGAGCCTTGTGTCTTAAGAACCATTCCTTCTGAAAACCTTGCCCAGGGAGAAATCTTTATATGTCAATAAATAGGAGAGAAAGGCGGGCTTACTTATGTATTCTTATTGGGTTTTGACATGGTTAGAAGAAAACAAGTTGCTAAGCAGCTTACCATTTAGGGATGTGAAGGACATTTAGTATCTATAATATACACATGAACTCCTGCATTGGAGAAGCTTTCAAATAATTATTTAATTATTTATTTATTTATTTTAATACTATAATGACTTCTGATAAACATCTCACAGACAAGTACATTAAAGAAAGACTTAGATGAAAACACTGTAGGTTTTGATAGGCACAGGTGATGATTAAACAATGGCCTCCAGAGTTGAGACAGCTTCTGGACTCTGTGAAAAGTGGAATTTAACCAGTGAAGGGATTCAAAGTGAGGAAGAAGTGGTAGCACTTTCCAAAAGGAGAACAAAAATGCAGTGAGGCCTGGAAGAAGGAAGCTGTAATGATCAAGATGAGAGAATTACAAATGAACAAGTATTCCACTGGAAAGAACAGAACAGGAAAGAACATTTTCAGGGTTGCAAGGAAGAACAACATAATTTGACTGAATAAGTTTTTTCTGAAAAATGATGTGCCCTGAGATTGCAGGTTTATTTTGCATGGAGTCTGTGCTCAAGAGAGCTGAGCTGCATTTCTACCTCTTTAGTACCTACCATAAATGCCAAACACATCAACTCAAATCTTCTCCCAGAATGTTCCAGCAATTTTTTTTTGTATTTTCTGTTTTTCCTATTTTTCTTCCCCAAACCTCTTCTTGTCCAATTTATGCTAGTAGATAAGAAGTTTTTCCCCATGTCTTCAGATATCTCTGGCTCCTAGTTATTGGGTTTTAAATACATATCACAGAAGAGCTTGTGAGTAGTAGGGGTAGACATTGCATGGGACTAACTGATGTGTTTTTCCTAGCTGAATGACTCGGAGCCTGCACATAGAGTACAGGCAGAAATAACAGTTTGATGAACTCTACTGATCTTGTCAGTGGACAGTGACTTTTTTTTTCCTTCATCTGTTGTAATGTTTCATCAAAATGGCAAATGGCAAAATCTGCTGCACTATTTGCAAGAAATAAAAAAAGATGTCAAAGCTTGTTAAGGTCATTGAGCAAAACTGCGTGGATTTTAGGATTATATAGCTGTAAGTATTATGGAATTATTAATTTAAAAATCTATAAATGAATAAAGCATCTGGTGGATGAATAAGAGTAATTTCTCTCACATGGATAATTTAAATACCAGCTGTCTCCATCCTAAAACATATTTTCTCATAAAAGCTTTTAGAGAGTCTGTCTGATGGTTGTGAAATTCTGGGATTTATGGACAGTGTAAGGTCTGTCTATGCAAGGATCTGAATCTTGGTGCATAAATGAAAGCCACCTCCAATGAATGGTTCAAAACAAGTGCAAAAGACCCTCAGGAGAAAACAAAACAATTAAGCTTTGCAGACTGACTCCTCTTAAATGTCTTGTCAAAACTGTAAAAGCTGCATTTCAATGTGGGGGATAAACTTGAAAGGGATAAAAGAAAATGTGAAAATATTCCTTTAATTATCTGCTGGACAGGTAGAAGAATCTGCCAGTCTCTGAGATCATATCCTTAAAATAAATCAATAAACTTGATAAATTGCCTTGTTCTTTTATGATGGCTTTACCTGTCCTCTTCATCCTTACCCATTTTCTTTCTGATATTAGTGACAGTCTAAACAACTGACCATGAGCTACTTTTGAATAGTACTCCAACCTTCTTAGCTACTTTTTGATGCACTTCAGTGGTGCTTTAGTCTAACACAGAAATTTTCTCTTTCCGTATTGTCTGTGTTTTCCCAATCTGGATGTTGCCAGAAAAAATGTACTGAAAAGAGAGGGAAAATCTTCAGATAAAAGCAGGGCTCTTTGTAGATGTGGCCTTTCTGAGATCTCTGTTGGACAATGTAAGCTGGCAGTCTCTGAGAGCTTCATTCAGATCCTAGGGCATGGGTTTCTTGCAGTACTTTCTGGATGCAAGGAAATACAGCTGGTCAGAAAAAAGTTCTCTTTGTCTAGAAAGTCCCATCAACATTTAGAAAATTTGTTCAGAAGTATGATTGATTTTGAGTGCTACAGAACCACCCCCTTTAGTTTCTTCCAGGTAAGTATACGCCTGACGCAGTACAAAAGTGAACCATGTTATTCACTATTTGCCATAGCAGTAACAGTGACTATGATATGACTATGTTGCGTCAGTAAAAGGCACTGTATCAATTTACATCTATTAACCTCACCAACTAGGTTCCAGCCTCATCTCCTTGTGTTTCCTCAACTGCTTGATCTTTTCAGCTGAGATCATCTTATGACCAAGTTCACCATGCTTTGAACAATGCCAAGTTCACTGTGGCTATATGAACCTAGAATTGTTAAGCCCATGCATGCCATTTATCAAAATTAACACACTGCAGAATCAGGTGTGTTTCTAGTAAACTGAAAAAAAAAAAAAAAAAGAATCTTACAGATTTCCTGCTGAAATACCCTATTTAAGGATTAATTTTTTTTCACTTTATCCTGCATATTTTTGTTTCCTATTTTAAAGAAATAGCTAATACTAAAATGTTCAATGAAATGACTAACTGATATGTGGTTTTTTGCAGA
Organism: Elanus axillaris; assembly: GCA_026212715.1. Taxonomy (NCBI): domain Eukaryota; kingdom Metazoa; phylum Chordata; class Aves; order Accipitriformes; family Accipitridae; genus Elanus; species Elanus axillaris. Next base: position 38,051,942 of record JANZLQ010000086.1, on the reverse strand, counting down.
TTTTTTCTTTGCCATATATGTAGAAGTTTTCTGTTTTCATTCAGAACAAAGCCAAATCTTGCAATCAGAAGAACTACTTCCAAATCGTAACTATTATATAACATTAGAAAAATGTGGCGAAATGTGACTAGAGACACAATCCATGTGTTTTGGGATTTTCAGTCTTGATTTGAAGATAATAGTCATCAGAGGTAGAGCCACTCACAAAATCTGTGGTTTCAATTTCAGTCTGCTTCCAGAAACATGCAAATTTATGCTTTATTTTGTTATTTCTCTTCTAATTCTGAATGGGGAACAGGGAAAAAATAAGCACAAAGGGGATTAAAAAAGTTTCTTAAGATTAATGATTGATTCTCTTAACCACATTGAACACAGGACTTCCAACATATGCCTTTGTGTTTGTACATCATATGTGTTACAGCAGCATTGTGTTTCTGCACTGAGATAGACTTGATACTTTAGCATGTAATTCAGCAGTAGTTATTACTCCAAGAGTCAGTATTCAATGATAGAAAAGAAAACAAACTAATTTTCTTAAAATGTAGTGTTTTAATTGAATGTACCAAAATATTATGAACCGTAGTTGCACTGAATTTTTCTAACTGCTTTCTGCAAAACATAATATAACAACATTTGCATTTTACAAGGAAAGTGCATTAGCTACTTTTATATGGTAAAGAGAGGTTAATTCAATCCTGGACTGTAATGGAGGTTAAATGTAAAGCTTTAATGTTCTGGAGTTCATCCCAAAATAATAATTCTGCTAATGAAATAACTCATTTGTAATTCAACCAGACAAAATGGAAGCGTTTTTGAAGCTGTTTCTACAAGAATTGATTGCTTAACACTCATGAGCCAGCTTAAATCTCAGCACTCTTTGGACAATGAAGCATGTTTCAGAATTGTGATGGTGTTTAGATATCCTCCTAAACACCATATATTTAAAAGCATGTCCTCAAATTACTTTATAGTGCTGAATTATCATTTTTTTGATGGACCACTTGCAGGTCTAATATGTTCTCTAAAAGTACATGGTATAAAGCCTAGCTAATGCTGAACAATCTTTCCTGAAGTAAATCTGACTGAATGGGTTATTACAAAAAAATATGCATTGCAGATTTAGTTCTTTTTTTCTGTTCACAAATCATTTGTGAACAATTTCTGAGCACAGGAGCATGCACATTATTAATAAATGCTTATTGGATAGTTTGGATTAATATATAGTAAGACTATAGATTGTCTGTGATGTATTGAGCTAGACTGTTTTGTGTCCCGTGGTTTTTGATGGCATGTCTAAATTGCGGAAGGCTAGTAGTAGGTAGCAAATTGTGTTGTTCATGCTTGGAAGTCCTGGCTTTCATGATGTTACGGGTATTTGTGTGAAAATCTGTCCTACCTTAAAAATATTTGTGAACTAAAAGTTGTCCACAAAGTTGTAAACAACTGCTGGTTTATGGAGAAAGTGTAAACATACCTGAATTTGACAGTGTTTTGATATAAAAAGAATACTTCAAAGAACAAAAAAATGTATCTGCAGTGTCTCTCCGCAAAGTGAAACTCCATCCCCAAATTTGGCATAAGTCTTTTTCTTCCTCCGTCTACACACATCCACATGCCAAAAAAACCCCAAACCAAAATCAACCAAGCAAACAAAACCAAAACAAAGAGAGGCCAATGCAGGTTATAAATTCAAGGTACAAACTGATGTCGCTAGAAAAAAAAAGGAGTTTTGGACAAATGGTGGTTGTCTTGTTTACGAAAAATGAAAAATGCTCAGCAATGTAGTAAGTGTCAGGTGTACCTCAAGGGAAACAATTTATTGCATAGGTAAATCTGCATCTAGCCCATGGCACTCCCTTACAGCCCACACACTGCTGGTGGTGGTCCAGGGAAGGAGGAATCATGCTGGCATTCTGGAGGGGAGAATATGCCCACTCTCTGCCCTTGTGGCTGCATCTTATCCAGGGTGAGTAACTGCGGGTCAGACACTGATAGGTGACTTCCCAGTTTCTGGTCTCTGGTTTGTGAAAGATTAAATAAATATGAGGATTTAAACCAAATTGCCTAAAAACGCTCAACTGATCTTCTAAATTTTCTGAAGTCTGTTTTTTTATCCCTTCCTATAGCCTGTTGGGTACCTCTGTGACCAAACACTGAATTTCTCTGCTTGCAAGACTCAGCTCTCGCTCTGCTCTTAGTCCTTTCAATAGTAGTATTAGTGGTGATATATAGCCATGATACATCACTTGGTCTAGTAAAATACAACACTTCTCCCTATCAGCCTTGCTTCACTTGAATGGTATTTAGAGTCTTAGGTTTTAAGGGCAGAATAACTTGTTAGATGATCCAACCTACAAAGATTTCATGTACCTGATCTGCATCTAACTTGTGCTGACACATTTTAGAGTGCCTGATGTTCTAACATTCAAGTCTAAACCCTCTGCCTAGTCAATAGAGGCAAAGGAGGCCTCTCTCCAGAGGACGGTTCCCTCTGCCTGGCTGTAGGCATCTGAGTTAGGTGGACAACCACTTTCCAAGAGGCTTTCAAAGGTGATTAGATATTTTTTTCTCTTTGATAAAGGAAGTGTCCACCTTTCCTATATTAGGAAGGCTGCTTTATCAGGCTTGATTTTATGCATAAATTTAGGCGTGAACTATAATACTTATGCTAGATGAACCACTTTGTACCTTGATGAAACAAGCTGCTTTCTGTACCTGTCATCATTCAGAGTTCAATAATTAATAGAGGTAACGCAAGGAGGTCTGATCTTAGTAGCCATGGGGCTAGAGCAAGTTTCGAGCCTCTTCCTCCTGACTGAAGCACAGCATCTCTGCTTCCCCTGCACAGCATCTGGTCAGCTGGCACCCTCCATGGGCAGCAGCAGATGGCAGAAATGTCCCTCCTGCAGAAAGAAAGCAGAGCTGGGCATCTGCCATTGGAGAAGCAGGGGAATAAGAGTGAGGATGGTAAGGTTGTTGCCCAAGCCAGAGAGACAGCATTTTTTAAGAAAAGAGCTGCAGGCCAAATAGAAATTTCCTATGGATCTAATTCCCAGGCTGGCTGTTAGCTGAACACATTGATTTAAAAACTAACTGCTCTGTCAGAGCAATGTGTTGCACAAAGGCATCTACTCATGATCTGAAGACATCAAGAGATGAAGATGGACTTTCCTTTATATTTTTTCCCAGTGTCTAATCACTCTTGCAATTACAAATTGGTGCATGATTTCATATTTGGCTTCATTCCTAGCTTTGGGTCTAGTTATATCTGTCTTTGTTAAAGAACCCTTTAGCACTTCCTATTTTTTCCCTTTGAAAGTATTTAGACACCACAATCAAGTCACTCTCAGCCTGACCTCTCAAAAGCTAAACAGCTTGAGCTGTTAAAGTTTTTCACTTTAACACATTTTCTTCAGCTCTCAAAGTCAATTTTTTATGACCTTATTCTTCACCTTCTTCTGTTTTCTAATGTCCTTCTCAAAATTTGGCCACTAAAGCTTTTGGCAGCATACCAATACCAGTCTTATTTCTGCTGCTTATATGTCCAGAGATTATAATAGCCCATTTTCCTACAACATTGCCCAAGGAGCATGAATTGAATTGCTTATCGGCTATCCCTGCAAAAGGCATTTAGGAGTGACATCTTTCCCGCTCTATGGGTGGCATATGCACTTTTCCTTTTAGCCATATTATTTTGTGCTTGGATGTATTTAAGCACATTTTGTCTGAGTAATCCCAAATCCTCTTGTGATTGCTATTAACCATTCCAACAATCTTTGTCTTAGATGAAGATTTAATTGTCACTGTTTCTATATTTTTTTCAATTCATTAATGAAAATGTGGAATAGGATCAGACCTATTGCTAGTCATAGCAAGACTCCTTTGAAAAAACTCCCATTGGCAAATATTCACCATCTGAATAATACTTCTTGGCCCAACCTAGCTCTTACCTCATCTAATTCATGCCATATTCTACAGTGTCAATTTTAATCAGAATGTTCTGTAGTGCTACAGCAAATACTACAAAAAACCCCAAGAATCTTGGTGTCTGAACCTACTTTTAGTGACCAAACAAAATCCCCTCAAAGGAGGAAATCAGGTTTCTTTGGTGTGATTTTCTATAAAGTTATCTTTTTTATCAGTAATTCTTTATTTCTTTGTCCTAATTTTGTATCAGTTGAAGCCTATTTTTTTCTTTTTCCGTAATTTTGCTTGGGGTTGATGTCTGCCTAGCCAATCTACCCAACTCACTACCGCTGAGTGGTTTTCTTTTCAAACATTGATAAACAATGTTCTTACAACTTTGTGATGTTGGAAGCATTCAGAAATTGTATTGTTTTAGCAAAACCCCCAAAACCTACAACCCCTCTGCAAACAAACAAAAAAACTCCACAGGGAATAGATGGCTCTTTTGCTTAGTCTTGTACATATTTCATGAGGCCAAAAATAATACAAAGAAAATTTAGATACTGGTTTTTTTTTGATTCTGTGTGTACTGTTTAACAGTCCTCTTGGTGACCAGTATCTTGCAGAGGATTGCTTCAGTCCCTCTCTTTCTGAATATAGAACAAGAATATTATGTATACTCCAGATTTCTAATGGGCAATGCTACCATTTTCACCTAGGAAGTATTACTGCCTATTTGTGCTGCTTCTCTTTGTCTTCAGCAAGCACAGATTGCAGAGAGCTGCCAAATCCATTTGCTCGACAGAGGCGATGCCACAGCTCCAGGTCCCCAGGGCCAGCTGGGGGGATGCTGAGCACATGTTCCCAATGGAGACACAGACACGTCCTGTTCCATTCTGGCCCGTTGGGATGAAAGCCCCTTACTGGAAAAAAACCCTACATGTGTATACAGACATGAGTAGATCTCTCCAGCAACCATGGTCAGACACTCAGCCTGTCCAGTCACTGTTCACATCATTCCCTGGTCTCCCCTTGCCATGCACAAACACATTCATGGAGCGATCTCTCCCACAGCTGGCTTGGACCTTGTGGTTCCTCCAGTAGCCAACATGCAGACTCAGTGGTCTCTCCCATGTCCAGCCCAGGCTCATGGTCACCTCCAGTCCTGCTGACGGGCTGGCCCAGCTCGAGGTCAGCAGTGATGGTGCACAGGCACACGTGCAGTGCATATGCTCTTCTGTCTCTCCAGCTTCTGGCCCCTGGATCCACTCCAGCTGCTGCACTCAGACCCCATCCATGTGCACCGAAAAGCTCCCTCACCCAGGAGAAGGGTTGGAAACAGTGCTCAGGGAGGAGACAGGACAGCTGGTGCTGGTTGGGGTATTGAGCCCCCACCAGCCATTGCTCCTATCTGCCTTAATCCCATAACCTAGCACAAAACCCCGTTCTGGTTGCATTACTGTTGATAAGCATGCGTTCAATATGGCCTCTTTATTCTTCCTTATCTTCTTTCTGGGGTTGCTAGCTTGATTTATACCAACTGGTATGTATTTACATGTGTGTTGTCATTTGCTGTCTATTTGCTAGGTATCTTTTCATACATGTAGCGTCCCAAGTATTTGGTCAAGTTTTCCTTGCTGTGGAAGTGGAGCTTTTGACTAATTATTTTTCAGGAGCTTAGATTTTCACTTGTGTTGTTGGAGCTCCCCTTTAGTTTTGTTTATACCTTTCCTCGGCTTTTGGAAATAAACACTTTGGAAGTACTGCCTGTCTATCTGTCTGCCTGTCTACAAAGCCCTTTGAGACTGTCCTCTCTGCCTATGTTGAACATAATAGGATTGTTGCCATTGATCTTCAGATAACTACCTACTTCCAGGCTAATGATTCAGTCATCTGCTTTGTTATGAAACAGTTGCCTCATACTGGGTAGAGCATTCTCTGGTTTTAGAATAGAGATAAATGTTATATCAGAAGCTTTAATGATGATTTACTGTTAGCTGATTGAAACCTGCAGCATGCATCTGCCGAGCTGAAGCCTCCAGAAAGATATCTCTTTCCCCACAACACTGACACGTATTTAAGGATTTGTTCATCCTATTCTGTAGTTTGATTTGGTGATCTGAAACAACCCCTCATCAGAACCTCCCCTTGGGTTTTGTTAGTGAACTCATTGATCCATGTATGTTCAAGGTCCTGCCGTTCTGAGTTATCAATAACTCTAAAGCAAATAATTGCCTTCTAAAACATGCACCCTTCCAACCTCTTTTTCTTACATAGCCTTTCCAAAATAGGTTATAGGCTGTGATTTTATCATTCTAGACATTAAAATAGTCCCACCAGGTTTCAGTAATGCCAATTATATTGAATTTCTTCTCATCAACAACAATTTTCAATTATTTTTGCTTGCTATCTGGATTTCTAGTGATGGTATAAAAGTAAGAACAGTTTTTATTATTTTCATTTCTTTGCCACATTACTTCAAAATATTTGGAATATGCTGGATTTAAGTTGTATGAATTATTTTCTGAATATCTTTCCTTGCATGTCTAGTATTCAGACCTTTTTGAATCTTCCATGTAGTTTCTAACAAGCAAATTATTTACCTTACCTCTGTGATACAGGCCATTTCCTCAGTGTGGCTTTTTCTTCCAGGGGAATGTATCCTGCTACTCCACGAAATCCAGACAGTCTGCTTCATACTTCTTGTGCACCTAACAATCTCCTCAAGTGTTTTATACCTTTTTTTGCCCCTAGGACTAGCAATATCTCAGAGAAGATCACTTGAGCCTAACTCTTTTTCACATCTTTTCTAAGACTTGGACAACTTTCCTAGTAATATGTGTAATTGGACTGATGCCAACAAATTTCCACCTTCTAGTCCTCCTCACCTTTGAATGAACTGGTCACTTTTCTCAAGATGATGACACTGATGATGTCTGTTTTCATTTCAGAGTTGATAGCACAATACAACTACAGTCAAGTACAAACATTCCCATGTTCTGTATGTTCATTAAGATGCCCAGATAGTTTGACTCAGAGCACTTGATAATCTTACAGTATCTATGAATTAGGTTGCATGCTTCCAGGAAATCGTTCTCCTTCTTGATAACAGAACTAGTAGATATGCTTTTGCTTTCTATAGTTTGCTCTAAATACATTAAATGTCTTTCATGACATAATAGCTGATTTGAAAAAAACAAGAAGTCATGTGCAGTTAAGAGGACCACTAGAAATTTCACAACACAGGAGATAAAAGAAGTCAGAGGGATGAGATGGGAGAGGGAGTGTGATTTCTCATATGGAACTGAAAAAATAAGGAAAGCAAAGATCTGAGATAGTTACTTCTCTACAATGATATTAATTGCTGGTCAGTGGAGGTATGATTAATGTGACCCCATGCAGATTTCTATATTGGAGATATTTGCATCCAAATCAGACGTCCTAGGCTCCCTCTGTGGTCAGCAGAGATAAATAGGTACTTCTAGTGCATGATTCCTTTCACCCTAAAGCAAAAGTCCATATTTCATCAAGTGAGCTGAGTTTTAAAAATACCCATTTCTCTTCATGACTACCTTAGTCATGAAAACTGGGGTTCTAAAGGTAGATGAGATTAATCCTGCCTTAGCTGATTAATGTTAAAAGACTCAATTTTGGGTAACAGTGGTGCTAGCTAAACACCTTTTCCTTAAACATTTAAGTTCCCTGGGACTTTCCTCAAGAGCAAAGCCTCACAAAACTACAGGTTTCTTAGCTGCTGCTTGTAAGATTTATTAACGTTATAGTATGTCTTTGCCTGTTTTCCAAATGATCATAAAGTTACTGATTCAAAATCATAAATTGCATGGTTATCTTATGCATAGCTTATATTTTATTGATTTGTGATAATGTAAATTGCAGATTTAGATTATTAATAAATTCCTGGTTTGTATTGACTACATTTATTTTTCTAAGTGAACAAAAATGTCCATAGGAGAGCCTGCAGACTTAAATTCTTCTAAAGAATTTATAGCACCTAATTTTACTGTAATTTGAATTTTCGTTTCTGGATTTTACCTGTTTCTAGCACATAGGCGAGCTGTGTTCTGTGCCAGCTTACTTATTAATTTATAAACATAAAGCAGGCAATGTAGCAGAGCCAAAGAATGCACATTAAAGTAATGTCTCACAGCAGTATCACTTCCAGCTGGGGAATTCAGTGTTAGAGTTGTTACAGCTTCTTTCTGCAAACCTCTCAGAGTTCTTTCTCTTGAAGCAGCTTTTTCAACCTCATGCTGCATGAAGTGTTACCTCTGTTTTGAGTCACTAAGATCCTCCTCATTCCTGAGAGTTAAAAAAAAGACCCTTCGCCTGGGTTAGGCAACTCAGTTTAAATACAGGACAAATTAGATTGCCTGTGGAGATTGGTCACAGTTTTCTAAGGCATCTCCTGGGTAAGAGAACACAGCACCTGTCAGCAGCCTGACACGCTATAAGCATGGATTGAGAAAAGGCTCTTGCAAAGATTGTGAGAATTAAAAGAATGTTATAACATGCCAGCAAAGCTGGGTCATACTATTAGGCTTGCCTCAAGCTAGCCATACCCCGTTGACTTTCTCTGTGTTTATATTTCTCTGTTGGGTCACCCCTGGGGGCTGCCGTGGTGAAAATGCTTCAAACACCTGCTTCAGGGAAACCTTTTAGGCACTTCCTAACACCTGAGCTAAGGCCACTCTAATCATCACAGGGGACATGGGTCTGATAACTGAAGGCTCACCAGCTCTCGTTCATCTCTCAGATTCACCTGTACACACAGGGCTAGGAAGCTCTTATGACTTTATGGCGTATGCCTCCTTTTGTCCTTCTTCTGGGTTTTGGGGACCTGCTAGACCTTGGTCTGACGCCAGCCTGTGATAACGATGAAGTGGGCAGACAGACTTTCTCAGCATGAGCTCTGTATTGAGACTCCTTTTCCTTGCTTTGGCCATCATTTTCCTGCATGGGACTATAAACATACAGCAGGTATCAATCAGAAACTCCCTCTATGGCCAGACAGTGTGACGCTATGTTTCGGGTTTGTGTGGTGGGGTTTTGGTAGTGGGGGAGGGGCCGCAGGGGCAGCTCCTGTGAGAAGCTTCTAGAAGCTTCCCCAGCTCCAAGTCAGATCCGTCTCTGGCCAAGGCCGAGCCTGTCAGTGACGGTGGTGGCGCCTCTGGGAGAGCAGAAAGTTGCTGCACAACAGAAACTGCAGCTGGAGAGGAGTGAGAAGACGTGAAAGAGAGAACTCTGCAGACCCTCAGGTCAGTGCAGAAGGAGGGGGAGGGGGTGCTCCAGGCGCCAGAGCAGAGATTCCCCTGCAGCCTGTGGGGAAGACCATGGTGAGGCAGGCTGTGCCCCTGCAGCCCAGGGAGGTCCACGGTGGAGCAGATACCCACCAGCAGCCTGGGGAGGACCCCACACTGGAGCAGGTGGATGCCTGAAGGAGGTTGTGACCCTCTGGGAAGCCCATGCTGGAGCAGGCTCCTGGCACGACCTGTGGCCCCATGGAGAGAGAAGCCCACACTGGAGCAGGTTTGCTGGCAGGACTTGTGACCCCATGGGGGACCCATGCTGGAGCAGTGTGTGAAGAACTGCAGACTGTGGGAAGGACTCATGTTGGGGAAGTTCATGGAGGACTGTCTTCTGTAGGAGGGACCCCATGCTGGAGCAGGGGAGGAGTGAGGAACCCTCGCCCTGAGGAGGAAGGAGCAGCAGAGACAAACTGTGAGGAACTGACCCCAACCCCCATTCCCCATCCCCCTGCACTGCCGGGGGAAGAGGTGGAGAAAATTGGGAGTGGGGTTAAGTGTGGGAAGGAGGGATGGGTGGGGGGAAGGTGTTCTGAGATTTTGTTTGACTTCTCATTATCCTTGTTTTGATTTGATTGGTAGTAAATTAAATTGATTTTTTTTTTTTCCCCAAGTTGACCCTGGTTTTTGTCTGTGACCATGAGTGGTGAGTAATCTCCCTCTGTCCTTGTTTCAGCTTGCAAACTTTTTGTTCTATCTTGTCCTCCCCATCCCACCAGAAGGAGAGGAGTGAGTGAGCAGCTGCCTGGTGCTTTGTTGCCAGCTGGGCTTAAGCCACAACACCTTACCTGCCCTATCCTTCCTGGAAAAAGGATTTTTTATGGAGGAGAGCCCACACATAAGACAGGCTGAGATGCAGGTGAGTTGGCTGGTGGTGGAGATGGGTCTGGAGTGAAGGGAAGAAAAAGGAGTGGTGAAAGAGTCTATGTTGGGAGCAGAGCATAGGGAATCTGTGTTTCAAAAGGGATGTTTTATTTGCTTGTAAGAATTACACCAGTAAGACACTTCTCTGCTTGTTTATGGGAAATGCTTTAGGATAAAGAAACTTGGTTACAGCATGCAAACTGCTAGGATAGATGCTGATTGACATATGTAGTGTGTGTCATCTTGACTAACTAAATGGTTGAGCCAGGTCTGAGGACACGAATCCAGTGTATCAGATGGAGCATCTGCTGAGCATCCCTGTGACTGCTGCTGAGCCAGCAGGCCCGGGAGGTGCTTTCTGACAGGACAAGGTAAATGACATCAGAGTAGATTGAGAAAGACTGTGCATATATAAATACAGACTTTATAGAGTGTGTTAGTGTGTGTGTGTGCATATCTGCTACTGGCTGCAGTCCGTGCATGATTTTTTCAGGGTATTTTTAGGTGTGTGGTCTCCTCCTGGCTGGGAAAAAAACCTTTGGAAAAAACCTTGTGAATTTTCTTTTATGTATTTTAGTAGGGAACCTTAAATGCTAGCTCTGATAAAAGCAAGAGGAAAAACACTCCCCCTGAGAGAGGTGAAATATGAATTAGGTATCCATCAGAGAATAGTTCGAGGTGAGCTGAGCATGTCTGGATCATAGTACTGAGGACTGGAGGGGACTCACTGATTGCAGTCCACTGCAATTGCAAGTAATCATGTAATAGCTGTGGAACAGTCATTCTGCCTTATATTAAGGCACATAATTAAGTCACAGTTTTCTGTAACACACTTAAAAACTTCAGAAGACCACCAACTGCCGCAGGATCCATATTCCCCACACAACATGTGAGAGAAACCCAGTAATTTCCTCTGTTCTTGGCCCTTCCAGTAGCAGAAAATTGTTTTCTTTGAATTTTTCTTTTCATCTTTGCCTTCATCTTCCTGCCTCCCTCCCTCTGCCCCATGTACAAGTGTCTCCTCACTGTGGTTCCTTGGCTGTTATCTTTATGAAGTATATAAAGAAAAGTGCTGCCAGTATATTGAAATGGAAATTGCACCCTGAACATCAATGCCCATAGAAAGGACATGTTTGCGTCACTTTTGAACATCAAAAATGCAAACTTGGTTGCTTGTGGAGAAATTCTTGCCTCCAAACATGGCTTTCTCTGCCTTGCGCTGTGCTGAAATGTTTGGGAAGATGAGGCTCTATTACTTTTTTCTCCTCAATCTTGAAGTCTATCAACTCTGTAACAAGGTAGAAAGGAAACAGATGGACAACATGGTGATTTGAGGATATGATTACAGGCAGTTAGTTATCACTGTGGATGTACTAATTGTGGATTTGTGCACAAGGATCTGCGTGGTTAAGAACCCTCCAACTCCGCTTCCTCAGATGTCTGAGATTCAAGTTTGAGGTGCGTTAGGCTAACGTAACACAAACCAAAATGCATTAATGTTGATGTACAGGCATGAACATAAATAACTCCACTTTTTAGAGAACTGGCACTCCAGCGAAAGATGCCTGTTTGTGCGCTCTTAAGTGCAATGGATTTTGAGCCCTACTCCATTTGTTCCTTGTCAACCGATTGTCCAGACAGAAGCCAACAAGCTGATTTTGGGATGGGAAAACAAATCCTACCCATTTTTCAGCTCGCTCCCATTTGCTTCCTCAGTGTATACTATACGTGCAGAAGAGTTAACTAAGTTGAACCTTTCTGAAGTACAGTGATTTTATAATACATGCTTTACCTAGTAGTGAAGAGCTGTTCTTTTGTTAAGAGATTCTGTTCATATTGCATCTTTGAGTCAGATGGCTCACAAGATTAGTAACACAAGAATGACACCTTTTGCTTTCATACATAACTAGCTCAAATCTAGTTCTTTTTAACTACTGGGTAGGTTGTTACTAGTTAAAAACTGTTCATAGGGCTATGTGGGAAAAAAATTAATAATAAAAAAGTTTGATCTCTATTTGTCTTTTCCCTTCAAGGACACGTGGCTATGTTGTAAGACCCAGCATTACAAGTGCATTCATTAGAAGACAATGCCAAATTTAATAAGCATAGAAACTCCTGTGGCTGGTGATAACCTAGATGAGGATTTAGGAGCATATGAAAAGTGATGAAAGGAGCAGTTTTTTTTATTGTTAGAAAAAAGGTAAAACACCAACAAAACTCTGGATTCTGTTGTGTGATTTTGCTGCTGCTAAGGAGTGAAACAGAAGCAATATCCCACTTCTGGAGCAGCCTGTACAAAAACTCTCCAGCCCCACCAACTAGAAGGTCAAATGCTAATGTTCCCTGGCTGACAGATGTGGAATTACTCCACAGAAAAGAATTGGTGCTGTCACTACCCATGTTTTCCTGCTTGGTCAGTGATCTGACTCTCACAGATGCTACATTCATTTAAGTGAGACTGTGCACAGGAAGGTGTCTTTCCCTTGGGGTCAGCTGTTCTTGCACTTAACAGATGTGGTTTGTCTGGGGTGAGTTTCACTGAGAATGGGATATCCCTGGCTTCTCCCAGGCAAGAAGCCAGGGCTCAGGGTAAGACAGATGTGACCCTCTTCTGGGGGAGTGTCCAAGGCATGGGGAAGAGCTCTTATCGCAAAGAGGGTGTTTAGCTGAGCTTTCTTGAGGTGTTAGGTGAGGTCTGGGAGAGCACTTGGGTCTGCCTGCTCACATTGAAGCAGGCTGTGGGCGGAAGTTTCAAAGAAGCTCAAGATGGCTCTTAGAAGGATTGGTGCTGCCTGCGTGTCTGATGTTTTTCCTGAGTAGGAATTAACATGAGATGTTACCTGAAAAGGTGCTAACTGCAGAATATGAAGCTTAGCACAAAATGTCCTGGCTGGCCCTGTATAGCTTTTCTCTGCCATACATAAATACTTTGCTAAGGAAGTTTTAGTTTCTGACTAATATTCCCCTTTGAGTTCTGACTAACATTCTGCATACAGACCTATTCTTTCTTGATCAAATAATTTTATCATTACCAGAGGCAGGTACTGATTATGCTGTGTCTGTTTTTATCTCCACACTTAATTCATCATATACTGTATTACTTTCTTACATTTGCCATTTATATTCCATTGTGCATGGTAATTCAGGCTTTCCTTTATATAACATGAATAGCTGTGAGTGTAGGCTCTATGGATTTTTGCAGTGCAAGAGTAAAACTTCATTTCATTTCTATATAGCATGCCCTTTCTGAATTTCACATGAGAAATACTTGCTCTTGAGCTATCCAAATGAGAATACTTTGGCTTGGGACGCTGTGGAGGTCACTTACTCACGCTACTTGTCAGCAACATATTGATGCAAGCTGAAATGCATTGCCTTCTCATTTGTTTTTAACCTTAATGAAAACTTGTATAGAAAAGGTATTCTGGCATAGCAATGAGGAATGAGTCACTGCCATCCTCTGCTATCCAGAAACGAAATGTCAGTGCAGCTGCTCAATCTTCATTTCTTTACGTAACCAAAGGCCAGTCAGGTCTTAAAATTTTCTTTTCTATAGAACCTCTACCTCTCCAGAGCCTCCTTTTTATATGCATGGGTGTGTGGCGATTCTGTGGCTTGAATTTCAGCAGAACTGCACAAAACTTTAATTCTCATTCCCCTTCCCCCACCCCTTACTTCCTCTCTGAGTCATACAGGCTAATTTATTATTGTGAAGGTAAGTGAGTTGTTTTCACCTGATATTCATAAGAGCATATTATGCCAAAAGGAGCACAGTCAGTCACATAAGAAATAACCAGCCTTTCCATTTCTGCATAAATACAGGTATTCATGTTGAAGCAAAGAGGGCATAAGTCATTCTGGAAGCTGAGACATGCAATATACTGTATATGCTTATTGACAGAAGTATTTTTTAAAAAAAAAAATAACAAACTAGTTTCCATAGCAACTGCCACACTAGATAATTCTAAAGCTGAAGGAACCTGGATTTACCAAGATAGGACAGCTGAGGTGCTTCATGTACTTTTAGTGCAGGTGTTGTGGATACACAGCTCCCCTTTCCAAGTGTGGATCTTAAAGTAGTGCACAAACCTGATGTCAGTTGAGTTATGCTTGTCACGCTGGCAGCCTCAGACTCCTCTGCCCGGGGCTGTGGAGTGGGTATGACAGCATCCCCGTAAGCATTTTCTTAGATCGCCTGTCCTGATCTTCAGAGCACTGCAATGAAGTTCTCTGGCTTCTTTATGCCTTTTTTAAACATCTTCAAGACTAAGTGCGAGCGTTTTTGCACGGCTGGTGACATTTTGAAATTTTATTCTAGCTATACATTGATTTGTGGGAGGAAGAAAAAGGACTCTGTGTTTAGAGACCAGGTGTATTTTTATAAATTGTAAAAACAATTAAGCTGCAGCTCCCACCTTCTCAAATTCCCAGCACAGGTAACATATTACAGTTTGTTTTACCAATGAAGTAGGCTGCAGCAGAGATGTTAATTGCGCCCTGTCATACAGTGAATCACTGATGGCAATAAAGACTTCATGAGTCCTGAAGCAAAGTTCTCTGCTCTAACTTTTGAATAGCTCATGCTTATTATAAATTTTACAACTTTTTCCTTTAATATGTTGGACCTCCAGATATCGGGGCTTTACAACACCATTCGTCATGGAAAGCATAAGTCAATGAGCCTGGGTTTCATAACTCAAAAATCTTCAGCAGTTTCTTTTCAGTTCTATTTCATCTTTGGTATTTCATGCAAAATATAAATATACCATAGTGGAAAAAAGTAGATTTTGATAACAAAAAGGGGTTCCTTACCTGTTCAGAATAATTCCAGTATTGTGAACTGGCATTAAAGAAGTTTATTAAAAAAAACCCTAACAAACAAAAACCTGATTTAAAGTCCATTACACCTCAAAAAGTTTACTTCAAAGGGTTTGGATTAGGCCCATGCAATTCTTTTTTCCCTCAAAAGTTGCATGTGAAATGGCTAACTGAAGATGTGACCCAGGGCTTTGAGTAGCTTTCATTTTATTCTTAAGCAAAAGAGGCTGTAGGTATTGAAAGTCAGAAGCTGTATGCCTCTTGAAGATTGTGCTACTTTTAGCATATAGGAAGAAATATGCATATATCTGTGCAGAAATGTTTTTCATATTAAAACAGATCCTCCAGGCCAAATAATTTCAAGCTTTTTGGAATAAATCTTCAAATATTTTTTCCCTCTCCCTTAATGTTGTAGGATTTATTTATTTATTTATTTATTTTCTAGTGTTAGCATTGCTTGTGAGAAATAACCCTGCAGACAGTATCCTGAATTTAAAAAATATTTAAATATTAGCAATCACTGCTTATGCAATAGGGTTAAATAATGAAATGCAACTCACAAATATAATGATGCATTTAGTTTTTTCAAATATTTCGAATAAAGTTACCTGGTAGGTGTCAGAGCAAGGGGACAAGCAAATGACCACTGCCAGCAATGGAATGAGGTTAATAACAGAATTGGGTGGGGAAACTTCTTTTGAAAAATCCTTCTAGCCAGAAAATAAAGATGTATTAATATTGGATTTATTTTCAGGACAATACTAGTTTTGGTGACAACTCTGTTGGGAAAGAATTAACCCTGGATTTGCTAAACTTTTTGTTTGGAGAGAACCAGCCAGTTGGCCCTTGAATGGGACTGGGGAAAGGCAGGTTTCAAGGTCTTTCATGTCACTAAGACCTTTGCATGATGTCTTTCCAGTTCTTCACAGAAGAGACACGCCTCCTCAAAAGCATTTCAGAGGCTTCAGTATTTTGCCAACATGAAAATGAAAATGCATGTTACCCTAACATTTTTTTTTAAGACATCAAACTCTTTGAGTGCTAGGATATGCTCCTAAGGTGATGCTCGTAAGGTCAGTGGTAGTACTGGTTGGGTTAAGGACCCAGAGGATGGGGTGACTACTGACTGACCTGCACATCACCACTAGGAATTTCAGTACCCAGGGGAAATATACCCCACACCACTGTATAAATACCTCCTTTCCAAATGGCTGAAGACTTTCTTTCATCTTGATGAGATAATGACATTTGGAGAGCAGCTTCCATCTTGGTGTTGCAAAAAGGGGCCAAATATTCCCCACTGTCACCAGAGAGATAAGGGAATTAATTCTGCTTTCCTTTTTATTTAGAACAATATATGGGCAGATTCCTGAAATGTAACACTGAACTATGGCCTTGTGCTTACTAGGAACAAGGTTTTGAAATGTCTGACTTCAGTTTTGCTGGGAAAAAACACAACCATGTAACAGTCTATAACAATAAACTAACA
This sequence comes from Elanus axillaris, assembly GCA_026212715.1. Classification (NCBI taxonomy): domain Eukaryota; kingdom Metazoa; phylum Chordata; class Aves; order Accipitriformes; family Accipitridae; genus Elanus; species Elanus axillaris. Next base: position 38,035,541 of record JANZLQ010000086.1, on the reverse strand, counting down.
AATATGTTATTGCAGCAACAATGTACTCAAAGTGAGGGCTGGCTGGAGGGGGAAATTAAATTGCAGATGAATATACAAATCTGCGTCTGGATAGATAGAAGCTGGGAGAAGTGTGATGGGTGGTAGGTATGGGAAGATTGTTCATGCAGGTTTGTGGCTGCGGTGGGACAGGATGGAGGTAATGAAGATCAGTTGAATGAGCTAATCCCATGAAGCAGAATTTGTGGAAACCCAGCGGGCAAATACTCTGTGGCTGCATTACACTGCTCCAGAGGGGCCAAAAAGAGTCAAAACATTTTTTCTGATTTGTTTAGAAAAATTGCTTTTAAATAAAAAAAGCTTATTCCTGCTATTTTGGTATGAAAACAGTAGAAATAATAGGTTGTGGTGTTGTCTGTCTTACTTCAGGAAATATTCAGTATTACAAGCATGCACATTGTTAGACAAAAGCTATGTTAAAATAATGTTTAAGGAAAATGTATGAATTATTTCAAATAAACATATATTACAGAGACACTCTAATTATTCTCAAGTCGAGCATTCCAAATTCAGGACATTTTTAAAAATAAGACTAACCTTAAAAAGAAATCCAAATGGGTGAAGTTGGAGTACCCAAATAGCTTTAATGATGCTACAAAGGAAGATTGTGTGCATGTTGGCAAGGGAAAGGAAAGGATCATAAACTGAGCTGGAGAAAAAGTGAAATAATGTCTTTAAAACATTGTTTTTCTCTTATCTGTGTCTTAATTGCCTGTCCCAACTATATTCATGCTTGTTTCATGTTCACAACCTTGCCTTATGCACATATTAGCACATGTCTGAAGAATATGGAGTAGCAAATAAACACCAATTAACAAGAGAGTTTATTAGCAGTGAATATGTAATTTTCCAGTTTAACTCCTTCTACTTATAAATCATCAGAATATATTTTGAACAGTTTTTGTTTGGAAGCTCTCAGAAACTTAATAAAGCACATTTCAGCCTATGGGCTGTTTCTAGGCTATTTTTGTGGACTGTCATCAACCATTTGCTCATGAGTAATTGACCTTTTAAAATTGTGTCCTATTCTTTTTCCTTCATGTTTAAATGACAGCAGGGCTCAAAAAGGGAGGGCAAATCAGATTTCACTGTGACCGTTCCATTGGCTTGGCATATACCTTTCTGTAAGCAAATATTTATTGCAAGTGTGTGAGACTTCTGTTCGTGTGCATGCATCAGTTGTACAAGGTATTTTTTGAAGTTGGTGAATATCTAGTTTTTATTTAAAGGACAATTAGGAGAAATCTCTCAAAATGTCTTTACACTTATGAATAGCAGTTCAAGAAAGCTTTGATATGTTATTTTCAAGTTCTGCACAAAAATAGTATGTAATTTAGAGAATTTATTTTAATAGGAGGGGCATGTATCTATATTCTGAAGGGAGTAACATTTACTGTTGGACATATAATATGAATTAATGTCTTGGGACTTGCAACGGTTCCATTTATCAGAGACATTGTCCTCAAATATTTAAGCATGTTGCCCTGCTTGAGAAAAACAGAAAATTGCTGACTAGAGATGATTTTGAGGCAAGTGAAAGACTCATGAAGTTGGAGAAAGTCTTATGGACAGGCTGGATCTATGGGCTGAGGCCAATTGTACGAGGTTCAACAAGGCTAAGTGCTGGGTCCTGCACTTTGGTCACAACAACCCCATGCAACACTGCAGGCCTGGGGAAGAGTGGCTGGAAAGCTGCCCAGTGGAAAATGATCTGGGGATGTTGGTTGACAGCCAGCTGAATATGAGCCAGCAGTGTGCCCAGGTGGCCAAGAAGGCCAACGGCATCCTGGCCTGTATCAGGAATAGAGTGGCCAGCAGAAGCAGGGATGTGATTTTCCCCATGTTTGCGGCACTGGTGAGGCCACACCTTGAGTACTGTGTTTGGTTTTGGGCCCCTCACTACAGGAAAGGCACTGAGGTGCTGGAGCGTGTCCAGAGAAGGGCAACCAAGCTGTTGAGAGGCCTGGAGCACAAGTCTTATGAGGAGCGGCTGAGGGAGCTGGGGCTGTTTAGTCTGGAGAAAAGGAGGCTGAGGGGGGACCTTATTGTTCTTTACAACTACCTGAAAGGGGGTTGTAGTGAGGTGGGTGCTGGTCTCTTCTGTCTGGTGGCTGGAGATAGGATGAAAGGTAATGGCCTCAGGTAGTGGCAAGGGAGGTTTAGGTTGGATATTAGGAAAAATTTCTTTACTGAGAGGGTTGTCAGGCATTGGAATAGGCTGCCCAGGGAAATGGTTTAGTCATCATCCCTGGAGGTATTTAAAAGATGTGTAGATGTGGCACTTCAGGACATGGCTTAGTGGTGGACTTGGCAGTATTAGATTAACAGTTGGACTTGGTGATCTTAAAGGTCTTTCCCAATTTAAATAATTCTGTGATTCTATTCCATGAAAAGCAGGAGAAACTTCTCCTTTTCTGCCCTCCAAGGGCTCTCCCTGTGCAGAAGGGGCACAGAATTGACTTCTGTTAGCCAGTTTACCTAAAGTTTTCTTTGTAGGTTATTTCTCTAACCCCTCCACCCCCAGCCTAAATCACACAGAAATGATTGTGGGAATAAGGGGAGGGGATAAATTCACAACTAATTGTGCAATACCTTGTGCAACTGAAAACAGAAAGGATTGGTTTTCTTATTTTAGAGAGGAACTCAAACAGGAATTGGACTTCACATATTGTATAAATTTTTTGTCCTTTTTTTAACCTGCAGAAAAGCACAAATAGCTTCAATAGTCAGAATAATTTTCAGAACAGAAATCATACTATCAGACTTCTGCTATCCATCCCAAAGCTATATTGGCTCACTCCCTCAATTTTTGTCATGAGGTAGGCTGCTTCTTGAAAATTCATAGTGTTCAATGCTGTCACTGTCTGCATTGTACACAGCTAATCGGTGCATTTACAGAGTGGCTGGGTAAGAGTAGTGTTTCAATAGCCAGCCTCCTCTGTGCATGTATATAGCCTAAAATAAACTGTCAACTCACTTATTATTTTAAATTCCCAGCTATTTGCCAGAAAAGTAGCATGCAATATATATGATAAAGTGTGTGAGTGTCTGCATTTATGGAATGTGGTTGTGGGAAGATATAGCTAATATTTTTTTCAAATCTTTATATATTTATTGAAATTGGCAGCTTCAATTACTTTGCTTGGATGCAAGTTGCCTGCTTTTCAAAATCCTATTTCTCATGTGTCTTATTCGTTTTGCATACTCTGTCAGAAGCCACATTGCAGAGGGTCCCAAAGAGCCTCTTATGGCACAAATGGCATGATGTGTTATTATGTATGGAAGCTTCTCTTTGGTGGTTAGCCTTAACCTGGAGTTTTCTTCAGTTGTCAAGGCTGCCCAACTTGACAAGAGTTGTAAAGCAAGAAACAGAAATAAGAGGCTCAGCCTATAGGCTCGTTTTAGTACGCTGGGAAGGAAGAAAAAGTAAATCAGTAACAAGGTTAGAAAGATAAAGGGGGTGGGGAGGGAGGGAGGGAGAAGAGGCTAATATAATCAAGAGTATACGGAAGGAAGCATTGCTGTTGTGAAATCAACAACAGTTACGAGATAGAGATAATGACAGAACCATACCAAAGCTACATAAGATCAGAGAAAAAATGATTCTAATGTTTATACATTACGACAAGGGTCAAAGACATGGCAAGGGAATAGAACAACTGGTTTCAAGTCCAAATATTAGAAGGATAATCAAAGGCCATGGTGGGGCAGCTGGTAGGATCAGGACATGCATAGCAGAGAGTGTGTGCTGTTCAGTGCACAGTGTAGAATAACAGTGATATGACGGTTTAATGGTAACAGAATTGCAGAACAAGTTTAGCTTAAAAGTCACTGTTGAAAAACCTGAAAAAATAGTGTCACTAAAATGGTGGCAGGGGGCTATTTTTTTTTCTGCATTCATTTATACTATCACTTTGTTTTAAGTGCAAACCTCTCTAGTAAACAGTAGGAAGAATAATTTTGAAACACCATATTGCAACATGAATGCTACACAGATGTATAGTTGCCAGTAGAGTTGAATGACTTAAGTTGCAGCAATAAAAATTTAAATAGTTTACTTGGGCATGTAGTCTATTTCTTTCCTCTCCATGAATCTCCTTGAACATTCTATGATGTTACCTACCTTATTCTTCATTTTTAAGTTACTTTGAGGATAATTTCCAAAAACTGTAGGTTGTTTGTGAGCAGCTTTTTGTAGGTTTTCAAAAGTAAAAATAAAAATAAAAATGGTTTGGGTTTAATGCGTTAGTCACATGGTATTTCTGTGCCTCTACTGGATAATTATGTGTCTGAAAATGTGTTTGGTGCAAATTTCAGGGATTCTAAATCTGCTATCAGTAAATACTTAAAATATTGACTGTTTTGAAGCACATTCTTGCCAGCACATTCTTCCTGCCAGAATATTCATAGGAAGCAAACATAATACGTACACAAACACTGTCAAAGCATATTTATTTAAAAACCTGAAGAAATCTTTGCCAGTTCTTTTCAGGTGACTGCAATAGTTCATGATCTTCTTCAGCCAGTTGAAGCAAAATCCCTATTCTAGTTGTTTATTTGAGGACAGTAACCAAAGCCATATTCCAATTGTCCTCGCAGTGCTTAATTTTTCTTTTTGAAATTTATCTCTGTGCAAAAGAAGGCACCTGTCTGGTCCTCTCTCTGTCACACCTAACAGAGATTCACAGAGGATTTCAGTATCTAAGCTTTTATGTGAATGTCTGCCCTTCCCCCTTCACCAAAGGAGGGTGAAGCCCCCACATATGACATCAGTACTGGGGATTACCTTATACTGCATGGGATAATGTAGGTAAAATGGCCTTTTCAGCACTTGGTGTGCCAGCTGAAAAGGCTGCTCCCTTTGATGGCCTGTTGATGCTGTGGTTCCTCAACTTACTGCAGGCATGGTGATATGGGACAGCTATGTGTCACGTCCAGCTGCCGTTGGCTGCAAGGGGCCTCAGTACCCTGTACCAGTACAGACCTGTGAGTGGAACTGTGCCTGACTGTGCTGGAGACAGAGCGTTGAGGGTAACCTCCTGCCAGCACAGTGGGACTGGGAAGCAGCAGCGTATCCATGCCCTGCTTGGCCCATCTTTTCTGTAACCAAAAATAAACGTACACACATGTTTTGCTGTCACTTCAGACTGCCCTTCTGTCTTTGAGAGTTAACGGTGTGCATATCCCTTTGTAGTAAATGCCGTACTGGGAATTAATGCTTAGGAGAGTCCATGAAGTGGAAGTGTTGGAGCTCAGGGAGTCAGAGATATCCTTCTTTTTATCCCCATGTAGTCAGACTGGATTTAAATGCTCACTCTGAGATTCAGCCTCCCCTGACCCAACCTAGAGCTGGCTGTGACTCATTAAAAGAGAACAAATACGTCAGCATTGACCCCAAGGATAAAACAGACAGGTCTTAATTTCCAGTTTTTGGATGTAGAACTGGGATGAAATGGTAGCAGTGATACAGTGCTAAAGGATCCTATTAACTCTACTTTATACAGCCCCTGTACAAAATCTGATGGCATGAATGACCTCGACTGTACTCCGTCTGCTTTCTAGCTATAACCCAATATACCTTTGTTGGGATAGATGCTATTGGCACCCTGAACAAATGCTATTCATCCTGCCATAGTTTTCTTCAGCTTCACAGCATATCTGCTGCCTTTGTCTTCCCTTGCCATGTGAGTCCTTTAATTTTCTGGAGACAATCACCACCTACTACTTGCAGTCCCTCTAGTCCTTCTTACCAAATTTACATGCATTCCCGTATCAGAAAATTGCACCGAGGAAGCTTACAGGACTACATCATATTTGGTCTGTGAGAAGAGACTGTATCAGAATTTGTTACAGCAGCAAGCACTGTGATTTAGGAACCAAGAGGCAAAGCACCAAACTGGCTGACGATTCACATCAGCTAGCCTGGCTGAGCTTATAACCCAATGAACAGAGTTGCCAAGTTGAGGGAGCACAGAACCGGTAAATCTGCCTCCAAAATGCACCACAAGGTGCAAACTTCAGGCTTGACAGTCTGTACCATTTTCACAAGACGATGAATAAATCATGATGCTAGAAATTAAACTTAGCTCTCAGTTTGCCCAGGATGATGCCAGCCTGAGGGGACAGCAAGCCACAGGATGGTGAACTGAACAATTGATGACAACCAGCGCTGCTACCATACTCAGCAATCCTAAGCAGGACAACAATTCAGAGTATGTTCAGAGAAGAGACTGAGACAGCAAAATAGTCCAGAAATACATGTGTCTCTGTTGTGATTTCCTGCCCCTGCCCTGGCTGAAACTTTCCCACACACTCCTGAGCCCAGGTTCCTGGGAATATGACATACATCTTGTAGGACATAGGTGGCAGGGAAATGGCATGGGCCAGCCCATATTCTTCAACGTGTTTACCCATGTTCATTCATTTGCTCTTCTCTACCTCTTCTGGTCTAACAGGCTTTCTCCTGGCATCAGCTGCTTTGAATCAAAGAGTTATTTCTTTATAACCTACACAGCTTGTTTGTCTTAAGAAGAGGATGGGGCTATTTCTTCACTGTGTCTGGCTTTTGAGCAGCTACTTGCAAAATAAGACAGAGTTGAACTCACGCAACAGAATTGCATGTGAGGGCATAACCTGGTGTTTTCAGTTGTGAAAGTCCAGAGGAAAAGTAGATAACTCTGAAAATCTTGGTTAGCTAAATAAAGAATACAGCCATATTAGCTACCTTCAAACCTGCTTAAGGGGGTAAGCAAACTAAAAGAAAAGTACCACCTAAAAAGTAATTGTTTTTAAATCTCTGAAGATTAACCACTTGCCAAACATCACTGTGGCCAATCATCCCTGTTACGTAAAGCACAGAATCTAAAGAGACTGGCAAGCCCACTGAGCTACACAGGACCGTGAAAAACAACATCGGTCCAGATGGGCTGTGTCCACAAGCTCAGTCAATTGGGTGCTACTTTTTCTGTTGCATAAAACACACTTCCTGTCCTCCTCTCATTGATATTGTAGTAAATAAAATAAAGTAAAATAAAATTACAATGGGCTTGTGTGTTGAGATCTTCAGGCAAAATTTGTCTGCTAGTTCTGCTGGTGTCACTGTTTGGAGTGAATTGTGTTATGTCAGCACCAAAGCTGACTGCAAAATTCAGCACCACGGAAGCAACATATTCCTACTGTCATAGGCACAGCTTCTGCCCCTCTTTCTGGCCCACGTACTGCTTTTCAAAAAAACCCCAGTGGGATCAGGACATAATGTGTCTCAGATCTTTTCTTTCTTGTAACAGAATGATAATTTGCTTATAAGCAAAATATTGTCAACAGATGATCTTATGTATTAAAGGATCTTAAAGAAATCAACCTCCTTCTTCCTACAGAAACATGAATGTATTGATATTTTGTTGTATTTTTTAAGCATAAATCATAGTGAAAAATAAACTGACAAGGAAAACATGTTAGCTACTTTCAGGCTTTTATTTTTTCTAGTCTAATAGTCTGCTAATCATTAAGCAGGACTTTTAGGGGACCCTGATTTTAGGGATAGAATTTGCTATTTTGGTCTATCCCCCTAGATGAAAGATATTTCTATAGCAGCTATTTTTAGAAGCATTTATGGGAGAGAGGGAGGGAGTCAACCACCAGTAGAGGAGTGACTCACCACAGCACTACTAATTGCCAACAAAAAACATCTTTTGCTTTGCAGATTAGGGAATCAGCTGCAGAAAAAAATCCTATATATTTGAGAACCAGACTCCACACATGATCTTTTGATATTAAAACCATATGGGATGGGTGCACAACTGATAACTGGTGGCACACATCGGATACTCCTTTCTAGGTCTGTATCTCTCCACATCATTTGCCTGCCAACCCAATTTCCCATTGCTATTGCCTCTTTCTCTATCATCCCTGCAACATCTGCTTGCCTTTGATTTTTTCCTCTTCTGTTGTTCTATATCTTGATATACATTAGGTAAAAGGTAGCTAAAGGGACTGGTAGCAGCCTGCAAAACTTTCAATTTCTAGGTCTCTGGCTAGGATCCAGGCAGGTCAGTGGCAACTGAAAGTCATTACCTCCTCATGTCTGCTTGGTGACCTCAGTGACATTAATTGCTGGACCAGCCACAGCGGCAATCTCAGCAGAGAAACCACCCACATTCTGTGCTGAAATCAGACCATCCTCTCCCCTGCAGTCAAGACTGTGGCAGGGCTGCCTCTAGCAGGCTACAAAAAAGACACCTTCATCTTCCTCATCCCTTTATTTATGTTAAAATGACTCATTATTCTTATTTTCCAACCAACACAAAGGTAGCATGAGAGCTGAGGCTGCACTGGCATGTATTTATACTCTGCAAGTGACTTAACAATAAGGTTTACTGTATGGGTAACTAAATAAACTAACTAAATATATATGGGTATAAAGCACAGAGTGCTTCCAATAACACAGCTCTGTAGGTGACTTGTGTCCAGGGAAAAAGTGAAGAAAAAGTGTCCATGTCTCATGCTGCAGTCTGCTTGCAGACAGATCATAGCCGTTTCTAGGAGAGCTGCTTTCACCTTTCTTCCTCTCCTCCTATGTTATTTGTGGCCTGTCAAGACCAGGAACTGGTTTGTCCTCTGGTAACATCTGCTCCCTGGTCTCCATGTCTAAGACAGAAACCACAAAGTTTGCCTGTCTTCCTCCCTCCCTTCCTTCCTTCCTTCCTTCCTTCCTTCCTTCCTTCCTTCCTTCCTTCCTTCCTTCCTTCCTTCCTTCCTTCCTTCCTCCCTTCCTGCTTTCCTTCCTTCCTTTTACTCTGGTGACTACTTTGTGAATAGTTTTCTTAGTGTAAGGGCAAATATCACACCCCCTAGGAGAACTTACACTAGCACTAGAAAATGAAATTTTCCATTTCAGAGGAGAACTGTACTGTCAGATTTCCATTAATATTTTATCCTTTTAGTGCTCATGACAAAAGCTTGCCATATTCTCTAGGTTGGAGGAGGAGCATGGAAAGCTTCCCTGCCCCAAGAAACCTCAGGTGCCAATATGAGAGTTAGGCCTTTTTTTCTTTCACTTTCTTGATATCAGAGAAGAGCATGAAAATATGATCTCTGTATGTAAAAACAATCAAAGGGAAAGCAAATTAAAAAATATACTGTTATTTAAGGAAACAAAGAGCTAGTGATATTTGAACTACACTAGGGATGTTTGGAACCTGCCTTGACATTTTACAGTGCTTGGGAATGGCAATATAAGTTTAGATCAGATTAACCAGGATTTAAAGGTCTTTTTATTTAAACCCACAAATCACAATTAAGCTGAATTTTATTCCCAGAATTATGTCATCTAAGTCATCTTAGTTAAATCTTTTATATTCATTGTCTCAGGATGTTAACTTTTTATAAAAATTAAATTAATTTACTTATGGATAGTTCCTGTAAAAGGCTGAGTCACAAACATTCAAATTTAGATATCTAAATCTGAACTTTAAATGCTGGAAAACCTTGCTGTATGGCCTTAAAGAAGGGAGATTATTATTTAAAACACATCACTGGGGGAACATATTCCTGACCTGGGTGCGTGAGCTGACACACTGGCTAGAGGCAAGAGGCTCCTCAGTCCCTGGTCTGGGTGATGCTCTGATGAACAGCGTTCCTGCAGCTTGGAGTCACAGAAATAGACCCAGGGCTCAGGGCTCACTTCAAACTCCTTGACAGCAGGTCTAAAGCGGGAAGGGATGAGGCGGCTTACAAAGTGAAGGAAAGTCTTATCCCACCAATTAAAATCCAGGATAAATCATTTCCTGCAGACCTTCATCAGACTGCCAAGCCAAACTGAGCAGATCCATTCCTCTGCTATGATGTCTCTTCATTCCCCAAGGCTCCTGCAGTAGAGGCACACTTTCAAATTCAGTCATCTAATACTGGCACCCAGGTCCTATGCGTATTCACCAGGGAACAATTCAGAGTGCATAAGGAAGGAACATCTGTCTTTCCCTGGAGTAAACAAAGCTCTTTAGCACCTATACAGATATACTGCGTCAGACCAAAGAGCCAGCTAAGACACCACTTTGTCTTTGACAAAGCCAACAGCAGATGTTTAGGAGAGTAGGATATTCATATCTAAATCTTCTTCCTCAGGTACTTTTTCACCCACCACCTATATATATATATATATATATATATGTATCACATGGTCTTCCTGATGTGTCTGTGGTTTGTATGAATTTAGAGAGCCCATTAATTTGCCAGTCTCTCTTTGAACTCAGATGAGTATTCAGTGTCTACAATATCTATGACGTTTACATGAGTACTTCCACCGTGAAACTGTAGGTACCTGTGGGAGCAAATTTAAGACACGTGACTGAACTTGGAAACCAGAGCACAGTGCAAGCAGAACAAGATTTCTTTAGCCCTTTTCCTGCCACTGAGATGCACTCGCATCCTTTTGCTGCATGGTGGACATGCTGAGCGCAATGTGGAAACATCCCTGAAGTAGATGTTTACGTTGAAGGTCCCAAGCTGATTAAGTGCATGGATCAGATGCCACCTACAGCCCATGACGGTTTTGGATGTGGCCTACTTAAGGATATTTCTTATCATGGTTATAAGGATATTTCTTATCATGGTTATTATCAACAGACAGGACTAGCTGTCAGGAATCCAGCCTAAGCAGGACTGGCCTCAGAGCTGCATAGGGTCTAAATAATGAAGAGGTTGGGCTGGAGATGTCATTCAATCATTAACAGCTTACTAAGCAATTTGGCAGCACTCCATAGATTATACTCTTTTTTTCTCCTTAGAATTGTAAATACTTATGTGGAAAAAATTCTCAAATGTGAACATTAATAAGCTCAATTTGAGGTCACATCTGCCCAGTGATCACTTTTTATCAGTTCCTTGCATTGCACAACAAATCTGAACTCAGATTGCCACGAATTGTCAGCAACAAATTCAGTACAGTTGCAGCACCTTGTGCTGTGGCTGGGGTCATTGTATTATGCATGGACTCAGCATGAAGAGGGCTCATGTTATCTGCTACAAAATCATTTTTCACAGATATGGTATAATGAGTTTGTGGAAAATATGATACCCAATTACAGGTTATAGAAAAGCTTTAGTAACCCTTTGAACCTTGTCAGGATAAGCATTCATTCTCGTTACTCCAGTTTTAAAAATGTGACACTCCTCATAATAATATGTTTCTAGTTATGCTTCTGTTAAGAAAACATTATCCGGGAGTGGATTTTGAAGGTCTTTAAGGCACTACACTCTGAAGCTAGTAAAAAAAATTTGCAATTGGAAGAGGGCACCTGTGAGCTGTGAAAAGGCATGCAGTCAAGAAGAAACATTTGGATGAATAAGACCATAATCAAAATGAGCTGTAGACTGGACCATCTTGAGCCATGGGCAGGGTAGGAAGCTGCTTAGGGTGGCAGACTGCTGGGATTTTGCCTATGCCTACAAATTTTGTCTCTGCCAATGGCTTCTCTGTCAGAGCCATTGATAGCCAGGCTGGCTTCTGCTGAGGAATGGGTTGGACACTTGTGGAGGTCATCTGGTCCAGTGCCCTTGCTCAAGCAGGGCCACTTAGAGCCAGTTACCCACCACTGTGTCCAGATGGCTTTTGAGTATCTCCAAGGAAGGAGACTCCACAACATCCCTGGGCAACCTATGTCAGTGTTTGGTCACCCTCACGGTAAAAAAAGTGTTTCCTGATGTTTGGACAGAGCCTCCTGTGTTTCATTTTGTACCCATTGCCTCTTCCCTTACACACCAGAAGTTGCCCGGGCCTGGTCTGGTCTTGGCCTTTCAATTATGAGATGGCTAATTCAAGGTTCTCTGCATGGCCCTGAGCTAACCTGGTAGCCCATGGCCAGAAGCTAGCTCCAGCCTTTCAATTGCTTCAAGACTATGAACTTGAACTGCATAATAAAAATAAAAATTAAACATGGTGTGTCCAGATTCAGGAGAATACAAACAGATCCAGACAAATGTCATTGTCTTCTTTCTTCATCTAGTCAGCTTGTTTCTGAGAAAACTCCTCCAGAACATAAAGGGCAAGCAAAAGCCATTTGACTTATATTCAGTTTACAAATTAAGTTGTTTTTATCCTATTTTTCAAGCCCTTGTTTATATCTGATTACCTAATGTCACCCAAGAGCCAGACCATTTGTTTAACAGTAACTGCTTCCGAAACATTTCTGTTAGTATCCTCTAGAAAAACTGTCAGCTCTATAATGAAACAAAAGGTTATTATCATTCACAGAGTTGTGTAACTACATTTAATACTAGGTTTGATACTTGCTCTGTAGCTTATGGAAATGAAATTTCCTTTTTTTTCCTACATCAACAGCTTAAGAAAAACTCAGTTCTAATAATGTTCAAGTATGTAGCAATACAGATGGGATTTTCTTACCCTTGCCTTTACAAATCCATTAAAAGATCAAAAAGATTTGTTTAGACTTGATCTTTGTCCCATAAATTCCAAGGAGCAACAATAAGCAAATAATTCACAGTAATTAACTGAGATTTTATAATAGTAATGCACATAATAAACTATGTATGCTGGGAAGGTGTGATTTGCTCCTTAAATCTGCCTGTAGGAAGTGCTACACATTCCTCCAGATATTTAAGAAGTAATTCAGAAAGCTGTATGTTAAAAACAGAAAAAGAGCTTGTACTTTTTTTTGTATCATCAGACTCACTGAACAGTGGTCCCAATGCTCTTTCCTTTTCTATCCTGTCTTCGTATGCTTTCAATTGATTTGCTTAAGACTTGAGATGGAGTAAAACCCCATGTATCTGGACAAAACCCCAATGAAGGGACCACATGGGAGCACTGTGCCAGGAGAAGATCAACAATAACATCTTGATTTGGTATCCTGGTCTCCAGCCAACACTACCTTTGCCCTACCTCTGGTGCAAGGCTGCCCATTCCCTTTGCAGGGTACTGACCCTTTTCTGCTTGCAGGACTGTGTGGGGAGGTTGGGCCTACACTCCCAGTCGTGCTGTCTTTCCAGCCAGACCTGTAACACCAGCAGCACAAATAATTCATGTGGGTAGGGCACCCTGCCTGTAAGGAAGTAGCCCACCAGAAGAAACACAAGTCTGTAACAGACCCACCCAACAAGAAAGCCAGCACTTGGCCCAGTCAAGGCACTTAAGACAGTTATATCTAAAGGTAGCTTTCAGTGACCTGGGGAGGAATACTGACTATTTTCTGCCTGTAAGTTTAGATAACAAGCTCAAATTCCCCAATGCATTTTAGCAGATACTATAGGCAAGTTTGATGGGATCTGAGCTAATTAATTGAGATTTAGTATTTTTCTAACACTGGGGTGGACATTCAGCCTTATTCCCCCCCCAATTAGAATAGCTGTAGTAAAGGAAGGCATAATAACCTCAGAATTAATTGGATTTTGCAGCAGGCTGTGACAAGCTGTCCAACACATATTCATATGGTCCACTCTGCTTTTACAAGCTAAAGCCACAGACTGCAATTTATTGCTGCTTCTTGAGATTGAAATTAGAAAGAGTATTAATGTTGGAAGGAAAATATATTAGCAGAAACACTTGCTGGAGCTGAGAGATCTGCCTTTTGGCTGAGATCAATAACCAGAAAGCCCAAGGCTGATCTTTATCAGAATATGGAATGAATGCCTAGGAGAATGGATAATAAGTGCTGTCCAGAGATTTCATTCCCTTCCTACAACCATGTGAAAGATGTAGCCACTGGGTCCCACAAAATTACAGGCTTCATTTAGATAAAACTTCGGTTTGCTTTTATTTAACTAGCAATAAAAATTTTGAAGCACTAAAAGCTGGAACCTGCTGCTGTAGCTTTCAGCTGCAGGCATAACATGACTTGTCCTCACTGAATGAGATAGTTGTTGCAGGAACTTTGTTTCCTGAGGTGTTTGTACAGCACCTAGCTGGTTCCCAGGCTCAACAGAGGACAGTAGCTACTTTTCTGGTGCACCAGTTAAGTAACATTAATTCACAGTAGTTCACAATCTGGCACATTAAGACTCCACCATTACCTCATGGAGCAACAAGCAAAGGTCACGAATCCACAGCCACATGGATACTTCAGTATTAGCCCTGAATGAGTAGGTATGTATTTTCACTCCCTTGCAAACAGGCTGAAGGAAAGGGAATCACCGCCTGCTGGCTTTCTTGCTGGCAGATCCTAGACAATGAACTTGAGGAATTGCTCCTCTCCCTTGAGGGCTGTGCCCTGCTGATCTCAGAGCCATCACATCTTCATATGCCAAGGGAAGTGGGATGTGTGTGACCTGTGACACTTCCAGAAGGCAGGGCCAACTTATCTGGTTAGGAAGTTCATGCCCATGTGCAGTGCTAGACTTGCTGTGTATTCATTTGGATGCATCTGTATGACCAGCCGAAGAAAACAGGTCCAGACAGAGTGGTGCCTGCATACGTGTCTGAACAGTACCGCTTGGACTTGACTTTCTGATGTTGGCCACACTACAGCCACCCACATTTCTGTCAGCTAGAGACTGGCTTTTCATAATGTGTTTTTTCTTATGTGTATCTGTGTCTCACTCTGAAATGGCAAGCAACAAGAAGGTTGACCTGAGATATCTGCATTATTTATGATCTTCTTTGTAATTGAAGGGACTTGCTAGACATGCACGTTCAGTAGCAGGGGATTGGAAGCAACAGTTTCTCCTTCAGTCATCCCAAAGTGCTGGAGTCTATATACCTTTATGCTGTACAGGCTTTGCCACAGCTCCTAACAAATAAACCTAGAGCAACTCTAAATGCACTGGGCAAATGAAGTGGAGAGGCATTCTTGACATGGTGAGGAAACCTTGCAGAGGGCATTCAGATACCATACTCAATTTATTACTTATGATTTGCTTATACTGTGTCATGTAATGTATCCAGAGAGAAAGAATAGATAATGTTTTAGTAGTTCAAATGAAGAATATGCATACAGCCTGACTACCCATGCTCTTGGAGCATTGAGATAGTGAATCAAAATTAGCAAGTGACAAAATGAGTAATACGGGATGTCTCAGAGGATTAGGTAACATCCCCAGAGGAGCAGGCCACTCAGGATTCAAACTGATGTACAAGTGCTTTATACTGCTCATACAGACTGTGAATAAGGATGATGCACAATTCACAGTGGGCACACAGGAGCAGGGGGAAAATAACCCCAAACCACACTTGATTTAAGTGTGTAGGCAGATCTGTTAGCTGAGTTTGCACAGAGCAGGCCTGATGATCTTGTTATAACTGCAGAGAACAAGTCCTGTTTGGAAAAATAGTAAGCTACTGGCATGCACATTCCCTCCACAGTACCCTAACGTGAACGGGATCCTTAGGAAGCAGTTTTGTGAGAGGATGATAGATGACTGCAGACTTCATCCTGATCTGAATTGCTGAGTTCATGGTGGCTCAAGGCTGACATCTGATGACTGACCACATTTATGGAGGTGCCCTGGAAACCCCTGTACAGCCTGTGCGAATACGGCGCCCAGCAATTGCCTGCTGGCATGCCTCTGGTGAGCCTCTGCAGCTGAGACCTGGGAGCGAAGCGTGCCTTTGTGGTCCATAAACTACGGTCACCGCACGTGATGTCTCCCAGTCAGCACTGAGACTCACTGATTTCAGGAGACAATAAGCTGGAAGTTCCATTTTCTGTAACCTATTAGGGGTCAAAACCTCCAAGCTGAGCAGCTCTAGCAAGCACCTAATTTAATTAAAAGATAGAGAGAGAGAAATAAAAAGAAATGGTGAAGAAAATCTACCCAAGTACAAATGCAGCTCAAGATTTAGGATTTTAAGAGTAAGAGATGATTTCGGCTCGCTCTCTTCAATCGCAGAGAGAGAGAAACACCTCCAAAAGTCAGTATTTATTTGAAACTAAAACAGTTGTTTAAATTAATAATTTATTTGCATTCCTACAGGTGGGTTGTGAGCTGAATAGTGCCTTAGTGCCTGAAGGAGCTGAGCCCCTGCAAAGCCCTGCTAGTTGTAGACACTCCCAACTTTTCAGGATCCAACCTAATTCTCTCACCCTCTTTTATAGGTACTGGAGACTTTCTAGTTCTAAGTTGCAATGGTGTATGAAAGAACAATATCATTGCCTACAGAACAAATGACAAGTTAAAGCATTTCAGTATAATTTCACTGAAACATTGTCAGTGGAGCCCAGCAAATGCAAACCTTAAACATGACAAAAATAGCAAGAAATGAAGGTCCTCCTGGAAAGAACACAGCTACAAGAGAAATTAATAAATGCATTTGCTATGAAGTGACTTTATTTTTATTTCAATACAAATAAAAGGGACACAGAAAATGCATTAGTAAGCTTCAAGTTATATTTCTTGTATACGTAAGTGCTGGATTTTATATCAAAGCTAATTGTTTCTGGATTTTTTAAATACTTGAGTGCTTTTTAGTGAAAGTGCACTAACACTGATATTTTCTATAGCAGTGATGAGTAGTACTGCTAAGTGGATAACAAATGCTTTGCTCTGTATTAGAATCCTAAGTAGCAGCTAATTTACAGGCTTTCAGAAAAAGTAGGGCAAAAAAATGGAACAAAGTTAATTCATTTTTTCGCCACAGTGCAATTTTAATTTTGCTGCCCATTTGGGATTTTGCTCTGCTTTGAACCAAAGCTGTACAAATCAATGTGAACTGTTTTATAACTTGTTAATTGTTCTATCTACCTATACACATGCATAACAGAGGAAAAGAAATGAAATGATCAGTGGTTAATTACATTACAACTACTTTTACTTGTTAAATGATTTAATCTTTTACAAATATACTGATACTTATCAGGAAATTCATATGCACTTAGATAATAACTTTTCAACAAAAATCATTAACTGGACTGTATTCTGTAATCTTCTTATTCTAAGAATATCTTTCATTATTTGACATAATTTCTTTTTAAGCCCTGAAGTTTTGGGGAAATATCTATTTGCAGCCATATTTAGCTGGGGAGCATTCAGTATTACTTTTAACTTTTGGTACATTATAAGATGATAGTTAAAATTTTGTAGAAAATGTAATGACCTTTAACTAATATGAAGTCAGCAATTGATAGGTATTGAAGCCTACCAGTATCAAAATGTCTTGCTATCTCTAGGTCTTGATTGACTGATATAAAAACATTTCTTGAGGCAGAAGGAAATAAATGTCTATGGAGATGAGAAAGTATCAGTGCCTATTGATATAAACACCTTTAGAAAGGTGTCAAAATCAATAGGCCTCAATGCCTATCTACAGGTCTTGATTCCTACCGGTATCAAAAAGTTTCCTGAGAGCAAAGTGTTTGGATTCTTATTGAGAATGAAAGGTATTGATGCCTATGAATATAAAAAAGTCTTGCTATCTATAGATCTCAATATTTATTCATATCAAAAGCAGCATCTATATCAATAGGCATAGTTGCCTATTGAGCTCAAAAGATATTGATATCTATCAACAGACATTGACATCCATCTGTAGGTGTTGAAATTGATAGTCATGACTGACTAATGGTACTGAAAGGTCTCACTGTTGATATGTGTTGGTGCTAACTATATCAAAATCGGTCTCAAGATTGAAAGGAACAGACACCAGTTGAGATAGAAAGTTATCCATGCCTACCACTACTGGCCAATACCTATAGATAACAATCTATAGGCATCCAAACTGATAGGCATTGATGCCCACAGATATTGAAAGGTCTCACTACTGACAGGTAATGGTGCCTAATGATATCAAGAAATTTCTTGAGGCTGATAAATGTAGATGCCTATTGAGATCAAAAGGTATCAATACTTATCACTAGGTATTGATACTGATGCTAACAGATAGGTCTTGAAATTGATAGGCATCAGTGCCTGTCAATATCAAAAGGTCTCTCTATCTACAGGTCTTAATGTCTACTGGTATCAAAATGAGTCCTGAGACCAATAAGTATAGTCACCTATTGAGATCAGAAAGTGTCTATGCCTTCTGATCTATATTTATCCATCAACAGCTACTGCTATCTGTGCCTAAAAATAGGTGTCTGCATTTATAGGCCTCAACACCTATCGATATCCAAAGGTCTTGCTATTAATAGGTCAATGTCTACCAATATAAAAATCGGTCTCAAGACCAACAGGTATAGAAGCCTATCAAGTTTGAAAGGTATCAGTGCCTATCAACAGGTGTCAAAATTATTTTACATCAGTGCCTATGAATTTCATGCGTTAGCTCTCTATTGGTCCTGAATCCTACTGATATCAAAGGATTTCTTGAGACCAATAGTATAGATGCTTCTCAGAACAGACAGGTTTCAAATGCCTATCTGCAATAAAAGCAGATTCTTTGAAATGTACGAGTTCTACTAAAATTAAACTTGCTGTAAGTAAATATGACTCGGTAACATCCTTTTTGAACTATCAGCTGGTGGTGATTTGAAGAGGACTCAAAAGGGCAAATCCAGCTATATTACATGTATTCATATAATTCCTGTAAGTAATTCAGGCTTTATGGTGGACCAAAGAGGTTTTTGCTAACTGCCCTGAGAAGACCAACCAGATTTTTGTATGGTCAAAAATCTTCATAAATATTCTGAGGTGCCCAAAACCATCTGTACATAGGAAAATAGCTTGAATTTATACATACTGCAGTCAAGCATGAAATTGTCTACTCTACTTTGCCTATTTGCTCCTATTTAAAAATTTACAGGTAATTGTGCATCTCATTTCCCCTGGAGGGTTGAGAAGTGCTGCCTTCTGTGTCTGACTGTGTTGTTTAAAGATGTCTTCACTGTTTCTGGCAATGCAGTGGCAAAATTTCATTTCATTAGCTGCAATGGCTCTCATATCCTAGGACTACTTTTGTTAACACTGTATCATACTGCATGGTGCAACAGAGAGGTACCTTCAAAGCCAGAATGGCAATTCTAAAAAAATTTTCCATTGCTTCTTTTATTTCTCTCACTCCTCCTCAACTCGTCATCATGTACAAAACTGAAAAATTTAAAATACATTTTAATTAATTTAGTGTGCAAGCCATTGTAGCACTCTTGTTTTGGATAATTTTGGTTTTGGCTTACCCTAAAAATAATAAATGTCTTATGTAGTGTTTTGTACTGATTCAACTACATTAGTGTAAAGGCACTGGCAGTGGACATATAAATAATTAAAAATCTGTTGAAGACAGATAGCATTATTGCATTATGGCTCAAGTTCACTGTCTCTATCCTTCTGAAAAGTGAGGATATGTTATATGAGCGGTTTTCCTCTAGTCAGTGCTGTCACTGACAGCTTAAGGCAAACCATTTGACTTTGCAGTGGAACGGATGAGGCGTGCTCACATAAGCAGCACAGTAAGTGCTTCCCTGAAAGCAGTAACATCCAACAGAGACTTGGTAGCAGTCAGGTGAAGGGCGAAGTATTATTTCCACAGGTTTTTCACTCCTAGACCTTTATAGACACCCTGGTGGCTCCTGACATCATTCTCTAGCACCCTTTCTTCCTCGGCCCGAGCCCCTAGAATAAGTTACCATTCCTTTGACAATATGTGTCCGAGTACACATACACACACTGTTCACAGTTCCCCTGATATCACTGATCTTTGGCCAGGGCCCTACGTCTGTGCTTGGTGGTCCTACTCCAGACTTTGGTAATTGCAGGGGAATAAGGGAAGGCAACTGAATCTTTAAAATAAACACTCATAACAGATCACGGATCTGCAACCAAAATGTCAGCTGTAAGAACAAAGAGACTAATTTTCAAAGGCAAGGATAACAGACAGATTTCTTTTTAATGCTTCTAATTAGACATCATTTTCATGGGTCAGTCAAGAAAGATGTGAAAGAAAAAAAAACTCTTTCCCTCTCTCTAGTCAAAACATTGAGAGAACCAGAAAAATGAGAGAAAGAAGGATTAGAGGTTTCTTCAAAGTAAATGGCACCAGTGAAGAGCCTGAGATGACTGGGGGAAAAAAAAGAAAAAAAAAAAAGTCATGCAGTACGTATTTTAAAACATTCTCTTAAAAGAAGGACATACTATTCAAGAACCATGTTTTAATTCTTCTCTGCTATTAATGACATCAAAAAAGTTTAGAGGATAGACTGATGATTTGCAGCACAAGTAATATAAAGCATAATAGATATGGAACTAAAAAGTTCTTTTTATTCCTTTTATGTATGTCTGCTCTACGGTGTCAGCTTTTTCAGAAATAACATATAAATAACCCAGCAAACAGTATTGCTGCTAAAGCAAGTTTTGCTTTAGCATTTAAAGAAATGTGGGGACATTTCCAATACAACCTTTAGATAATGGGAGTTCTGTTTTTCTGTTTCATCTTTTTTTCTGGCCAAAACTATTCAAGGATAAATACTGGGTTTGCTGGTTTATTCTTTTTGTAAATCTTGGAGGAACATGCTTCAGTTGCTTGTAAACCACTTCCTTTTGGTTAAAGGCCCAGATTGATAAGTATATTTTCTGAACACCAGATGACTAAAAAAAATTAAATCAGAGGATTAATGCCTTCGTATCTATTCGCAATGTGCCCAGGGAATAAAATTGCCTGACTTAAATGTTAATGGCAAAATTCCATTGACCTCAACAGGCCAAGACTACAGTACTTCTTAACCATTTTGCTGAGATGAAAACTCAAATATCTGTATCTTTTGATACAAAGCCAATCTCAGAACATCACAAATTTGTGAATGTCAAATAAGAATGAACAATTACATTTGTTAACTAAGCAAGCATTTAAAAATGAAATCAATGTTTTTGGACATTTTTCATAGCACTTGCCTTTCATTATTAGCTAAAAGTAGCTTTCTTCTCTTGCTTTCAATATTTTTGTCTCCTGTGCACTGGGGCTCAGCAGTGACTGAACACTGTCACCATGTGACAGCTTTTTGGGGTCTGTGTGAAACGCCTGATGGGTTCAGTGCAGTCCCGGGGAGCTGCTGTCTACATTGCAAAAAGTACAACCAGAAATGACATTAATTAACAACTCTGGGAGTTTCCAGGCAGCCAAGGACTGAGTAAGCTGCAGATGATGGAAATACTCTGGCACGTCTGGGGTAGCCCCTTTTGGCCAGAAGTGCGGCTCATTGGTGAATCTGGTGTGAAATCTTACACTGAACTAACACAAACCAGTGAAGGATTTTATTCTCCAAGGATGCTAGCCCAGCCCCTTTCATCTCCACTAGAAATATAGTAAGCTGCACACAAAGAAATGGAGGGGAATAATTTCTGCTCATTGTCCCAGCAGTTTGGTTAGGCATTATTTTACTTCACAACGTGGCTAGTGGGCGTGAGCTCTGAACTCTCAGCCCCGGGGGTAAATTAAGTGAAAAACTCATTTTAGAAAGTAGCACATTAAACTAAGAAAATGCATTTGTAAATCTTTCCCCTGAGCTCTGAAGCAGTCTTCCTGGGGCCGGCACAGCCCCAGTGTAATGGATGGCTGCACAGCTGCCTGGCAAAAATCACAAGCTCTCCTACTTGCATGTGTGCAGAACAGGAGAGGAGCAGCAGACTGACCTGAAAGCTGCTGACACCACCTTTATAAATATGCAACTGACTTCTCTCTCAGTTTTCTTCATTGTCTCAAACAACTGCTGAATGATTTTTCAAGTAAATTTCATGCTATTCTTCAGACAACTCATTCAGCTTATTTGACTTTATTTATTCATTCTTTGCTAACAGAAGTGGCAGAGATGAACAACTCAATATATAGAGCAAAACAAATGTACAAAATTAAATTCTAAAGGAAAAGGGGGAAAAAGAAAGATGTTATTGTGTTTCCTTGATCCTGCTGGCAAATCCAGAGGAAAGTAGACAGTTCTGCTTTTAGATGATGGTTGAAAGAAGGATTCTTATGACAGAGTGAGTTCATTTCTGCAGCGTGCCATTCACCTGCCTGGGCACACAGCCAAAGACATCACTACCTGGAAAGTTCATCCAACATTCAACTTCTGTGATTCTTCTAAATTTCATATTGTAATAACCCTCCCTAGACACTCTAGCATCACTAGATTAGAATATTTTACATATATATTTGTTATCTTGCAGAGAGAATTAGTATTTTCTAGTCAATGTAATTTATATGAGAGAACTTCCAGCATGCAATATTCACACTGAATGTATCTGAAGCTAATAACAGCTATGAACTTTACTTATTTGTTATCTCCTAGAGGTAGATTACACTTTCTATTAATAAGAATAAAAAAAGATCCACAGTTCTGGAATTGTGCTTCAACATAATACCCTTGATAGACATTACCCAGGTGCCAATTTACTTAAGTCCCTGTAAGCAGGTAGCTCAGCAATGATGCTGTAACTCTGTAGTCTATCAAATCTCTGCTCCCTGAGCTTCATCCCTGCAGAGCAGCAACTGCTGTGAATCCTTCATTTACCCACTCGGAGGAAGAGGAGACTATTGCTTAACCTAACAAAATCTCTGCAGCTTGCCATGCCCAACGGACACAAAGATCACAGCTTTCATCATGGTGTCTAGATTATACTGTTAAAAAAACCTAGCAAACCAAACCCACAACAAAATAACCCCACACCCAACAAACCATAAAACCAAACCAAGTCCAAAGCAGCAAAGCAGTTATAAAAAGGAAAAGCCTGGATAAAACTCAGGACTCTTTTTTCCTTCCCAGAATCTTCCTTTTGTTTTCTCCCACTTCTTTCCTGCTGCCTGTGCTGTTCCTGAATTCCTGTCCTGTTTGCCTGTTGGGTTTCTTCTTCCACTCTCCTCTGGGAGCTACCACTTCTGTTACTGAGGAGGCCAATGCTTTTTGGTCACTTGGATGCTATATCTCCTCAACGTTGTATCTCAAAGCTGAGGCCTAGCAGAGTGCCTCTGCATTTTATATTTAAATAGGACCCTCGAAGCTCCACCAACTTACATCTTTTCTGAGTCATTTTAAACCAAATGCTCCACTGGCGACACTTAGGGAATGAAAATTATTCCATCAGTCCCACAGAGCTCAGTTATTACAGCCAAATAATAGTCACAGGCAAGTTACAGACCAAGTGTTGGTCTGATTCCTGAGGGATTCCACTAACGGACAGGGATCAAAGGGAGCTCTTAGGGCCACCAGTGCAGAATCAAGACCCTCAGAGTTGCACTGAAGGACAATAAAAGGGTTCAGCTGTGGACACAAGTCCTATGCAACTACAGCCATTGGTTTTTACCTCTGGCTGTGAACGAAAGTGGGGAGGGAGAGGAGAGGGGTCACACGCTTCTTTTGAGGGGTCTGTGAAACCCAATTAAGGAACGCTAAGCCCATAACTTACCTATTGGAGATGTCTTAAAGGGCTCTCAAATTGAAAAAAGCATAAGTATTGCTGGATTGCATCTCTCTGGGATACAAGCCCATCTTTTTTTTATTTGTAATGTTACGTTACAATGGCTCTGTGAACAGAGGTAAGGGGGTCAAGGTATACTGCTTTTGGGGGTAGTGCTTGTATTAGGGCCCCTGAGTATGTGATCACTTCTTTGAAGGCCATGCTGCTATCTTTCCCTCCTATTTTATCTATTTTATTACTATCTTCCAAAGGAGGAAAACCCCACAAATTATCCAAGCACTTAGACATCTTTAGATGTTACAGTTCAATAGCAGTTTACTGCCATTTTGGTAAATTGTGCTCAGCAGTGAGCCACAATTAAATGAAATCTTCATTCTAAATGTCTCTAAGATAAGGGTGTAGATTTACTCTCCTCAGAATACTCTATATCTTTATTAAATGCACGTCATTACAACATAAAAAGATCAGCTCCTCAAGCAGACTCTGAAAGATGGCTACATTTATTTTGCTCTCTTCCTCAGATGACTACCAGAAAAGCCTAGAGCAAAATTCTGTTCCTAGTAAATATTGGGCAAACTGGGATCTTTCTCCTTTTGCAGACCTACCGCATTCACTGGCACTTGGCTTGTAGGTTTAGTTGAGGGGGAGGGATAAAAACACAGAAGCAAAAAAAAACCAAACCCACCCCAACCAATAAGACCTCACCAGAACTCTCCCCACCCCCCTGCTTGAAAAATCCACTCGCTTCAAGCTGTATCCATAAATGCAATACTCCATGCTTAAGTGTCCAGCTCATTTCTAATCCACCAGACTCAGCGCCATCATTTCAAAGAGACAGATACATTTGAAAGGAAAGAGCTTATCCTCCACCTCATGGTAGCATGACCATTTTGACTGTGTTGGAGAAGCTAGGAGAAAAAGACCGTGCAGGTAGTGCTCATCATTTTGCCAGCACTGTCTTGTGTGAGCAGGGAGCGCTGTAGAGGAAATCTGCTCCTCCGCTCCCAAATTCTGTCTTTCGTGTGTGCATGTCTGGGCAGTAGTTCAAGCACCAGCACACACTGACTGACCTCCAACTGAAGCTGGATGCTGCACTTTCCTTCCTGCAGGGAGCCTGCCTTTAGCACCCAGATGAGAAGGAGAGCCCAGGTGAATGCAGGGCTGACCAGCAATGCCTTTTGATCATGGATGCCCACTACTAGGGGATGCAAGGAAGAATAAAGTGAGAAGCATAGGCCCGAAATTTGCCTCTCCAACACAATTCTCAGCACCTCAAAAGCTGCCACTTCTTTTCTTTTGATGCTTTCCTGAAAGACCTAATGAGCTGCCTGTGCACAGGGTAGGGCAAAATGCAAATAGGCTCCATATGTATTTCCCAATGTTTTTTTTTTTTTTTTTGTGACTGATATCCATATACTGCTATAAAAAACCCCAAAAAAACAAAACCAAACAAAAAAAACCCAAACCAAAACTCAGCATCATTTAATTGGTTCTATAGGAATATAGTAGGTTAGACAGCCAGTCTTACCAGATCCTAAGTGCCCTCTGCAAGGTATAGAATACCTCCAACTACAGAGAGCAGCCTCAGGGTGAGATGTAATGACTGGTGTATTTAACACCTCCAAGGGGAGGGTCCACCCTCACCTGCCTGTCTCATCATTGCCATCATCCTCAGCAAGCTCAGTGCTTTAGGGGAGCTCAGGAGTTAGAGCTGAGTAAGACAACATGGGCACCAGTGTTTCAACACTGCCAGTTTGATATAATCTAATTACAACTGCAATGAACAACTGCTGGGCTGTGTGGTGTTCTGCAAAGTAAAGAGCTCCTGACAAAAGATATAATTTTCACACAAACCAGAAAAATGAAGAGTTGTCTTCAGATAGCTCTGACTGTAGAGAACACCAAAGTGAGAAGCCTATTTATTATATTACATCTGACATTATGAGAGCCTGTGTAATGTAATTATCCATAAAAGTCCCAACAGTCTGCCAATAGTTCCTCACAGGTGTACTTGTTTTTACGACAGCTTTCCTAGACATCCATTACTTACAGCCTCCTGCTTGCTTTTATCTGTTCTCTAAACATTATTAAAAAGAATTCTTTTACCATGAATAACTGAATGAAAAAATTTTGAAGCCACACACAAGCGCTTGGTTGAAAAATATAGATGTATTGTTATTGTTACTATGGGTTTTTTATTTAATTCTCTATTTAGATAGGACATTTCATGAATATATAACTTATCTTCCTCATCAGTATGCTGAAACAGAAAAGTTCTTTTGCAGGCTGTGGGCCTTACTCTGGTCCTAGGGAGCCACTGGGGGCTTAGGGTTTATTCAACTGACCTCTGGAACTTTACTGAGGAGTACAAGGAGCTGTGCTTCTGCAAAGAAAGAGGGTTCTTGCCCCACAAGATTTGGCAGTATGGCCACTTAGGGTCCAAACTCTCTGTTTTACAGAACAAGAGTGTTGCTCTTGGAAAATGGATACCAGGACAGAGGATTATGTTCAGCAACAGACATGAGACAGTAAAGACTCAAAATGGTCCCCAATGGCTTTGCATGGTGAGAATGTTTTGAAATTTATGAGTAGCATGTTGCTGATTTATGCTATTTTCAGACTGGCTTTTTGCTCCTTTTTATGAATTGCAGATTTTAATGAAGGCTAGGAAAAACAGAAAGAAAAAAGGAGGACCTTTAACAAGAAATACTGAATGGTGTATGCTACCTCACCTCTAAATATAACTATATATCAACTTCCTTGCTGTGGATTTCCTATGGAAACTATTTGTGAGGTGTTGGCAAATCCTACGTGTTTCACTGAGTCTATTAATTATATCCTCCCAAGGTAATATTTCATAAACTCACTGAAGAAGGGTTGGTCAACTGGTTTTGTAGACAGCTGTAATTGTAGACAGCTTAGACCTGTAAAGCTCTAAGCTTTAGGACATTAGAAGGTTGCCACAGTAATGAGGAACAGGTCCTACTTGCACACATACAGTGAAATTGGTTACATACCTGGTGAAGAACATTTGCTTGGTTTGGTCTTCTTCAGAAAGATAAGGTACAAATAGACCATGGAATATTTACTTGTTTGAATTACATTACATTCTGTAACTTGAAGTGTAACTACACCATTTCATAATGCTGATGGTAACTGAAAAGAGTTTCCACAGACTAATTTCAAGGATCTGCAGTCTTAATTCAGCTCTCCTGCTTGAGAAATTAATAGAGAAATATTGATTTGTAATCCCAGCCTCGTCATGATTGACAGATGGTTTCCTTGAAATGGACATTCTGCCATCCTGCTTGAGCTCATGTGGCTTTATGCTGTGACTGGTAATGCCATCTGCAATGTCTCAGCCATGCTGATTGACCCACACTGCATGCCATGAGTTGGTCCTCTTGAGAGGAGGTAGGTTTATGTTGTAGATCAGGGAAAGTCTTTGATCTGCATTTATAAAGAGATTTGGATAAGGCTTAGGAGCCCAACACAGAGTTGTGTGTGTGTCAGTCTAAACGTGAAAACCTTAAAACCTCAGCTGTCTAGAGGTTCCATGGAAGGTTTCTCCAATCTTTACAACAAAGTTACTGTAGCCCCTGATAAACAGTTATGAGCTCGTCTGCCTTAATTTTGGCAGTTCGTATAATTGCACGTGCATATGTGGAGGTAGGTGGGGGCCTGCCTCTATCGCTGTCACGTGCGTGGCCCAAGTCAGGAAACACCCAAGAATGAAAGTACACCTAGCTTGGGATGTGCTGGTGGTTAAAGCATTTTTATGAGAAGAAAGGTACCAGCATTACCTCCTTTACCTCATTTCTGGCTTTTCCTGTTTTAAGTCCTGCTGCTGTCTCAGTATGCTGCCTTTTGTGGATCTAATTCTTAGACAACAGACTCTTTATAGCTCATAAAAAGCCTACACATTTAACTTGGAGCCATGAGTCTTTTCAGACCACCAGGAACCTAAAAGTATTCCTAAAATCACATTGTACTGCAACAGTAAAGATTCCATATTGTCAATGGCAAAAAATTATTTCAGATGTCCAAAGTAATAGATGGAAATCCTCATTGAAAGCTCCTGCCTCCTAACCATGATGTTTGTGATGAGTGGAAAGAATTTCTAAACAAGGGTGGGTTTAACTAGGTATGTTTTTAAAAGGTATTATGAGAATATTTTAATTAACCTATTTTGAAAGACTGGTGTAGGCATGGGAAGTGTGGTATCCACACCCAGTATCAGGTAAAGATGAGCCTTAGTCTTCTCCTTGGTTGTAGGCACAACTTGCCAGGCTAGAGTTTTAGTGTCCCACCTAACACTCCTTAAAACGTTGTCCATCCAATCCTAGAGACACACTTGGAAGCACAAGAATCACAAGAGGAAGAAGGGATTCACTTTCCAAGGGAAGACAATAGGTCTGGAAAATGAGTCAGGCTGAGTGGCAGTAGGATGGGGAGGAAGGGACACGTATGCAGCAATATGAGAAAAAACAAACCCAAACATATTGGGTTCCCTGCTCTCCACAGCCATGCTATAGTGGCACTAAGGGGTAACACAATCAAGAAAGTTATTGAGTTAATGATGAGCACCCTGGTTTAACAAAATGAAAATATTACCATTGCCCTGATAACATCCAGTGCTGATTCATCATTATCTGAACTCCAGTGAATCAACTGTCTGCCCAAGTGCAATGTCATTAAGCAATGAAGATTCAAATCCATTTGGCTGTGGCAGAGGGAGATTTGATTGAGGTCACTGGGGCTTAGAGTGGCCCTTATGAGACCCACTGGATATACATTATGTGCTTGTCTTCATCCAGCTGTGCCACATCCTAAACTGGATGGACTTTCTGAATGCATAGGCCTTGGTACACGCTGAGTTAAACAGCGGGCAGTAGTCAATCTCCTTTGAATCCATGCTCTGTTTTCCAATTATGTTTCTTCTTATTAAAGATATATAAAGAGAGAAATCAAATGCTGTTTGCTGCATGTAGTGTCATGCCCTTGTAAACCCCACCTGCTATGTCTGCTGTTCTTTCATGCTGTAGGAGGACACTGGGTAAGATTACTTTCTGAAAACTGTATTGGCACCAGCAAAAGCATGCTTTTGACTGAAAGAAAACACAGCAAAACAAAAAGATACTGAGGGACGAAATCTTCCAGCAGCAGCTATGGGACTTGAAGCATACTGCTATCTCACAACATATATGCTTCTCTTGGGCTGCTGTGTGCTAATACTTACGAGTATTCTATAGATGGAATTATAACTAAACCAGAGCAAATCTTAAGAATAATTCAACTGGTTCAGAATCTCTTTATATTTATTTAACTAGATTTCAATCTTATTCAAACCCCATGCCAAAAAGCACCCAATCGAAGGCTTCAGGCAGCCTTGAAAAACACTTAAAAACACAAGAACATGGAAGATACAAAGCAAAAATTGATCTGAATGGCAACATTTCATCCATCTATTTTATCCTCAAGCATTTCAGAGGCAATTCTGGCTAGTACATAGGAAAAAATAAACTGATTTAAGAACAGGGCTTGACTCAGGCACTTGGCAGCTGCCTTGCCCTAGCCAAATGACTCCACATTTTTTCCTGTCACACCCTTTGCCAGCCTCACCAATGCAGGCTGACAGCTTTCTGGGCCTGGAACGGCCTATTTTCATGTACCTGCCCTCTGTCCATAGGTTCATTCCTAGATGAGTCCCAACCCTTAGTTCCTGTAAGACCTCTTATAACTCATGGCTGTGGAAAAGAGGAACCAATACAAAAGCAAAAAACCCATGAGATGAAATAGGCACCCTGCAGTTACAAGAAGAGTAGAAGCTAAGGCCAGGAACCCACAAGTTTACGGGAAATAATTTTTTTCTAGTTTTCTGTGACTTATTATGTACAGAATGAGACCATAGGAGACAGGATTTCTAGGAGACAGAAAAACAGGAATGACCATGGATGACAGGGAGAAAGAAATTAGCAGGTAAGGAGAAATCTATTTGCAGATAATCCAGTTAGTTTGGAAGATTATGAATTTTAATTCTTTTAAAGATCTACTGTTTTGAGCAACTCATATGTTTTATTTCACTAGGCTTTCTATTTTCCAGGGTCTGTCAGGGGATGTTTGTTTGTTCACTTGCTTTGTGGTCTGAGAAATTCCCCATGTTAAAAGTCCCCGAAGTTTATAGTTGACCACAACACAGCTCACACACTTGAAGATGGATGAAGCTGAAAGAAGAGACATAGCCACAGAGAGAAAAATATTGTCCTGAAGGCTGTTAACAGGGAAATATGCTGTCGCTGTGAATATCTGCCTGTATAACAGCAGATATTCAGCAAGGGATCCATATCTGGTGTCCCCCTAGGCTTTGCAGTTAAGCTGTCTTAAAAGCCGACTTGAAGGAGCCGCTCTATCTTCTCCTGCCAAGTCCAGGAGATGCTGTTATAATATCTAGTATTCTTCCTGGAATATTTATGAGGAGTTTGGGAAGATTGATTTGGCCACTGAGGATAGATATGTGAGCATCTGCTGTAATGGCAGTAAAAAGAATTAGACTCATCAGGAATAGTGATTCATAATGATAGTGGTGGTGTTTGCTCTTTGAATATAAAGAATATACTAGGCCCTTAAATCTAAGAATAACTTACACTTCTACATGCAAGAAAAGCCTCCTTTTTTCCATAGTAAGAGTCCCAGCCAGGAAAGGGCCCAAACATGTGTGTGCTCTTGTGTACAGGAGTGAGTGGACGATCATTAATTGAGGTACCATCTCCTCTGCTGATCACATCATGCAAACAAAAGGGCATGCCATCACATTTGCAAAGACACTTAAGAAACTGTTACTATCTGAAACAGCATAGATGAAGAAACCTGATGTGCAGATCAGGCAAAAAGTAAGCACTCGCTGCTCAGTCAACAGCATTTGCTGCAGAACTGACTTTAACTGGACTTTGGGTTCCCAGAGAATGAGGAGAGATGAAGTAGGCAGGGCAGACATCATCTCTCCTCCACCTGGGACCCAGGGAGGTGACGCCTGAACTTGGTTTCTTTTTATGTATCCCATTAAGGAAAAATAAATGCTGTTCATTAACTGCCTTTTCATCCTTTCTGAAATATGCCCAGAAAGCCATCCTAACATCCTAAGCAAGCATCACTCAGTCATGATGAAGTCAGTCAGACTGGGTGAACCCCTGCCCTCTCCACCTCTACCCCTCAGGTGAACCAGCAACACAAGCATTTTTTAACTAGGAATCTCTATGCCTTCAGTTAAGAGACCTTCACATTTTCCAGGAATAAGGAGTCCTAAGGAAATATACTATAGATCTCAATAGAACTAAACCAAACATTGTATTCTTAAACTTATAACTTCAATTACTATTTAAAATGCTGAACCACCGATCTAATTCTTTATAAAATTCTACTGAAGAGCTTGAATAAAACTGTGGAAAAGATTTCCTATTTAACTGCAGAGAAACTTGCCATAAATGGGTCCAATGGAGTACATTAGGCTCTCTGGAGACAGTTAATTAAGCCCTCCCTCCTCTTTTAGCCTGCATATTCTCTGGTTGAGCCCACCGTGCAGCTGAAAGAACAGCATCCTGCTCTAAAAATGAATCTCTGCGTGGTCATGTGCTCTATGATAGCCAGAGCAGCACATTTGTAACGTGTTGTATACGGGTTATTTAAGAATATGGCTGCAAAAAATTAGCAGCAAGCAGGTGCTTGCTTAAAAAGAGATAGACGTGAGAAACAAATGAAGATGAAAGAGTCTTCAAAGACCATTGAAAAACCTCCTTCTTCTAAGGAAACTCTGCCCACATTAGCAGTTTAAAAAAAAACCCATGCTCATTTTGGTCAACACTGACAACCTTCCTCAGTTGTGTAGTAGTTTCCTTCTCAAGTAGTCAGGTGCTGCCTGCAGAGCACAGTCCTACTCATCAGGAGCAAAGCTGACAAAATCTGCCTCTCAGCTTGGCATGTTCAGCAGATCAGAGAGTTTATACTGTATATTTGGTGAGTCAAGCATCCATGCTGCCAAGCCTCTGTGTGTAAAAGCAGGCCTACCCACACTGGCACAGTATAGCAGAAGAAGTTCCCAGACTTATTTATCAGAGAAGCATGTTTATTAAACAATTATGCTTCAAAATACTACTGCTTTTTTCTTTTCTCTCATTTTCCCCCATGGCTTCCTAGGATCTCTCTGGCACCAAAAATTCCACTGCAATTACAGCCAACAACGGTAACTCAGCTTGAAGTCCAGATATAGACTTCACACCCCTCTGGAGCAATCACTCATAATTTCAGGGGTTTAAGGAATTTCAAGAATTGCCTGGAAAGAGCTAAATCTTATAGAAGCATTGCTCATTCACCACCTGAGACATAGGGACTGTACTTTCTATTTTAATGCTCATAAAACATGTATGAGGGCTGAGGCATTTTTGACACATAAATCTCGGGTGCTGAAAGTTCACTCTTGTTCTGCTGCTTCTTACAGTTATTTCAGGCAATGTGCCACTCCCAATGTTTCTGGAACTGTAACGGCACTGTTCCCCCCAAAAGCCCATAAGATTGCTCTCACACAAACTTTGAAAGCTAAACTCCTTTTGTTGCTTCTTGATTCTTTTCTTGAAGATCAGGTGCCACTTTGCTTGCCAGTCAGTCAGAAGACATATTAAAAAAATCATTTTACAGATAGTGGTACAATATGTCCTAGGCAAATAGATGGTGTCCATTAATCTTGTACTTCTCTGAATCCTTATTTTAGAACAAGAGACAGCGTGTACACCTGGTGTATATTCAGTATGAGCTAAATTGTCACGGGCACTGAAAAGGTGCATGCGCTCCCTCTGCAGATGGTGAGACAGGTAGTCTGGTTCCTGGCTCCCATCTACTCCAGGGCAAGAAATAGCCAAGTTGAGTGAGTTACTTTGCCTGGTGGAAGTCACTCACAGCCCTGCACCTCTCCTGTTCTGAGACACCAGGCTGAACGCCTGACAAACCCTGACGTTTCTCTGCTCATAGGAAGCTATGTGAAAATGCATAAGAGGAAGATTCCTTTCCTATCCTATTGTCACATGAAAGAAGGTGATTAACATAAAACAGTGAAGAAATATGGATCTGCCCTTTTATTTACTGGCTGTTTCAGAGCATGAGCCAGAATGATCCCTGGTACAATTCCGTCGGCTTCAGCAGACTTCACCAGAAGTCATGTTGTGCCTTTAAGAGTTGAAAAAAGGCAAAGTATGCAGTCCTGTTTGTTTCCCACCCATAAAATCAATCTGAAAGGTTTTCTTTCCTGCCTTCATTTTATTCAAGTTCTATTGAGAATATTGAGTTCTATCTTTGTTTTTGCTGAAGGATCAGTGAAGTGGAAAAAACACTTTATTTAATTGCAGGGATAAGGGAGCTTAATCTATAATAGAAAGCTAGTACTTCCCTGTTAGTTTTGACATATTTTAAATCAGTGAGTGCTAACCAAAGACAACCCAGCATGTTCAGGATTTTTCAAAAAAAACCCTTCCCTTCACATTTTCTTAGATTTACCCTTCATGGTACAATTTATTCAAGTGCTTGTACCATACTCAGCACTGTCATATCTGAGGTTCTTCCAGAAGTGTATTGAACAACACGATTAACATTTCCACATGCTGTTTGTTTTTTTGTCCTTTTCAGGGCTGGTGTATGTGGAAGAATACCTTATTTGGTCCTTTAGTTGTTTTAAAAATATGGCTCTGCCTGAGAGAAGGGGAGGTAAAAGAGGAATATTTTGCACTAGGTAAATGAGTGCAGACTCAGATGTGGTAGACTAAATGAGCACAGCCCTGGAGCCATTCCTTCAATACTGTCTAAAAAGCGACTGTCTGCTGGATGCTTCTTATTACTTGTACAGACGGCCTGAGAGAGGGAAGGTACTGCAGTCTCCTTCCTTCTTCTTCCAAACTAACATTATCTAACAAAGATCTGTTACACTCTATACATCAAGCCCAGAGATATACAGACTATGGTAGCATGACATTGCCATGGGTGATGTTTTCTGTCTCTTTTAAGCATGGAATAAGAAGTAATTCAGAAATATTCCTCCAAACATGTTACAGTAGTTATATATTAATGCGGCTTTTGTGTTGTTTCAGTCCCTTCAGACTGTCCCACCTGTAGCCCAAAGTACCATCAAGAGTACTTTCTGGTCAGGTAGAGCTTGGTGACCTTCCCAAGTCACACAGTTGGCTGGGAATTTCAATCTGGTAAAATAACACAATTTAAGTAATGGTTGCCTGTCTCACATGCACCATGTAAACTATTTCCTTGCAGAAGCAAATAACCAAATAACAAAATACAAAACATAATGCAACTCCACTGATGATCATGCGGAAGTCTGAATTAGGTAGCATGGTCTGTGTCTACTGACATCGATATCAGAATGCTAATGGGGAGAGGAGGAAAGACTGTGGTTTAAATTCCTGAGGCTCAATGCAACACAAACATAACCTGAAGTCAACAGACCTTCACGTATTATACATCTGTGCTGAATTTGCTTCCCAACATCCCGTTTCCTAGATTTCACAGGGGCAGATGGTGGAAGAGAGCTCCCTGGAAGTAGCATGTTCTCCCCCAAGAGGGATGCCCTTTGTCTCTCAGACATGAACTGTCTGGTTAATTAATAACTAGTGTTGTTGGACTTGGGAGACAGTTTAGGTTTGCTTCTCTCACCTGCAGAGAGGGACTTTATTAAGATAGGAGTGTTTAACTGGGAATGTCTAGAGGGCGGTGGTGAAAGTGAACGGAGGGCTGGGGAAGAAAAGAGGATGCTGCATCCCCTGAGGTGACACACAGGGTGCGCTTGCCTGGCATGGCAGTGTGGATGCCAGCTCCCGGACCTGCGGAGACGTGCTCTGTCCCCTCATCCCTCACCGCCTGCTAGGCCTACCAATGCGATGTGGCCTCTCCAGGTTGTTCAAAACACCCCACGATGCCTGGCGGAGAACCTAGCACAAAGTCTTGCTTTCTGAAAAGGTTTCTTTCTTTCCCTGGATAAGGAAAATCTTTCTGCTTCTAAAGGAGACAAAAACAGCCATTCAGTTCAGAGCTGGGGCTGTTTTCATGGCTGCTAGTGAACACACTGAGCTTCAGTATTGCTGATAAATGTATTAAATGAGTGCATGTTGCTTTTAGAGGGCAAGTGGCTATTTTACCTAAATGCTACTTATACTTGAGTGTTAATCAAGAAAAATGTTCTGAACCAGTTCTACCATAATACCATTTTGCCTTCCTTTCTCTAACCCAGCATTTATATACACAAAGTGCATGGAAGAGTGCTGTGATTTGATTTATACTGCTACCTGTTTTATCACTGTGTATTGGGTTTCTGTGGCAAGGTTTTGGTAGCGGGGGGGGTTACAGGGGTGGCTTCTGTGAGAAGCTGCTGGAAG
>JANZLQ010000086.1:37980040-37995793 GCA_026212715.1 Elanus axillaris | reverse complement strand
ACATATCTGGCACGGCAGCACTCAGCGGCGGCGTGACTTCATTCAGCCCACGATAGTCTACTGTTAGTCTCCATTCCAATTTCCCAGTTGGGAGAGGAAGAAACTATTACAGCTGAGGGGAGAAAACAGCTGAAGGGCCAAAAAGAACATCACTCCCCTGCTCCTCATGGAGTTCAGGTTGTAGATGTGAATCTATTAGAAATATTAAAAATAGATACGCTGTACAATCTATGAAGAAAGATAACATTAGAGCACTTTAACCACAGTAAGTATACAGGTCGCACACTGATGTGTTTTCTTGTTTCTTTATTTTTATAGAATCACTGGTTCATCACTGAGGGTGAATAATGCTAAGATAGACTCATTGCAAGGTTTCCTATAACAGGTGGGAACTTTTACAGGCTCAGTAAGACCTTGTCTATGTCCTGGCAAACATGCATATCTTTATAATGTGTTTTTCAGACTCTATTGATTGTTTTCAGGTTATATTCAGTAATAAGCACTGACTGTCTTTTTCACAAGGAATAGAATCCTATGTAAAGGAAGAAGGAGGAATTATTTCAGATGCCAGGTAATAACATTATTCCGCACGAAACTTTTTTTCCCCAAGGTTTCCTCATGAATGAAAACAGTGAAATAGTAAGCAATAAACCACTCTATGACATTTTAACTATCTGTATTATACTGATATCAGTCACAGTCTACTTTAGTTAAGATCACAAATCTGTTTCCTTTCTCAGGCTTTATGATTCAGTGCAGTATTTTTCACCCTATTGTAGCTTATCGGAAAGTCACTTCTTTCTGTGTAACTTTGTTCATGTGTTGCAAGAGGTTCAGACAAGTCTCTCAGCACAAGCCATATGCTGAATGCTGAATTATTCACCTCACTCCTCAGAACCCTGAGCATCTCCAGCTCAGTCAGGATCCCTGTCAAAATGCTACAGGGAAACCTGTGAGCTGGCAAGAGGGACATTCTTCCTCTATTCTTCCAGCAAAATGTTCTTTTAAAGTGTGTGTAGAAGGGGTGAAGAGCACACAGTTATCTTCTGAATTTTGTTCGTTGCCCTCTGCTGAATGGGTGTGAAGGCATCTAGTGATCTCGGGATGCTTTGTGAAGTTAAGGTACAGTGTCTTCAAAAGAAAAAGCAAGAGCCAAACTGAAGAGACCTTCTCCCTTCAAAGTTAATTTTACAAATATTTTTTTGTTAAGAAAACAAAGGGCCTCCCCATGAAAATAAAAAAGAAAAAAAATACAGCCCCCCCCCCCCCCGAAAAAAAACCCTAAACCAAACAAGCAATCAGAAATATACACACCCCAAAAGAACACCCCGAACCAAACAAACAATGAAAAATATAAATGGAAAATATCCTCAAAATGTTTAGTTTTTTTAAGGATTTCAGATATTTTTTTTTTAGTAAATTTGAGTAATAGTGTTAAGAAAACCATGAGTTTAAGGGGAAATCTGTTTTCTGTTATTTTCATTTGAAACCTTCTCTAACAAGAGGTGAAAAAGTATATGATTTCTGAAGTGTTACTTGCTATTTTAGGTTTCTAAACTTTTAGATGTCAGAGACCTACTGTGTCATGGATTCTGTGTCCAACTTGTATTTGGACTGTTTGAAGTGAAAGTTTATTTCCCTAAAGCTCCTGCAAACATTTGATTTCTTTTATCAAACAAAAATTAGTTTCCTTTGTACAACAGCATAACAGATTGAAGGATACAATGCAATAATGTTATTATTTCTATTTTACTTGAATTACTCTTTCTTCTGGAGGAAACTGCAGCACCAGTTACTTGAGACATATATCAACATTGGGATGACTGTAGGGTGGACTACACTTATGCTGGTTTTAATTGCAGCTATGGCTAATGATTATAGGCCACATTTATCTTTGATTTAATTACCCTCATTTCAATGGCTTTATATCAGGTATTAATGGATTTACTCTGGGACTCTGCACATTTATGTGACTCTCATTAGAAGAGTCCATTTTGCCAGAAAGTAGTAATTTTACTAAATCTTAGAAAAATAAGGAGTCCTTTTGCTTATGGTTTTACAATATTATATTAGGAGCTGGAGTTTTTTTATACACAAGCATATACCAAAACATTTCCCTGCTGAAGACAAAAATTTTTAGAAGTTGATGGAAGATCTTGTAAGATCATTATCAGAGCAACTTTATCAAAGGAAAAAAAGATGCATTAATGAATAACAAGATTCTGGCAAATATGATAGAAACAGAATAAGAAAAGTGTTATCCTTCTTGCAATGCAAACATGAAAACTGTCTCCTGATTCAATGACTTTCTGATTATCTATGTGAAAGGCAAAACTGGGGCAGAAAGTGAGGATTCTTGAACTTCTGTCATTATTTATGGTTTGGCTGGGGTCTTGAAATGCCATGTGATAATCAAAGAGCTGGTGAAAAAAAATAATGGTGGTGGTTTATGAGTAGATGTTAATTGTGGGCACAAATCTGAGTGTTTCTTTTTGACATAATAGTAGCTATGAGCCTATAAACTAAGAAAAGGGTAAGCTCCACCATATTACCAATTGCTGCTTATGGTTCCATAATTTATGATGCTGAATCATTTCTGTAGCATAGTGAATAGAAAGCACAACCACCTGCGATAGATTATGTTGATTCGTTTTGCTGGCAGATGTGAGAGAGCATCATTGCTCATTAGATGGTAAGCTTAATTGGTTTTCTCCAGAATTACATAGACAATATTCTCTTAATCTGTTCACACACAGGGTACTTAATTTCAAAATCCCTGAGTTATTGTTTAATTGTTAACATTTTTTCAGATAGTGGTTATTCTCTGGGGTTGATTTATAATAAAAATGCCGCTTTGTCCTTTATGTGGGAGGAAATTATGGACAAAAAGGTCATATGGGAAATACCTATTGTGACCTGCCTCCTCCACTTGGAGTCAGCAGACTTTTTGCCTGAGAATGGAGATTTTGAAGACAAGCAGTTGATGAGAAAATTCCAGAGAGGAGGAGGGAGATGGAAAGAAGGGTCAAACCCAGATCCAGAGCATTCAATGTTAGGTGACTAGAATCAGTGATTTGAGATTTCCCATCTCAAGTGCAATTAGCATCTGAAGTGCTAAACCCTGCAGGTCTCCCCCACATTGGGGTTATATTCTTAGGTCTTCTAGGTTCCAGTCTGAGCAGAGACTCTTGTAATGCTCATATTCCCTTGATTCCCTTTTGAAATGCTGGCCCATGGTGAATGGGCTCCACTTGCTGCTGGCTGGAGGCAGGGAGGGAAACCCACACCTATGTGCTCTAGGAGATGCCAAATGGCCAAGGTCAGAGCTGTAGGTCTTACGGGCAATTGCAATCACCGAGAGTTTTTGGTAAGCCTCTGGCCCTGCTCACTTCTCTGCTTAGCTGATGTAGCAGCACATAGGCTACACACTTCATGTCCCACTCCATGGAGCAGCTCAGAAGTGTTACGGGGATGATGTCTCTCAAGGTCAGTGCAAGGGAAAAATGGGACTAATGAGTGGAACATACCTTCCTGTCTTAGTCCTGTGGCAACAAGAAGAACATGGCACTCAGAGGGATATCCTGAACCATCAAAGCCATTCTCCTGACACCAAAAGTGCTATGTTAGATGGGCTATAATAAACAGATCAAGCTGCTTCTTAAAACCAATGATGCAAGATGCTCTTGCTTTGCTTAATGAGAAGCTCTTGCAGAACCTCACTGCCTGAGCCAAATATTCCCTGAAATGCCAGTTAAAGTGTATTATATGCCATTGGGAAATTAGGTAGCCTGTGTCTCTGGTGTTAGTGATGACAGATCTTACTGCTGCCTCCTTCCTTTTCAAATGACCCCGAGATCCTTTTAGAACACCATTTTCTCAAGAAACTCAGTCTATGCCGTGTCTTTCAGGGAGGTATGTCCACCCCATGAGCCTGTTTCTTACTTTTGCAAGTGGGGTGTTGCAACAGTATTATTTGCACCTGGTGGAATTTTATTCCTACTTTCTAGGGGTCCTAGTGAATGTCTGTTGTATTAGAAGTCAGTTTCTTCTGTTGACTGTGGTATTTTCTGGAGCAATAGATGTGGTGTATGTAAACTGACATATTCCTGCAATGACTTTTTAACAGTTTGAATTAACTCCATATCAATAAGGCAGTTTCTATAAAAGATGATTTTCTGAAAAGGATTTCTTGTCTGAGCTTTCAAAAACAAGTCCTGAGAACTTTCAACTCTCTTGTGTGCTGGTCACCAGTTAACTTTGATGGAAGACTTACTTTTAAATGCCCAAGGCTGCTTTGAACATGCACCTCCTACCTCCCCTGCTTCTCCCCTACACCTCCAAATCATGTTTCTCTGGCAAGAAAAAAAGTAGCTGCAATTTAGATAACAAGTCTGTATTTGTCATGGGACTAGTTCCTTGAGTTCTCTGACACCAAGTTGGGAAAAATCCTTCCAAGCTGGGGAAAGATATGAAGATATTTTTTGTTAGAGAAAGAATGTTTCCAAATAGAAATGGGTAATTGCTGCAATGAAAATGAACTGAGGTTGTAGTTAGGTTTTTGAGGCAGGGAATGGTTTGGTCTTTTCCAGTCTCCCATTTGTGAAAGCTGAATTTGCCAGTGGGTGCAAGAGGAAACAGGAAAAGCAGAAATGTTTATTCTTTCTTAAAAAATTAGGATTAGAGATTTGGAATGTATATAAAAACATCTATCAGTGCTTCTTCCAGTTTATTGCTGTGTGATCTGACTAGGTCAGAGACTATTTTGGTGGGTAGATTAGGAAATACATAGTATTACCAGGAACAAAGGAGCCAAATAATTAAAAATATCACAATCCTTAGGAGAATTAATCATGAAAAAGCAAAGCTGGTGTGCACTGGAGGGAGAGAGGTTTCCTAGGCTTTTTTCAAACCTTCATACTCAGGCCCACCCTGATTGAGCTCAAGCAAAATGCCAGTAGTTTGTCATAATAGAGCCCAAGGTTGCCGTTAAAAAAGGAAAATGAAACAGAATAGCCAAACGAGAGATGTGTCACTGCTATAAAGTGATATTGTCTATAAATACAGTTCAAGCTAATCCTGTAAATAGAGATGGATAAATCTCAGAACAGGAGATGCTCCACATTTTAGGGGAACAAATCCAAGCCATTCAACTTATCAGGGCCTTAGAAGTCATGACTGTCTCAAAAAGAAAGGGCAGTCCAAAGAGCTCCAGAAAACCTTGTTAATTTTTTTTTTATGTTGCAAGCATGCAAATAAGGATTGGTACTAGAAAATGCCTGAGTAATTTAATTGGTTAGACTAGTGCCTTTCCACCAGCTGGCCTGGCAGGATACAGAATTTTGTGGAACAGCTTGCCATGCCATTTGCAGGACTGACCTCTACAGATGTCGACACCTGAGGTGACATCAGTGTATCAGCTTAGAAAATGTGAAACATGTATGCATAATGTTTGGCCATAAAGGAATCTGAAAGAAATCTAAAATTTTCTGGAATGACCATACTTCCCAAATGAGGGGCATGGGCATGCCTCCATGGTGATGGAGAATTCCATGGTAGCCAGTCAATCCACACAACTCAGCATTTGAAGTATTACTAGGAAATAAAGTAGTTTTGCAGACAGTGATAGCACCTTTGGTCCAGAGGAGTTTCAGATCTACCTGCTGTCCATACTCAGGTTTCTGAGTGTAATGTGGGCACAACTTGCTCAGCTATACCTGTCCTTCTTCTCAGAGTTACAGATTCTCTTTGTGAACTCCCAAGTGGAAGTAGAAGAGTTTCAGCCATTACATACTGACCATTGTCCTTGAAGCAACCAAAAAAACCAACAGGTGATTTCCTGACTTAACTGTTCCCTATCTCTAACAGCAGCCCATCATTCTTATGTAACTTGAACCAACCCTCCACTGCTTACTTTCTGTCTAAAATGATACTCAGATCCAAGGGGACAGAAAGGCTGTGTCCAGATTACTGTTTTGTTTTAGGGCAGCAGTGAATATGTCCTGGTTGTCCCTGTTCCCCAGGAGCTCCAGGTGCATGGCAAATGCACTATAACCCATGATGAGAAAATACAGCTCAGATGCATACTGAATATATGTATTAAACCAAATGCATGGTGGGGATGTTCAGTCCAGGGGAGCCGACTAAGGTTAGTACAAGGTAAAACCCCCAAACTACTTTTAATGAGGGGGCATCAGCACCAAGTGCTTTGATTTATGGATTTGTCCTATTATACCAAGGTTTTTGATAATGTATGTAGACATAGCCAGAGCTGATCAGTGCAGTTCCTGTGGAAGATCAATATTAGGTTCCACTAATCACCCACTGGCAGGAAAATAGATTTTTGAGGTCACATACTCCTTTTGCTTGTTTTAAGAGACTACACAGTCTTGATGTTATTAATGGTTGAATTTGAGGACATGTGTTAATGATTTGGATAAAATCCATGCTTGTATAACTGAAGCTGACTTTTGAGTGTTGGTGAGTAAACCTTGCAAAAGGACTGACAACACCTTTTTTGTGAACAAACATCTGAACAGAGTGCTATAGCTCACCAAGATGAATCTTGTTAATTAGTATGAGAAAAAAAAAATCACAGCCATCTGACAGACATAACACGGCCGGCCTGAAGTACAAGGGTTTTTAGGTATGTTAAAATACAAGAGTAATTAAAAACAGTGAAAGATCTTGGGATCTTGATATTTGCTTTCCTGCTTCCATGTCATTAAGGTCTATTTACTTCACAATTACAATGTTTTCTCTACAATTATGTGGCTTCAAATTATTTTTTTCTTAAAAAAAAAAAAGTGATGTTTTCAATTTGTGTTTTCAAAAGAAATGCTAATGAAAAGGCCAAAATCCTGATATCGCCAGAGCTAGCTCAGCAGCATCATATGGTCTCCCGGTGATTCAGACTGGACCAGTGCCCTGAGCTTATATCCCAGCTATAGCAAGTTACTTACTGTAACCAAAAATCCCTCTTCAGTGCAAATAACAGTTTGTTCAAGCAAGTAACTCCCACTGTAAGGAAAAGGGGCAGATTATGTAAATTGTCCTCTCTAGGTAAAGCTTGGAAAGTGGGAGCAGTCTGCATGGATTGAGGTCAAGAGCAGCACTTGTGGTAGGCATGAGCAAGGAGACATATTGGAAAGGTGGGCTGTAGTCACACAGCTAGCATGTGAAGAATCAGTTTTAGAGTAATTTCTAT
The DNA here is from genome assembly GCA_026212715.1 of Elanus axillaris. Classification (NCBI taxonomy): domain Eukaryota; kingdom Metazoa; phylum Chordata; class Aves; order Accipitriformes; family Accipitridae; genus Elanus; species Elanus axillaris. The sequence goes on along the minus strand of JANZLQ010000086.1, from coordinate 37,988,589 downwards.
TACCACCCAGCTGCTGGTACATGAAACCTCCTCTGCCTCTTATCCTACACAAAGGTTCAGTCAGAATTACCCTCACCATTTTCAAACTCCCAGAGGTGTTCATGAAGATGCTGGTACCATTTGCATCAGTACAGGAGTGATGAAGGCTGCCTAACTGCTCTGTTAAACCCATTTACTCTCCCAGGCACTTGAATTAGGCATAAGTGCTGGATGTCTTGCTGGTGAGCAGATCCAGGCTCCCCAGTGACCCTCCCTGTTAGGGAGATGGGAGGCAGCTGACATCAGTCAGCTCTCAAAGCTGGGATTTGGAGGAGTAGATCACTAACCCACTATATCCCACTTCTGTGGCTTCACCGGGGACCTTGATGGCTGGGGGAGTGGTCTGTGCAGCTGTCAGTAGTTAGAAGATTTACACCCTGGAGGAAACACCTTCCTTTTTCTGTAGAAATAGGTGTGGAAAGGGGCTAATGTTCTCTTAGGAGAAGGGAGTCAGCTGGGTGGTTTGGGGTAAGTAATTCACTTTGACTTGTCTTTTTATACATGTGGGCTATATGCTGTATTTATTTTAACTGAAGGAGTTGTGTCTCCCCTAAACTTGAGCTGTGATTTTGCTCAATAGCAAAATAGGGGGGAAAAGTATCACTTGAGGTTGAAGGGTATTAAAACCTGGAATTACCTGAAATAACCATGGTAACGAGCTCTGAAGTAATGGCAGTTGCTCATATTACCATAGAAACAGGACTTAAAAAGTGGAAATTACCTATAATTTATCTCTGTTGCTTACAGTGACAATAATATAACACACATTTTGTGAAAAACACACACATGTTTTGTCTATAGTAACTGTCAGGAAGTTATTAAAAATTATTTAAAGATACTCAAAAAGTACCATTTATTACTTTGTTGCCATGGTTATTTCTTGCTATTAGTCCCCACAAGAATGATATATATAAAAAATGGACAATTTTAATAAAATGTAAAATTTTGTAGGTATGGATATAACACAAACAAGAGAGAAAGTCATATTTTGTTAGTCTTAAATAGGCCAAAAATATTTGTTATAATTTTTCATAAATACTAATTTCTTACCTGAGCAGCTGTGTATTTGTACTGTGTACCTGCTGAAATGGCAGTAGGTGCAGCAGAGCCCAAGTTTGTGGCACAAGCCCCAGACAGGTACTGGCATTTTCCTTGGCCTGTGGACACTTGTGGGTAGAGAGGGAAAGAAAGTCCAGTGTATAGTGAAGCTATAGAGGTGAAAATGAAGCACTAAGCCCCTGATTTGGGTATGATCAGGCACCAACTTGTGCGTATGTTTGTTTTTTCTATGAAGTAGCTGGTGAAAGCTGAAAAGGAAGGTGTTGCAGTGCTTCATCTGGCAGCTTGGAGTCATGAGCTATACCTCTCTCTCCTGCCTGTGATGGCAGAAGATGCTAAGATCCCAAAGCCACCCTCATTCAGACATTGGGCTGATTTGGAAAACTGGAAGAATAATTTTAACCCATTCGTCTGTTCCCTATATCTTACCTGCTTCAGAGTGTACTCTTGCTTCTTGGCAGCCCAAGATGCTACAGCCAAGTTCTCAGGATTGTTTGAATTGGGTTAGGGGCTCTACATGGTTGGGGAGGTTTAAATCAGAAATGCGTTTTCTTTCCAAGCTTTTACGCATGTGGATTAGAAATTTCACTAAGGTGTCTTTCATTTCATTTACAGTAGGGACAGTACAATCCACTATTTATATCAGTGGAAGATAAATTTGGCACTCTCCTTGCCCTTGTTGGCTGAAGTGAGAGCAAGCCAAGTGTGTGCAAATCTAGCTAGGCTGGATGGCAATACAGCAAGCGGGCAGAGGTCATTGTGGACAGTAAAGAGGGAGGATGCTGTGTATGTGCATGCTTGTGAAATGATGAGGTTTCAGCTCAAGAAATTGGTGATTTGTTTCTCCATCAGCACAGCCGAGCCCCATTCTACAGGGGAACTCTTAATTGAAAAAGCTGAACAGAGCCAATGCCACTGGACTGTTGTAACAGTAGGGATTGAGGTGGGGTGGTGAATGGAGAAAGCCAGTTCTTGTGCAGTCTTGGGCATATAAGGAATCAGGCTTGATAGAGATCATGTCATATACATAGTCTCTATAGTATGAACAGTTCTTCTTTAAGAAACAAACAAACCACAGCCCTTCCCTCCCCTCCCCCTCCACAAAACACAAACCAAAAAGCCCCAGCCACCAACCAAACAACACAACCTGCCCCAAGCATTTAATGTCATCGGACATCAAGTAAGCATTTATGGTCATGAGCATACGACAAGGTAATTCTTGTTAGCTACGCCAATTCTGAAAGCTGGATAATAAGGGACTAGTGATAATTAAGACTATATAAATCTTAATAGCTAGTTAGGAAAGCAAGATTTCATTGTTTCGATTAATGTCTACAGATGAGGGGTAGATATAATTGAATTCCTAAGGGAAGAACCATTGGCAATTATTAAAATTACTTAAACATAATTAAATAATGCCATTAAATAACTATATGGCAGGAGACAGTAGGGAAAAAATAGTGACCAAAACATATTTTCATGTTAGAATGAAAGATTCAGCTTTGATAATTCCTCCAGCATTTTATAAACTATTTGTATTTATGTAGTAATGAAAAAATATAAAGCTGCACATATTTCATTGCAGAGGAAATAAATGAAGCCAAGTCTGAGGAGGCTTGTGTTTAATCATGAAATGTGCACCATTTGGCTGTAGTGAATTAGCCATTTGTCTTACTAATGCAAAGCTTAGAGAGAGCTAGAGGCACAGTGGACAAATTCAGTGGTTTTGCATGTGTGACCTCTAGGGACCTTGGTAAAAATTCTGCACAGAAACCAAAAAAAAGTCTGGTTTGAGTCCCTCCTTGTATCTTAATGTGATCCTGAAGTTGCAATCACACCCCCTTTCCCCCCTGTATGGTTAGCATATCAATCAAAGAGCAATGTATGATTTGAGCTGGAAAAAAATGAATAAGGCACAATGAGGTTTTGTTGTAGGGTGATTTGTCATACGGCTTCCACATATAAGAAATCCATGGTACCACTTATCAGAGTTGCTGCATATCTCATAATCTGTAGTCTCTCCTTTGTGTGTTTAGCAGGGCTTGCTTTGCTGTAGGGCTTGCCTTTGTGTAAAAATGTGGGGTAAGGGAGGGAATGTTTGCTGGGCTTCAGTATCTGAACACTCGCAAAACTTTATTTTCCAGAAGTGAATGTTTTGATTAACTCATTTCTTCTTTCATTAACACAAATCATATTGATCAAATCACTTTTGAAAAAGGCATTAATATTTGAAGCCTTCTTAGATAGGAAGGCTGCAGTAATATTAATCTTTTCATTTGTATAATGCCAGTTAAATTATCAGTATTCGACTCCATCAGGCCTTCCAGAAATCCACGTGTGCTGTTCATGTGTCCTGGCAGTACCACTTTATTTTTGACTGAAATAAGAACCTGTGAATTCATTCTTGTGGATTCTGCCTACCTGATTTTGGTAGGAAGGGCATTTCTCTGTTGCTGCAGCTGGGCCAGGTCACGTCAGAGGTAGCCTTTTGATTTAAATTAACATGTTAATTTAGAAAGCATATATCTTTAGGTTGGAAATGTAGCCATTACTGTGCCATTGCTGCAGCCTCTGAGAAGAAAGAGATCTGGAGTCCAGGTAAAGTTTGGGTGGTGGAATTGTTAATGTTTCAATCGAACAAGCTGCAAAATGCTCAAGCTTTTGTCTATAGAGCATTTTCTGGCAGTGTGTAGAGTTAAATTACTGAAGAGTTCTGAGTTTTGAGGACTGTGAGAATTAGTGTTGGATATAAAGGAGCCTCCTACTTGTGAGGTTGCTGGCATTAGGGGGAATTGTTGCAGGACCATGGATACAAGATAGACTTTTGCCTGCCTACCTTGAACGGTGCATTTTTGTAGCATGGCTGCAGAACTGCTGGATGCTTCAGGTCCTGCAATAACCTGTAATATTAATTCCCTCATCATCTTTGTATTAAAAGAAACTACTTATTAAATTTAATAAAAGATCTTGGGGGACACTGGGACGTACTTTTAAATTTTTGTGTCTTGTAGCCAGGCAGTGCTGTAATACAGCATTGCCATTGCTAGTAACAAGCCATAAGCTCTGTACTGAATTTGAAGGTGTCAGGGCTGACCTTTGTCAGCCTTACTTGACTTTCTTGACTTGCCTGCAAGTCATTAACAAAACAACTTTTTTTATCTTTGATTGGTACAACCTTTCATGTAAATAGCATTAACAAACAGTTATTCTGAGTAGAATCAGAAATTTGACTAAGGTAATTGATGTAGTGTAAAGAAGAGGCCTTGACAATTGGAGATGTAGGATGTGGCATAGAGTACCAGCATGGGATAATAAGAGATGTGTCTTGGCTAGGGAAACCCAACAGATATTAAGAACTTGCCAATCATCGGTTAAAAAAATGCAGATCTGGTGCTGGACAAAACTGGCTTTAGGGGTGACAGAGAAGTAGCATCTAACCTATGTAAAAGGCACTGTATATAGTAAACTTAGAGGCAATGTGGAGCTGCTGACTGATGAAGAAGGACCAAAGGAGTAAAACTGTGTTAGGCATATGAGAAGGACCCCAAATGGATCCTAGAGTGACAAAGGAAAAAAAACACTAACACAAACATTATATTTCTCTCGGTGAAATACTCCAGATGCTCATAGGTTGCTGTAAGCATTTTCTCCCTGCTTCTGCCAAGCCAGGGTGAAAACACAAACTTAATTTAAGACTCAGAGGAGCAGCAGAGAGTTAGCATAACACCAGGAGATGGGGTACAGACCAAGATCTGTGTGTAAAATGGTATAAAAATGTTACAACTATTATTGAGGCTTTTTCTGTATTCTAACAGTATTATTATACTTTCCTTTTTTTGTAGCAACTAGTTCTGGACTGACAGTAATCAGACATAAAATGTCAATTACATTAACAATAAATTCTTGGCTTTAAACATAGGATGTGTTTCCTTGTTATACATAAACAAGATTTTGAGCATGACAGTATGTCTTTCCTGCTCTTGGAAGTGTGGGCATTAAGCTTATTTTTAAACCTGTGGTCAGATTTTTCAAATACCTGAGGGTACTCATACCTAGCTGTGGCTATCCAGAACCTCAGTTCTCTGGTTAGCCTCTTGAAGGTGACTTTAATTACTTCAGTTCAAAACCTGCTGCCATCAAACTAGTTTCCTTACTTAGGTGCCTTAACTTAAATAGTGTGAATATGCCCTTTAGGAGGCATAAAGCTGAACAATGGATGCCCACAGGAATCTGTATAGAAAATTTTAAGTCCTTAATCTGTGAGTATATTTTTTGTGTTATCTGCTTAAAATGTATTTCCTTGGGGAAAGACTCAGTACTCATTTGCATTTTTTTAGTACTGCTGACTGATAGGAGTCTTAAGCACAATCACTGTGCAAATATGTTAATCTTAATAAGGATGACTTTTATTTGTTGGAAGGAAAAGACACAGTGGCTACAACTTGTTAGTACTGTCTCAAAGCTAATGATATCAATCTTTGTTACAAAGTAATCTCTTAAAAGGTGCTGTAATTAAAACTGAGTATTTTAAATAATCCACCCTGCTTAGAGTTCTATTAAAATACCGGTGATTATGGGGATAATTATTTAAAAAAAAAAAGGATTTTTGTATTGGCACCTTTGTGAAGCTGCAGTTATCTGTTGTACAAATTTTGTTCTCTGGGAGCCAGGGAGAGAAGAAAACAAGCTCCTCACAGATGGAGAAAATAACAGGCTGACTAACCTCATTCACCAGATGCTGCAACCTTGACTGGTACCCACAGTGATCTCCCAAGCAGTATCCCAGTGTTCAACATAGGTTTCCAAACCTTTTCACCCTTTGGCCACTCCCATCTTCTGAGTAACCTCCAGAGGATCACAGTCTGTCAAAACATTTGGACTGATATTTGGGTTGCTAAGATCAAGCTTTCGAAAAACCTGAATGAAGCCTGGAGGTTTATGGCTCCTTAGCTGGCTGGGTCTCAGGTCTGAGCCAGCCTTCAGCATCAATAACCTGGGGGTGTCTCCATGCCAGAATATTTGACGTGGATAGAGAAAACAGTGCTGAGCCACTGACCCTGTGCCACTAGAGAATGAGGGCCTGCAAACTAGAAAAAAAGGAAAACCAAATCAGAGCAATTGAAAGGAGGTTCCCAGAAAGCTCATGATAAAAGGAAAGGGGCAAAGGGAATATAAAAAGATGAGGACAGAATGCACAAGTACCTAAACCATGAAGGTCTGGTCCCATTCTTATATACAGAGATAAAGAGGCAGCACAGCTGTTCTGGTAATGAACCTAATCCAAATTCGAATTTTGGGTCAGCATAAAGGAACACATCTCAGATGGACCCATCTTCCTCGCCTCAGTTTGATTTTGTCATTTAACTCAATTTGCCTTGTATAAAAGAAAGAAAACATCTGGAGGAGAGTTAAAATAGCAGAAGGAAGGAGAAGAGGAAACATACTCTACTGTGAACAAATCCTTGTTTCTGTAATAAAGACTCTTTTCACACAAACAGCAAATGTGGTGCAGATGGATACACAGCAGTGTAGTGAAGCTCTGTGGCCCTGGTGAAAGGCTAGATAGGTGTTTGAATTGCATACTGACTTGCTATAACCATTTTCACTCATATTCTGTGGAGTGTTGAGAAGAGGAAAGTTCCTCTTGGACAAAACAAAAGCTGCCTGCAAGTGATGCTCTCACTTGTGCTTTCATCTGTCTGGCCTCCACAACCTGAGTGGTGAAAACTGAACAGCATAATGTAGAATAATCTAAAATGTTTTCTATATTCCTTTTTTTTTTTTCTGAATCTACCAGAGTCTCACTAAAACCAGATGTCTTGCTAGTTGGTATTCCTACCAAGAACTGGAGATATTCCTATCTAACAGGTTTGGGAATCCCCCAGTGTGTTCAGTTCTATCCTCAATTTTAGCTCAATCCACAAGGTCCTGAAGCATATACTGGACCTTAATTTGGGGATAAGCAACTACCTCACACCAAAGTCACTGAGATTATTTTTACGGGTAATGTGAAGAACGGGCATTGGCTTCTTTGACCAGGCCCTCTCTCTCTGGCTTTGCAGGCAGTTGTAGATAAACTGAAGTCCTTGCAAGTTCCCCAGAATAAAACTGTCAATATTTTTAGTGCCACATTGTAACATTCTGTTAAAAATGCGTTGGCAACCTTAAAACAACACAAAACAAACCACTGTCTTAAAAAATGTAGTAGACTGGCCCTCTGTGTGGCTAAAAATAATTATTCTGAAAGAGAGGTGGTTCCATAGGACAAATAGTCATTACATATGATTTAATTATCTTCTTTTTTTTTCCCAGTGTCAAACATGGACAAGAACAAAAAATGTTCATTGCATAATGCAGGGCTGTGAAGATGATGAAGGGATGGCAACATCTCTCCTATGAGGAAAGTCTGAGAGCTGGGAATGTTTAGCCTGGAGAAAAGTAGGCTCAGGAGGATCTGATCAAAAGATATAAGTACCTGAAGGGAGGGCGCAAAGAAGGTGGAGCCAGGCTCTTTTCAGTGATGCCCAATGACAGGGCAAGAGGCAACGGGCACAAGCTGAAACACAGGAGGCTGTCTCTGAACATCAGGAAACATTTTTTCCCTGTGAAGGTGACTGAGCATTGGCACAGGTTACCCAGAGATGTTGTGGAGTCTCCATCCCTGAAGGTATTCAAAAGCCATCTGGACATGGTCCTGGGCAACCTGTTCTGGGTGGCTCTGCTTGAGCAGACGGGTTGGACAGCATGACCTCCAGAGGTGCCTTCCAACCTCAACAAGTCTGCGATTCTGTGATTCTCCTGTATTTACCATATTTTAGAGGTCCTTGGAGAGCAAAGACAGGACATTCAGCTAGAAAACACAACTTTTCTTCCAATAGTGGTTACTGGGGGTGGTTCTGATCAAGAACAAAAGCACTGCTTTGCCAGGAAGTGGCAACCTTTCATCAGGCACGTCTCTTTATATCACAGGTTAGGCCTGAACTCTGAAGTTCCTACTAGCTGGTTTGCATCTGTGTCATGGTTTAATCCCCGCCAACCAACCAATCACCACGTAGCCACTCAGTCCCCCCCTGCCCCAGTGGGATGGGGGAGAATATTGGGAAAGTAGTAAAACTCATGGGTTCAGATAAGAACAGTTTAACAGAAAAGAAGAAACTAATAATGATAATACTAATAAAATGACAGCAGTAATAATAAAAGGATTGGAATATACAAATGATGCACAATGCAACTGCTCACCACCTGCCAATTGATGCCCCGTTAGTCCTCAAGCGGCGATCCCCCCACCCCTACTCTCCTCAGTTCATATACTAGATGTGATGTCCCATGGTATGGAATACCCCACTGGCCAGTTTGGGTCAGCTGCCCTGGCTCTGTTCCCTCCCAACTTCTTGTGCTCCTCCAGCCTTCTCACTGGCTGGGCATGAGAAGCTGAAAAATCCTTGACTTAG
>JANZLQ010000086.1:37954456-37965259 GCA_026212715.1 Elanus axillaris | reverse complement strand
TTTTAATAATTTGGGGGCAGGTGTGGTGGTGGGGAGTTGATGGTTGAATTGAATGCTGAAGGGTTCTAAATAAAGCTAAACTAAAGCAGTAGAAGAATGGAATTTGGGGGGGGAAAAATGAAGCAGGGGTGGAATATGTGAAATCTAAGTATTACCAGTTACAAATAGAAGAGAGTGCTCAGACACAAAGAATCTGTAGAAAAAGAAATTATAATTTGCTGGACAGGAAGGTCATGTACTTAAAAGATTTTTTTTTTTTTTTTTTTTTTGCTTTGCCATTACTGCTCAGTTGGGGAACAAGGAGTTAACTAAAATGTGTGAGCTGGAAAGTCCTATTAAAGCTCTGTCTGCAGAATTAACAAAGTGTAATACCGTTAAATCTGCAGTTTACTGTGAAAAGTGGCACTTCTACGTGCTAAACTCTAAATCCAGATTAGAAGCTGCTCATGAATAGAGAACAAATCCTGCTAGAATCACCCTACCCTGTTTTACTTGTCTGGAATTAAGTGGGTAAATTCATCTTCAAATCTTACACAATTTCCGCTTCTGTGAGTAAAGGGCAGCTTGTACAATGATAAACCATTGTAATTGCATTTTTGCATATTTTTTTTTAACGTGTTATTTTGGTAGTGATTGTATACCTCTATTCATCCACTATGATTCTAAGTTTGCTGCTGTTAGTGTTTATTTTTGATTCTGTGTGTAGCAGTAGATCTTTACCAGTTTTATGAGTGGTTTTGTGTGAACTAAGACTTATCAAAACTGCACGAGAATAGCATGGTGATGATGCTTTAGAGCTTTGGTTTGGATTGTGGGTTTTTTTTTTATGATAGTAGCAATAATAACAGCGATAGTAATATATTTTCTACTAATGATGTTATTAGTAAATTGGATCTACCAGCTGGTCTATCTGACTACACTTGCCTCCTATTTACTTATTCAGTCTGCCATGTCTGGAGCTGGCAACCCTGTTTTAGGTGCCGTTAAATTATTGAAACAACTGAATGTAATGCAGCAGCAATAACAAGTGCTATGGTAATTCAGCAAGTGACAGGCCCTCTGTCCATGTCTCCTGTGTCTAGTTAGATTTTTCCCTCCTTTTTACTTTATTCTTTGGTCCAACTGGCCATGTGAGAAATAGTTTAGACTGGTGGTTGGAGCGTGGACTTGGAAGAATTGGATACAGAATCCTGACACTGCTGTAATCTTGGTATGGCTTTGAGTCTACCCTTTGACTCTGATTTTTCTACTTGAAAAAAACAACCTTTTAAAAAAGTAGTATAGATGTTCGCTTAGCATATAATAGCTAGTGTACCTCATGTTCTGCTTGTACTACAGTCATGTAGTTCTTTAAAAACACACACTAAAATCTTTCGGGGGGCAAAATCCATTTAGGATGAAGGGAGGTTAGTAGTCTATTCTTTAGGTAGGCTCATGCAGAGTTGAGCTTCCCTTCTCCTCCTTCAGGAAGCCAATGAGTTGAGACTGCGTATATGTCAATCAGCAAAAGGCTGCTGTGCTGTAATCAGTCAGTCACAGAGCTGCGTGTGAGGCACTGTATGCCCATTGGGACCCCCAGACAAAATTGAGCATTTTTTTTCTGCCTCTCTGGTATGCTGCTGAACTCATCTTTGTCTCTCACCTGCGTTAACAGGTGCTCTTTTCCTTCTTCCCTGCTGCTTTCCAAAGTCCTTACCACTCCCCGTTTAACAGTGTATTTTTAACCAAGTCAAGGGTGTTGCTCAATCTCTGACATAGCTTTCTATCTAAAATGATCTTCTTTGAAACAACCAAGGGTAAAAGCGCTTTGATTTATTATTTACAGGAAGTATGTATTTGTAGCTGTGCTGATGAAAAGCCCTTTTGAGAAGATAGAAAAGCATTAACTTCCAAACCAAGTCCTGCCTTTACTAATATAAGCACAAATACACACACGGCTTCAGAAAGTATACTTTTGTATTGTTTCATTAATTAAATGTACAATTATTTTTTTTTTTTAATTGTTGGGGGAAGAGAAACGTGGGTAGATCCAGATAGGAGAGTTGCTTCACTTAGTGCACATCTCAGTTATTCTTAGGTAACAAGGTGATGCCTGAATTTTGCTTCATTTCTTATAACATATATGGTTTTATAACAATTACAGTAGCTGAGACTATGGCAAAGGCTGCATGTATCGTAAAGCACAGAACACAAAAATAATAACAAAAGCTCCTCCAAATTAAAATATCTTCATCTCATGAGCCACGTGAAATATGGTATTCAGCTGTGGCATTCCTCCATCTCAAAGTCTGTGTGGGGAAACAGTCACATTATTCAAAAAAACCTAATGCTTAGTTTGAACTAAATTGAGTGTAGGGATATGGTGATGGGGCAAGGCATGCAGCTGTGATGGGTGTGGGACAAAATCTGGTCTTCCATCCTTTGACTCAAGTAAGGGCTACTTCTGCTGGTGCCAATCTTGGGTGCTGCCACCCTCCTAGTTCTGTCCACTCTATCCCTTTTCTTCTGATAATCTGTAATGATGCAGCCTGCTGGGCTGGGGCAAAAAGGCAGTCTCAAATTTCTGTCTCTCTGTTTTGTATCTTAATGAGATAATCCTCTTTCCATGGCTGACAATGGAAATGTGCAACAGTTTAAGTGTGTGGCTTTGCTTTGTAGCTCACTGTCTTTCCCTGTCAAGTAGTTGTTACTTGTAACAGAGTTGCAGTCAAAATAAAGTGCTCTGCATCATGAACAATTAAAACCATGCTGTATTTGAACCACAAATCTTGACTGTGAAATTGTCCATGATGGGTTGCAATGGGCATGTCTCTTGTACAGTAGTAACTAATTAGGATACTTTTTTTTTTTTTAAAAGGTGACTGGAATGGGATTTTCTGAATGTCAGAGATGCTGCTGTGCAGTGCTTCACTTTACTCTCATAATCCACATCATCTTCTAATAAGATGGCTTCACACCTAATGAGAACCCCTGACTACAAGTCTCATTAAGCCCTTCTCTGTCTCAGATGCTTATTAATGTTCTCCTGTATGTTTGCTTGTTGAAATACAGAAGTGAGGGAAGTCATTACAAGGAGTGGAAGATGGTATAGAAATGCTGTAGTGAGCTTTTCTGGAAAGATCCTGACTGGAGGAAAGGGGGAATAACAGATGTCATATCTCATTGCATCTTTCAAAACAGAGGAGTTGTCAGTGCCCTGATTTATTTTAGAAGGGAGAAAATTACCTGAGCTACAGAAATGTGCTGCTGACACAAGCTACCCTCAGAATGGGCTAGTGTGGGATGGATTAATGAAAATAATGTTATTAGACAACTTACAGTACAGCCACTGACCTGAAAAATAACATTAGGCAAGGAAGAACATGTGCAGGATGGAAGGGGAATACAAGTGACTTTATGTAGCTGGAGAAAAGAACAACCTCAAACATAATGTGCCATGGTGGGGGGGTGGAACAGGGCAGAACCAAAAGCTCTTGATCCCTGGGAAGACTGGATATCAGTATTCCCCATGCTTGATGTGTATCAGTATCTGCCATGCTTATATTCTTACTTATGGCATCTTTACCGAGATATGGTGCAGTGATGATGGATCGTTCAGGGCCTCATACATTATCTGTCTGGCTCTACTAAATGGTGAGTTGGGATGTTAAGTGATACTACAAATGTCTGAGCCCTGGAATTTGATATGCTACAGAATGTTTCATCTGTTTTCTTTGGCTACCAAGGGCATTATCCATTGCCTGCTATATATGTCTTTTTGGTCATCTACCAAGGGCTTTCTGCATTAGCCAAATCAATTTTTCCATATTGTTTGGCAGAAAATCAAGGTGGAACTCTACCAGATCTGTGGAGAACAGATATTTGAACTCAGGATGAAAAGCAAAATCCCTGTAGGAATAGAATTGAAAGATAAAGGTAAAGTGTTCCCTGCATTGGACTGTATAACATCAGCCTTCCTGTTTAATATTAATCTTCCCCCTCACCCCCCTTCTTACTAATATCTGTGGTTTCTTTTATTATTGACATGGCTGTTGGGGTCTATGCTGTAGCTTGTCTGGCCTGTGAGGAGACAGACTGGTCCTGTGTCAAATCTCCTGAACAGAGACTCTCAAGGAAGTGATTCTGTTCCTACATATGGGGCAGATGTATTGCACATGTAATCACGTACACAATCTTAATTGTTCTGTTTGCCCACCTGTGAAATGGGCACAATATTACTTAACAGAAACTTTTTGAAAATAAATGACAACTTTGCAGTATACTAGTAACAGGAGAGAAACGACAAGCCCTTGAGTGCTATTATGGCAGTACTTACAAAAATATTTTCTTAGCTTTACAGCTATCCCTAACTGTTGCACAAGTTTTCCTGATCAGCCTCTATCTCTTTTGGATTATGTCCTTCTTCATTTATTTATAAGCATTTCTTTATGCTTATCACCATTAATTAAATAGCAACTATCTGTAGCCAAGAATCAATTTATCCAGCAGCAATTTATCCTGACTAAAGCAGAAAAGGAATTAGGATCTGAAGTTGTGTTTTTAAGCACTGGATGATTTAGTTTCAGAGGTCTTGATCAAATTAAGTGCCAACTGGTGAGTAAATTACTCTGAAGACACTGTACTCGCAATAAGTAGTTTTCCCCATGCAAATGCTTATGAGGTGAAAATGGGTACTCACAGATGTAGCAGCTGTGTCCCATATTTTTGACTCTTTCCTCTGTCTCTCTGTCACTTTAGAGGAAATATTGCTTCTCCAGGAGACACATTCAGACTGTGTGTTCCCCTAATGCAGCAGTTCGGTCTCCTTCAAAGAAATGCCATACAAGTAATGCAGTCACTCTGATTCCTCACCATGAGGCAGTAACTTAAAGAAAACAAGCACATGAGAACTGCCTGTGAATGGGGACATAAGCTATACAATTGTCAGGATGCAAACAGCTCAGCAGAAGCATTGTATAGTTTTTCCTTTGAAATGCTGCAAGAATCTCTTGTTCACATTCTTTAATATACATGGTTTTAAAGTAAGGCAATTTTTTTGTGAAATAGCTCAACATTCTTCATTCAGAAGTGTGACTGATTTAAATACTGTATGGAGTTCTGTACCTTTACTAAGAGGGAATATGCAGGAGAAAATAAATGTGGTCTCATAATGTGAGATATTAAACCCAAAACTACAAATGGAGAATAAAACACTTTACTGAGAAACATATTAATGTTTACACTGTTGTTTTTCTGCTCTAGGTGCACATGAGGTACCGTAAGCCTAATGTTATCCTTGGTGCACCTTCATTTCCTTTATGCAGTTATATGGGGTCAGGCATAGCTAGTAATTAATATTTCGTTGGGTGAAGTCTAATTAATAAGTCCTGACAGCCATTTTGCACCAATCACTTTAGACAACTCTATGCTCTATAAACACTTACTCTCCTTTTTCGGGTCTGCAAGCAGCACTTCTCTGAGTCTAGTGGCAAATTAGTATCTCCAAAGATGTGAGGAGTGTGAAAGCTCCCTTCTAGTCTCCAAAGCCTTCTCATTTGTTTGTGCAAGCAGCAAGTCTTTCTATTAAACTTGTGAATCAGCTGGGTCAGTGTTTTGAGTCTCCAAAGGTATCTTTTGTGTTTTGATCTGCTGAATACTCGGGGAAGAGTATCTTCCTTGTAAAATGGCTGGGATGGAAATTCCATTGCAGTGTTGGCAAGCCCCTTGCTTTTAACCATCTCTTAGACAGTCAAAGATAACACGTTTATTGAGGAGAGTGTATGTCATTTCTACCAAGAACCTTTGAGTACCTTGGCCTTGGTCTGAGGGCTTAAGCATAACATATGCTAGAGTGAGATTAACCCAGAAGTTTGCCTAAAAGATGAGAGTCCAGTGGCTAGTGGACTCTCTGGTAATCCCTTGGGATCTGAGATTTGGGTCTAGCATGGTCAGAGTCCACACAGGGAGTTCATCCAGTGATCATGAAGTTTTCTTCCCCTCCACTTGCTCTTTCTTGCCTGTCCTGGCATGCTTACAGTGCTATTAGAACAAGCAGCCTGCACACATGAAGTAGTGTTTGATCAAGGAGGTTTCAGACAGGAGCCCCTGTTTCCTTCTGACATAATATGTGTGCTATTTGGACCCTACATGTGATGTTTAACAAGAACTCAGGTGAGAATGGCTATTAGGGTAAATAGAGAACAAGGCTGAATCACTGAAAATTTGCAGCTGATGGTGTATTGATTTAAGGAAAAGAATGTTGAATTTATTGTAAGAAATGACAGTGTAAAAGCAGGACAGAAGATGAATGTTAGCAAAACTAATGGGATGTGTAATGGCTTAGGAAAGAAAACAGTGAGGAGAGAGGTGATAATCTTTCAGATGCAGGGTAACTTGGTGGTGTTCTTCCTCAGCTTACTGTGGTAGTTAATCATAGTTTGGCATGTTCTTGGGCTATTTGTGATGGATTTTATAGTAATTGGTCACAAAAATTGTAAAATATAAAAGAGGCAACATTAAGAAAAAATATTATGGCAGGTCTGCTATTGTTACATTCTTCCAGATTTCAGATTCTAGTCTTTGTCCCAGCTATTAAGAGAATATCTACTGTAGCCAGTAGACTTATGTAATGGAAAAGCTCTTCTTTAAGTTGTTCTTATGCATTGCTTTGCTCTATAATGCAATTTATAACATGTAGTGCTGATAACTACAGCGTGTTGCAGAAGTTTACTTTCTCAAAAGACAGCAACAAGAGGATAACACCTTTCACCTGTGGACAGCTGCTGTTTTTGTACTACACAGACCTTTCAGTGGTCTGTGTAGTACAGCTATGAAAAGGTTTTGGTCCTTTTCCTAGGAAAAGAGATCAAATGCTTATGGGTTTTCATCTCCCTCACCAAAATTGTGTGACTGCAGCCATGAAAGGACAGTCAGATTTCACTCTTGTGCTGTGTCACTCTTTTGGTGACTAAAGGAATATGGTCACTCTCTCCAGGCACCTGGGACAGCTAGAGGGTTAAATCCTATCAAAGGTATTTTTCCCCCAATTTCTTAGATTTTTGGCATTGCTTCTGAAATGCTGGCAATAGACAGTGTATGGTTTTTCAAATTGCCCACTCTCAGCAGACATCCTGATTTAAGACGGCCAGATGTTCATCATTACTCAGGGCCCTCATTAAAGCCCAAATCTGCTGGACTCATCATTACACTCAAGTAATGGAGTGCAATGTAAATCAGAGTTAAAGCAAATGCTTAAACTTTTGTTAAACGTCTTAGATTTAAATCTTCTTTTTACAGCTTAAATAATATGTTAAAGTAAGTGTTAAGATCTATACAAAGTAAGCACTGATTTATTAACATTTTACTGAAGATCAACATCAAATTAACTCTTAGTTTACAGTCACAGTAGTTTTAACATAGTTATTGAATTACAGTGACTTAAGGTATTAGCAAAATGCCTGTTTATTACACTGCTTACATTATTATGATCATAGATTTTTATAATAAGAAATCAGCAAAATCTTAACATATGGAATAATACTACTATATTAGTATATACATTATGGAAATGCTATTCTTATGTCTGTAACATTAGTGGTGAAGCTAAAGGTTGAGATTTTTTTGTCATGTAGTTACCAAAAGAGGAATCCATTTTACTAAGATTGTAGTAATGGGACAAGGCAGTCAGCAACATTGGGGAGATCAAGGTATTGTGATTAATGCTGGACGGCACAGTGAACAGTGGGTATGAAACAGTTTGTCACTTCATTGTTTTACAGCAGGGATACCAGGATGGTAAAAATTTGAAAGGATGCTGTTAGATGAAATTTGGCCTGAAACTGCTGCTTGAATTTTGTGAAGTGTTACAAAAACATGTATTAGAAAACTTTATTTGACTTGCATTTTGCATTAAAACAAAAAACCAGCAGATTTTATTTTATGTGTACCCAACCTAAGCACTAGTATAACACTTGTGCTGATGTGCCTGAATGGCGTCAAAGACACAGTCTGACTTTTTTTTTTATGTTCACACTGCAGAAACTGTCAATAGGAAAAGGAATAGCAATAGGAGCAGTGTAATATTCTGGCTTTTTGTTTCTGTGCTAATTAAATTAACTGTTCACTTATCTTCATTGTTCCTGAATACATCCTTCATTCTAGTCTGAACATAGCCAGGCAAAGCTTCAAGACACTGTGGATCTCATAATTTCTTTGCTAAATTGAAATGCTGCCTTCTATCAAATTTCAAATCTGTGTATACGTTGGTATACAGTCAAAACAAACATTAGTATTCTCTCTGACAGTTAGAAACCCTGAGTTCCTCTGATTGTTCATTGTAAAGCAGATTTTCCAGGCCTTTAGTAATTCTTTAGGCTATTTTTAAACACTCTTATTTTGCTACTTTCATTTTTGATTAATAGATGCCAGATCTGAACTCTGCTATAGTGCTTATTATACTGGCACGTAGGACTTGGCTCTTTCCTCTGTATTTCAGAGTTGATTAGCTAAACTGGCTTCTTTCACAGCAAGTTTCGTGAAAACATTTCCTGGGATACCTAGAAGTCTTGAACTGCAGCAAAGGGCTAACCTGGGATGACTAACCTGGGAATAGAGGTTGTGTGGCTGTGCCCAGTACCTGGCCAGAAGTCTGTATTTCCAGAAGATGCATCATCTTATGCTTGGAGGGAAGGGAATGTTTGAAAACTGCCTGGGATGATCCAAATGGCTTGGGGTTGCTGTCTGCTCTTCCTTTTTGGGGTGAATAATTTATAAATTTATTGGCCTTAATCTGGGATGCTTCTCTCCTCCCCTGAGCTGTCATTTTAGTATCTAGGAAATAGCTTGGGTCTCAGAAAACATCTTCAGAAATGCCATTGTTCAATGGTGGCTCCACATTTAAAACAACATTTTAAGGGCTATTACTTTGGGAAGTTTGAATTTGTGTAATGCATGCCATGCTGATCTTGCATAATTATAATTCATTAATTAAGGTCAAATCTAATACTTTACAGAAATCTATTACATTAACAAGTTTACCCTCCTATCAGCAGAAACTCATTTGAAAACAAGATTTACACTTCATAACCCCACGTTCATTGTCTTTGATTACATTGCATTCCTTTTAATACCTAACTGTGGCATAAATTAGTCATTTCATTATTTTGTTGGGATTGGTGCCAGGTCTACTGATTGCTGATGTTAAACCAGTCAGTCCATTTGCCTCTGTGAAGTATTGTTCCATCACTACTTTATTTTCTTGTACTGTTGAACTTTCTTAGGGCTCCAGAAGCTATTGAAAATCTACTTTAGTGGTTCAGGTTGCATCTCAGCCCGTTCTTTTTGTATGATTGCAGGTAGTATTTTGCTTTTTTATTTTTTCTTCAGGACTTTATTTTGGAAATATTAAACTGGTATTTACAATCCAACAGTAACTGAAGATGAGGCAGAAGTATTTTGTTATCTTTAGAGGATGCAAATACTTTCCACTTTTCCTTCACAAAATGCAGAGAAAAATATTTAATACCTCTGTCCTTTTTTTATGTTATCATACATAGCTTGCTAGTAATCCGTATGTACTATCACTGAGATCCACTAGTGTTCTTGCTGTGTTTAAAAACTTCTGAGTGCTAGTCAGTGTTACTTTTGTCTATTGTTTCCTGTATAAAATTTCTGATCTTTCTAGCTTTTAATTCATATTCACTGTTATAATGCTGTCATCTTCACTGTGTGAGTATGTGTATTTATTGACAGATTTTTCTTGCCTCTCTAAAAGAGACTTTTCTTAGTTCACATGACTTTCATAACAGATGGATTGTGACTTTTGGGGACATCTCCTAGTTGTTTTAAGTGGTTCTTAACTATTTTAGCTATAATTTGCATGTTTTTTCTTCTCTAAGATAATTAGACTCTAATGTTTTTCAGCTTGGCAAATGGATGTGGTTACAGCCATTACACTTAGACTAATAGTTTCACTTCTACGCCCATATGCAACACGATAGTGACATCTGACTCTAAGCAACGGTTCATACTCTTTAGGAATGTTTCATCTGTCCAGGTGATGGCTGATGTAGTGTGACCATGTGTTGGATGTGGCATATTTGTGAGTCAAAATTTTTTATGTAAAACAAGTATAAACTGAAGAATATTTTAGTACTAATATTCTGAGACATCTAGTATTTGCAGTTAATGGTTCAGCTTGTTTTTCTCTTTGCAACATATAATTGACGGACAGGAGAAGGTTGTGTTGTACTCCAGTGTGCAGTGATAGTCTGTAGCAGATGCCAGCTAGTAACTTAGATGATCATTAATCTGTAAAAGTTTGTGAGCTCTTCCATCAGATGTGTAATGGACTTGGACAGAAGCAGTGTTCCCTGTTTTTCTTTGCCCAGCTGATTCCTATTGATTGTCTTTAAATAATGGCTTCTTTTTTTTTATTTTTAAATGTATTGGGTTTCTGTGGAAAGGTTTTTGTGGTTGGGGGGTTACAGGGGTGGCTTCTGTAAGAAGCTGCTGGAATCTTCTCTGTGTCCGACAGAGCCAATGCCAGCTGGCTCTAAGATGGCCGCCGACAGCCAGGGCCAAGCCAATCAGCAATAGTGGTAATGCCTCTGTGATAACGTTTTTAAGAAGGAAAAAGAGTTGTGGGACAAAGAAATGGCAGCCAGAGAGAGTGAGAACATGTAAGAGAAACAGCCCTGCAGACCCCCAGGTCAGTGCAGAAGGAGGGGGAGGAGGTGTTCCAGGTGCTGGAGCAGAGATTCCCCTGCAGCCCGTGGGGAAGACCACAGTGAGGCAGGTTGTCCCCCTGCAGCCCATGGAGGTCCA
>JANZLQ010000086.1:37939004-37950688 GCA_026212715.1 Elanus axillaris | reverse complement strand
TTGTGAGTGAATAAATGTTTAGTTTTGTGAGTCAAAGGATCCCTGGTGTGGTTTCACCTTAATCCTGACCTGGGAATCAGCAAACCTGAGTCATTGTCCTGAGAAATTGGAATGTGACAGACTGGCTTGGGGGAAGGGAGAGGACAACAATAAATCCATGAAATACTACCAAGGATCTGGGGTGGATTGTCTCTTGCCTTTGCCTTCCCCGTGTTGATCTTTAAGTCTAGTAAGGAAAGGTGGGCAGAGCTGTGACACTGTTAGGGATGGCAGTGCCACTACTGAAGATTTTCTAGCCCCATTTGCCATGCATAGGTGACTGCCAGAGTTTGGAGGACCCAAAAGTTGACTGGGAAAATCAGACACAGACCATAAAATCTTATTTTGATTAGCACCAGCATTAAAATGATACCCCTTTTGAGGTAATAAGCCCATGTGTTTGGCTTCTGCTTCTAGGTGTTCCTTCATCTCCCTGCAAAAGTTCTGTCCTTGGTTTTTCAATGACTTGTATTTTTTTGGTGTGTGCAAGGGACCAGCCAGGAAGATTCTGTCAGTGAACAGAAACTCCTTTGAGCTATGAAGAGAGATGACAATATAATCTCTGATGCCCTGTTGTCTACCCTTTGCTGGTAGGAGGAATAGCTAGAAGCAGAAGTGGTTTTCCTTTCCCAACCTCCCTCCACTCCCATCCCACTGGGTTTCTGAAGGTGTTTATTCATCAAGAGATCTTGGATTGACCCACTTGCAACCACAGGGCAATGGAGGTCTTGTGGGGTGGAGGTCACACTCTGCCATCTGACTGCAAACACCTCAGTTCTCCTCACCTTGTTATTCCTGGTCTGTATAATTGCCAGCATGCTTGTCAATGGGTGCTGATGCTTTATAAGGCATTTTGGGTGGGTAAAAGGGGGGTGAAGGAGACAGAAGATGAATGATGCCTCCAGTTCTTTCACTGGGAAGGAGCTGGGTTGTTGAGAAGAATATTTCTTCTTCTGATCCTGGTTTCCGTGCTGCTTAGAGGTTGCATGTGCTCCTTAGCCTTTGTGCATACATCTCGGCATTCCACCAACTGTGCAGAACCATAATGAAGAGAAAACCCCTTCTTTTACTTCTGAAATCCTTCAATTTCCTGTGAAAGAACATGAGTAGTGGTTTTTGGCTTTGGTGCTGTGTAGTTTTGTGCTTTTTTTTGTTTCATTTTATTTGTTTGGAGGTTGAAGGGGCAGGGGTTGACACTAAGTTCTAAGAAAAGCCAAATTCAAGCCCAGCTTGAATTTGAGTTTCTTTGCTGAGGGTCCAAAACTTGTTCTTGTTTATACCAGCAAAAGAGCATGCACAAGATGTGGAATGTTCTGCACATTAGTCAGGTGTTCTGCTCTATACCACAGCAGGTGAGGCTGGACCCGGATTTTTGTTTAAAGCATTATTTTTGCCAGCCAAATCCTCCCCCTGCATCAGCCAGCAAGAAAAAGAGCTTGAATTTGTTATTGGCAGGGGGGGGGGGGGGAATCTTCAGCATATCTTCTAATTGGGTAATGAGAAACCCACCAATTTTCACTGACTTCAGTTATAGCAAAATTGTAATTTGGCCATGGACATTAAAAATAATTCCTCAAGCATAAAAGGCTTGAAAACAGCATGTGCTTCATAGTCCTTCTCTTTAACTTCATATAATAAGATTGTAGCTCTTTCTGTCTGTGCAAAGCTTCTCTCCTGAGATCTCTGATGTACAGAAAGATTGAAGAGAAGGCATTCGACCATTTCCTTGTGAAATGTCATCATTGCAGCAGGTTCTAACTCAAATCAGATTATTAGACTGGAGAGATAATCAGTATGTGCGTTGTTATTTCACAGTCATCTGTCTGAGACTTAAAATACTGTGTAGATTATAAATTAGTTGGGAGGGTGGGGAGAGTGTCTACCCATGCCAGATCTTGGCTTCTGCAGTCCTGCTAACAGCACTTCACAAATTACACAGTGCAGGACACAAGGCTGGATGGGCCATAAACTTTAAAGGCCCTCAGCGGGATATGTTTGTTTTAGATTCTTAATTATGGCAAATTTTTTCCTGATGATACAATGAGTTCAGAAATACAGATAGTTATGTGTGCTTGGTGTTCTGGATGGGAGCACACTGTGTAGCTATCTAAAATGAGAGCTAGTTAGATGTTGGAATTGAAAAATAACAGATATTGTAGGCATCAGAGATGATCCAAATGAGAATTGATGTTTCTCAACCAAGCATGGGCTAACAGGCAGGGTTAGGGCAATAAACATCTACAAATATCTGGAGGCTGTCCACACCAAGCAGAAACAGAAGTGTTGTTTGGGGTGGTCCAAGAGATATAATGAAATGAAATTTGGCAAAGGAAAATGCAAGCTGAATATTGCAGAGAATAAGGGGACAAAAATCCCTGAAACATCAACATTCTCTTTAAGAAACTGTCATCAGTTTTCACTTTATTTTGAGGTATCTGGCTGGTGGGCTATCTAGTTTATGAGAAAGAGTCTTTCCTCAAGTTCTGTCTTATTCAAGTCTAATTAATCCAACTGTAAGGTAATGTTTTTTCACTAAAGCCATTAACTGTTTCTGAACAGTTGTATGATTAGCATACTCTGTTCCCTCCTTTCAGATGCAACCCTTCTAACTGGGGAATACATTCTTTCCCTCAATACAAGACAGCTTGGGGGGGGAACCTTTTGGTTTTGGAGATTTTTTTAAACCCAGGGTCTGAAAGCTTCACTGTATCTCTATTTTTGGTGTCCCTGTAGTTAGTAGGGTAGATAGGTGCCTAGCCACAGAAAAGATACCTGCTGAGGAATGAATAGGAGGATGTCGCCAGCTCTTTACTCTTCCTTAAGCACTCTGCACAGTCCAATATGGCCTGAGGAGAGTTTTTCTTTATAATATCAAGCCTGCTCCTGCTCTCCTTCCTTCTGATTCTCAGCCTCTTGCCCAGGTCTTCTGCAGCAGATCTGAAGGCTGAGAACTGGTGCTGTGCTCGGGGACAATGCTGCTTCTGCTGCCCGCTGCATGCCTCTTGCAGTCCTGCGTTCCCAAATGGTGTTTGCATGTAAGTGATGCATAAATAAAATTGTTGAAGCTTGGGCTGCAGGTTACCTCTTGTTTTTCACATTCTGCTGAAATCCTATGGCTCCTGCTTTTTGTTTCTGCTTTCTCAGGATGGGAAAGTTGAGGCTTGAAGAAGTGAGGTGGCTGCTGCTAGCTGTTGCTGTGCAAGTGAGGACATTGTTTCTGCCCTCTGTAGTTGTCATCCCACAGATATTTTACTGTTTCTGCTGCTGGAGTTGGTGTGAAGTACTCCACTGACAGAGATGTGTGCTGTTCTGTACTGCTCATTTGAGGGCTATCCTCTTGACAGGCACCAGCTCCTGAATGAGACAGAGCCAAACATGCGGATCTTGGCAGCTTGAGGACAAGGGTTCCCGTGCAGAAAAAAGTTGCAACAGATCTAGGTTGTTGGGGGTTTTTTTTGGTTTGTTTGGTTGTTGTTTTTTTTTTCTGGACATGGAGCAAAGAGATGTATGCAATAAGTTCTGCTTGTATCCCAATTTGTCAGCAGAAAGTAAGGTCATTCTGGCTGTTCTTAAGGGTCAAGCAAGGTAACATGGGTAAGTATAAAGCGTTTAGCCTGACTTCAGTCTGGCACAATCCAATGAAACAACTGAAATGGGGTCCTTTTAATGAAGAATTAAATGCTGGCATGTACATTCTGTAAGATGACATACAGAGTTGGGAGTGCACGCAGAGGGAATTTCTTCTGTTCTAGATGTGGATGTGCCAGTACTCAGTCCAGACCTGCCTGTTCAGCACTTTCATTAGTGGTCTAGAAAGTGAACATATGAAACTGCAACTGAATTGGAGAGCAGTCAGAAATGCATGTTGAGAGAGAGAGATGAAAGACACTGGTTTTTCAGAAAATTGTCTCAGGAATATTTACAATGTGGTACATAGACACGAAGAGGGGGGTGGGAGGGGGAATGGGTTCTTAAATATATTTTACCTAGTTGAGTGAAAAGGCACAGACAGAATTAGTGGCTGACAGTTTAAGTCAAGCAAACTTAAAACAAAAAATCAGTGTGCATGCAAAAAAATGCTACTGAGGGGCACTGACCACTGGAACAAATTACCATGAATGAAAAAGGATTCTCTAGCTCTGTCTTCACATCAAAACTTCCTGGAAGATGTATTTTAGCCAAACAGAGTTTATTGGTTTTAGGGGTATGTGGGCAGATTGTATTGTTGTCAGATAAAGAGCTGGCCAGGGTACATAATTTTAACAGTTTTCTTCTGGTTTTAACACCTTTGAAACTACAAACCACTGCCTGCAGTGGCTTAAATTCAGTGTAAGTCTCTGCTACTTGCTTTTTGCCACCATGCAGGAGGAGGAAGTGGTTATGCATTGTGGTAAAATCCCATCAATTTAGATAGCACAACAGTGGTGTGCAAGAAGCAGGAATAACATGTAATACAGAGCTTCTTTACCAGTGCTCTGGTGTCTGCATTGATAAGTGAGTTACAAGGTTTGGTTTCATGTCAACAGTTCCCGGTATCTGGGGCCAGAGTTTCTAACTCTGAGGACTCTGCCATGTCTTTGGAGGGTCTCAAGAAGGTTTCTGCAGAATGTTCTCAGCTTTCGGCAGGAAGAACTGGAGCAGTAATGATGCGGTATTAATGTGAAAAACTCTGTTCTTTTTCCCTCCTGTTTATCACTACAAACAAACCAGTCTGCTATAAGGCAATGTAGTTTTAATCATTCTGTAATTATAATGATGCACCAGGAACTTGTTGAATAGGTCACAGAATGCTTCCGTAGAACAAGGATTAGCTGTTCTAAGAGTAAGGAGCTATGATGTTCTTTTCTACAGAAACCTTTGCCTTTTGCAGGTACACTGTAATAAGTAGGACATATTTAGTATGAAATGACATATCCCCAACAAAAAAAATGCCTTCATTCCTCCATCTGTTTTTAGGGCATGCTTGTATTTGAAAAATAATTCAGCTTCCAGCATGGTATTGCTTGTAAATTGCAATAGTTTGTTTCTTAGTATCTGCAACAGAAGATAAACTAGTAAGGCCTCTGTTTACAAACCTCTCTTGACTCTTTTAAGCTGGAGAGTTTATCTAGTATGTTCAAAATACCTTGCAAAAATGGAGTGCCTTCTGAGAATCAGAAAACGTGAAATTCTAGGGCTGATTGGAGACTGCTGGATTTGCCAATTAAAGTCTTCTCACAGCTTTGGGAAAAAGAGGAAAAAAAAGTACTTAAGAACATATGCACTTGCATGTCTCTCTCCCTGCCATCATAAAGGCTTTGACAGAATTAAGTGAACCATAGTGAAAGTATACCATGGAAGCATCTGGTCTGTGGTTTCAGCTGAATGCCCTTCATTTCATTGTCTGTTTGCTTGTGTGTGATGAATTTCATGGACTGGCTCAGGTTGTTCGCACTGCCTTGCAGGCAGAGGATGCTACCCTCAGCACAGCACTCTATGTCCTTCGCAACAGATTGACTTCCCTGGAGAAACATGTCATTCAAGCAGAGATGATACAATGGAAAGCACATTCTCATGGTTTCGTGAATTGAAGGAAATTGCCCTGTTTCTAGTACAAATGAACACGCCAAATAAGAGTATGACATAGAGAGACCCGGTCAGGAATAGATTATGTTCTTCAGTTATATGCAACTTGTAAGCAAATGAGAGGAAGCTGGCTGGAAATCTTTGTATAATCCTGGCAAGAATGAAAGTGAAACTAAATATCTGTTCTCTCTCTAATTAGTACATTATCTTTTGTATTTGAATGTCAAAAGAACAAAAAAGCCCCAAACTTAATGGAAAGGAGGGATGAAAAATACTAGAAAAAAACCTTCAGGTAAGATCTGGGACTTCTCCAAAATCTCAAATGTGAATAACACTAAACTTTCAACCTTTCTTTGTGTGTGGTCAGTTCTCCAATTATATTGAATGAAAACTCTCTGTGAACCCTTGTTATTTTAAACGTGTTTGTGTTTGGATCTTCTGTGGAAAAGAGGATCTTGAGCAGAACAAACATGAACCTAAAGGAAATAGAAGTACTGTTATGGCCCTATAAGAAATGGATGTGATGGCAGCTCTCCCCCTGAGGATCTGTCTGATCTTCTCTCTCTCTTCCTAGCAATTAATAAGAGTAAATGCATACACCTTGGCATCTGTGTTGTGGTTTAACTAAGCACCACGCAGCTGCTCACTCAGTCCCCCCACCCCAGTGGGATGGGGGAGAAAATCGGGAAAGAAGTAAAACTCATGGGTTGAGATAAGAACAGTTTAATAGAACAGAAAAGAAGAAAGTAATAATGATAACACTAATAAAATAACAACAGTAATATTAAAAGGATTGGAATATGCAAATGATGCACAATGCAATTGCTCACTACCCGCTGATCGACACCCAGTTAGTCCCTGAGTGGCCATCCCACCACCCCTACTCCCCTGAGTTTATATACTGGGCACAACGTCCCATGGTATGGAATACCCCATTGGCCAGTTTGGGTCAGCTGCCCTGGCTGTGTTCCCTCCCAACTTCTTGTGCCCCTCACTGGCTGGGCATGAGAAGCTGAAAAATCCTTGAAGGATTCACAAAGAAAACACTCTGCCCATTCTATTTTGTGCAAATAATAGAGATAATGAAAAGTTTTGAGGACAGTGGAGAAACAGTTGTAAAGATGTCATTAACCCCTGGCAAAGGTGTTTGTACCCTCGTGGACTACTTTATTTATTTTATTAATTAGTTTACTGTAGAAGAGAAAGCCAATGTGGAAGCTGCAGATGAAGGAAGGTGGTTTTGTATACGCAAGTGGGTTCAGCCAAAACGATTAGACAGAAGACATCTGTGATTGTGACAGGGAGGTATAAACATTAAAACAATTAAAGATAAAGAAGCTATGAGCTTTTGTTGCTGTTGTTTTGTGTAACTAAACAAGCATGCCTTATCTATTAAGTCCATGCATGTAGAAGTTATATTCAATGAAGGTTTTTATTCCTTACATTCCGCTGTGCTTTATAAGACAAAACAATTTCCCTCCTTCAAAATCAATAATTATTTATTAAAAAGCTCTGTTGCACGTGTGTGCATTAAAAGAACACAAGTCTTTTTAACATCTGAAAAGAAATGCTGACCTTAAAGAGCATTTGTAAGTTGCAGTCCATTTTAACACCACATTAGACTTGACATGTTGTCCTCTCCCAAGTATTTGAGGGACCATCAAGATAGACATACAGAAGGTTGGGTATAGAAGACCTGAAATACTAGAGACAAGATGGCAGCCGAAGGGAGCTGATGATCCAGAAGAAGGGCCAAAGAAACACATGATTTGCACTTCTGTTTAGAAAACCCCAGATTCACTTTTTTTTTCCTGATGCAGATCAAGGGTGGGGTGCAACAAAACCAAACAAACCCCAAACAACCTGTTGTACTGAGTAGCCGGTTCTTGGGATGTGCTGGAAGCAGGATATTCAGGCTGGCTTTTGTTGCATTGGCACTTCTAACAGTTGTGGTATCCAGGAAAGCTTAGGCTTTACTGAATCAACAACTTCAAGTAGAAACTTGGCATTAGAGAATCTGAACCAGGGGTGAGTGTTTGTTCCCCTGAGCCAGGCAGATCCAATACGGGATGGAAGTAGGTATCCATCTGTATTTGAATACATGGCAGATGCTATTGCTAAGTAATTCTCCTAGTGGCTTCTTGTACATGTCAAATACGAAAGAGTGGAGCGTAATACAGATGATTAAAAGAGCTAATCTATTTCTGTTTTGCAGTTTCTTTCCTGTTAGATAATGGAAGCAGAAGGAAAGGTAGTCCTTGTTGAACTCAGGAGAGTAGGTAAAACCAGTTGATTGGGTGCTTGAGGAGGTTGGAATGTCATGATTTACAGGGAAGCCTGTGATAAGTGAAGTCTCTCCTTGACCACAAGTGCTATGTGTGCAGGGGTATGTTCATGAGCATGGCTATGAAAATATGCCTACTTTTAATGATTAGTTTAGATCATATTTTCCTGTGAGGAAGGCTGGGTGTCAGGAATCTGTCCAGATCCTTTCTTCACCTTTACATAATCAATTTCCCTTTCATAGTGTCAGGAAGATACATCTTCCTCATCCATGTGGATTCTCCCTTTCACAATCTGGGATGTGTGTCCTTTTCTTGATATGTGAAATCTTACTCTAAGTTTTAGACTAAATCCTTCTTGAAAGATTCTTGAAGTTCACGTGGTTAGTTATCTTTCCCCTCCTCTCCACAGATACTTTAGTATTTCCAGGTAGAAGAGAGACAAAATGCTGTTTCCAAACCATATTTCCTTTAGCTTGAAATATGGGGGATTCTGCAAAGAAAACTGTTCATTGGAGATAATTGCCCAAGCCTGCAGCCTCGAAGACTTGAGTAAGCTTACAAACTAGGTTTACATATACCAAGAAAGTTTCATGAATTTTCTGTTCCCAGAGCCTTACTTTAAAATAAGTGCACACAAAAAATGAAAAATGTGTTTGATTTTGTTGAATAAGCATACACATTAGGAGATAGGGAGTTTTGTATTCTGCTAAATGTGGGTAGCACTAGTCAACAATACATGAAATATCTATCCTTAGTGTACTTTAAAACTACAGAAAAATAGTGCTATATAAACTTTAGTTTGCTGTAATGATAAAAGCTCATTAACAATAAAGACATTGTGAAGTGTAGCTTTACTTTTAGTGGAACGAAATGCCCATTTTCATAGATTTCATGACTTTTTTCCCTTATTTGAAAACCCAGTAAACTTGATTGTGAAAGTTCTTTCTGAAATTCTAGTTCTGCAAGAAGAGAAGCAGGAGTACAAATATTCAGATAAGATTTATGCAATATAAAAACACATACTCTTTTTAATTATTTTTTTTTTACACTTTGGAATGAAAGCTCTTTTTAATCTACAGATAATAAGAATGTGAGAAACAAGCTCCAAAAATGGAGACAGATCAATATTTTAGTTCCATCTGTAAAAACAATTTAGAAAAAATTGTTCACAGTTAAGTCAGCACTGAAAGCAGAGATTTTTTCATTGTTATGGATGGAAAGATACCTTCAGGCTAAGGCTTCGAATGGGACCTTTACTGCAGTCTTTATAATGGAAGTGTTATTAAGCACCTCTATTATAAAGCTGGAAGGATAGTTTCATAGTCAAAATGTCTGTTTTCATTATTCTATTTCAGGCCTTCATATGAGATACTTAACTATATCTTCAGCACATAAGTATTTGAATACAAAGAGGCCTTTGTCTCAAACTTTGATTTCAATTCTTACAAATTGTCAGGCTATCTTTTTCTTCTTGAGTCACTGTGGCAGAGAAAGACTTACCCTAAACAGAGGAGGGGCAGGTTAGACAGATGTTCTGTGGCTGAGGTTTTTCGGCTTTTATTGCTTTTCTCCTTTCTGCACACCCCACCGCCCCGCCTCCCCCCCAGTCATCAGGAGACTCCAATATCTTTCCTTGGGGCTGGGTGTCAGCCAAGGCACACAGCATGTCCTGTTAAGTGCTCTGTGCTGAGCTCCTAAGGCTTGAACATCTTATGAGAAGAAATTGTGAGCAGAAAGGGGATTTTACCATCACAGTCACTAATCTTCTGTGCTTAAGCAATCACCGGTCCTTATAAGAGAGGCTTTAAGAATGAAAGTCTTTTACAGAAACTGAATGCTTAGTTCAGAATGTGTGCTCTTCTGAACAGCTCACATCAGATTGGGTTACTTGGTTAAAAATGCTCAGGAGCACTGCATACCCAACCTATGGCAATAAAATTTGCTGTTTCTTAATAGGCACAATAGGTTTCCTAAAGACTAATTTAAAATATGTCTATAAATGTAAGCCCTATCATTTATCTTTTAAAATGTTTTTATTACAAATTATTATCTTTCATAATTTTGCTTTGTGTACAAATGTTTATCTTTTAATACTTAACAGAAATGTACAACCCATAATGATGCTAACTATGAGTAGCCTCAGAAGTAATTTATCATAGAATCATAGAAAGGTTTCAGTTGGAAGAGACCTTTAAAGATCTAGTCCAAGCCCCCTGTCATGGCCCAGGGATGTTTTTCACTAGATCAGGTTGAATCTGAATCTATTGTCTTTCAGTTTAAAACCGTTGCTCCTTGTCCTGCACTATGGGCTTTAGTAAAAAGCTTCTGTCTGTTTTATATCACCCACCCCCCACCTTTAAATAGGGAGCAAGGTGGAACAATTAATTAGAAGGTGCAGCAAATTTTCTAAACTTAGGAGGGAAGAAAAAGTAGCAAACACAAGCTGCTAGCTTTCCAGAATAAAGGTAATCTTTAGCCACTCTGATTCCTGAAAAGTAAGGCCTGCCTCCATTAATGGGATACTCCTGCCACTGTTTCCCAGAAAAGCATTAGTGGAATTTTTTGACTGCAGAAGATGATGTGCAGGAAGATTTTTATCATCAGCAAATGTCTTTAGTCCTTGGTCAGGGGTTTGAATAGTCCGTAAGTTCATTTATTTAATTACATATGATGTTCATAGTTGTCTTTATGCATACCTGAATATAGAGGGGGGAAAAAAAAAACCCTCAAGGAAATTGATGAAAGAATACTGCTTCTAGAAAAGTCACCTGGAAGCTCTTTTGACTTAATCTTATTCTGTTTCTGTCTAGTATTGTTGCCAGGGTACTGAACAA
Organism: Elanus axillaris; assembly: GCA_026212715.1. Lineage (NCBI taxonomy): Eukaryota > Metazoa > Chordata > Aves > Accipitriformes > Accipitridae > Elanus > Elanus axillaris. The sequence continues at coordinate 37,939,965 of JANZLQ010000086.1, read as the reverse complement.
ATGTCTTACTGTGGCATTACTAGTGGTTTATGTTTCTAGCAGTGTTCATATTTTCATCATTCCTTCACCTTCATCTTTCTGAGGGCTTCAAGGAACAGAAGAAAATCTATAATTGGTGCTGTCTCCATTAGCATATTTACAGAGCAGACTGTGTAGTCGTTGTCTTGATATGCTGCCTATACTGTGTTCTGTACCTTAGCTCCTCAACTTATAAATGACTACTCTGGTCTTTTAAACCTTTGATAAGAGGGAGTGTAATTACTGAAGAATGCCTCTGTGATCTTTTCCCTTAGCTGCCTCTGTTCTTGAGGAGACAAATTTAGGCTTCTGATATTGGAAGATGACCATATTTCTGTTATAGCAGGCCCTCAAATAAAGACTTTGCTTTTTCTAATAGTTGTTTCAGATTATCCTTTCCCAAAATATTTTACTTTTTTAAAACAGTTTGTTTGATCCAGCATTTGTGTCTTCAGATATTGTATTAGCCCAAACTCTTATTTGCTGCCTATTGTACCGAGAATAGTCCAATAGTTTCATTTGTTGCCTATTGCACTGAGAGAGACAAGATAGTGGATTTCCAAGTAAAAGGAGAAACTAAGGTGGTGTGACAACCAGTTGATGTGTCCTTGGGCATGGTTATGGCAGCTGGTGTCATGCATGCTGGGTCGGCAGGACCCAGGCTGGGCAGAAAGGAAATGAGCTGTGCTCAGGGGGACTCAGCCCCTGTCGTGGTTTAACGCCAGTGAGCAACTAATCACCACGCAGCCGCTCACCCCTTCCCTTCCCGCCCAGCGGGATAGGGGAGAAAATCGGGAAAAGAAGTAAAACTTGTAGGTTGAGATAAGAACAGTTTAATAGAACAGAAAAAGAAGAAATTAATTATGATTATAACAACACTAATAAAATGACAACAGTAATAGTAAAAGGATTGGAATGTACAAATGGTGCACAGAGTAATTGC
>JANZLQ010000086.1:37925142-37938904 GCA_026212715.1 Elanus axillaris | reverse complement strand
ATTCTTCTCATACTGAACTCAAAACACAGCACTGTACCAGCTACAAGGAAGACACTTAACTCTATCCCAGCTGAAACTAGGACAGCCCTTCAGTTGGGCTATGCTTTGGTGGGATACAACTTGTTTCCCTCAGAAAATTTTGCCTAGATATTGTTCTTGTGTTTTGTTTCTTTTGTTTGGTGGGTTTTGTTGTTGTTGCAGTAAATGATGTACTGTGGTTACACTTGTTGGTTATAGTCCTTCTGGCCCTCCTGTGCACCCCAGTCTGCCTCCACAGATCACAGGTCTTTAATGTGCCAGGGAAGCAGTGAGGGTTTTGGCTGCAGTAGTCTGGTCTGTATTTTTATGTAACTGTACATCACCAACCTTTTTCTATTTTCTTTTCTCCTTTTCTTTTTGCAAAACTGGAAGGTACTATAAGAATCATGTAAGAATAATTTTTTTTATTTTTTTATTTAGGAGTGCAGTAAAGGACACCACCGTATAGATTACTATAAACTGACAACTCTTGCAAAATTTAGGTGTGGAATACCTCTGGTATATTGCCAGATCTCTGAGAAGTTGGCCCAATTATGCTTTTGCCATATTCCTTGTACAGTCCATACCTACTGTATTTCACAAGTTCCTAAAATGAACATAAGAGAATGGTACTTGCTGCAGCTAAATGAATGTTTTCCTCCATCAGCATGTAAAGTTTGTAGGTTGCTATATCTGAATACAGATGGAGACAAATATGATAAAGCATCGCTTCAGAACTGGTTTGCTTGGAAAACAAACCAGAGGAAATAAACTGCTAATTTGAGAAGAGATTGGTTGACCAAAAGTACTTTTAGCTGCTGAAATTGTCTCAGTTCTTATCTTAGGTGGGGAGACTTTCAGCTGCACTCTAACACCAGCTGTAATGAATAGTTTCATCCTAGCACCAGTCATCTGTGGTACTTTGGTGATAACAGCAGTGTCTGTGTGATATACGATCTTTATCAGCTCTGTGCCTTTTCTAACATTAAGCTGTGCTCTCAAAAGTAATTTTGTGCTGTAATGTCATCACTATCACCAGAAGATCTTTATTTGTGAATGGACTGAAATTGGACCAAAACTTATTTTTATAATTCCGTATCTTTTTTTTTTTCTCTACTTGCAGCTCACCTAGCTTATTTTCATTTAGTAAACATTATGCCTTGGTTGGGTCAAATTTCATATCCCAGGTCTCTTGCTTACTGGTCCCCTTCAGGCAACAGAATCTCATTCTGCGGTGGTGGGATCTGGTCTTGTCTGAAGTTTGTGAAGCTTCACAGGTTGCTGTAGTTCCTAGGTAAAGCCAAAATGTGTGCCTTTTCTATCTAGGCTTTAGGATTCTGGTAGACTGTAGCTCTAGCACAGATCCCCCTACATGTCCTCTGTCTTGTAAGGAACTCTCTCTTGCTTGTTTCTTTGTTTTCTGTATACGCTTGATCCATCACCATACTTTAACTCATTTCAGTAACTAGGACACTGGATTATCGTGGAGTATTTCTGTTAATCCCCAAAATGTGTCATTAGTGACTGAGAAAAGGCATATTTTAATTCAGACACACAACAGTTGAAATACAAACAAGATACACAGCACTTATCCAATGGTGTTACAGGGTTGGCTCAGTTGTTCTGTTTCCTCCTAAATCTGTTATTCTTCACCAACAGCATTCTGAGAGCACCAGAGAATTCTGGTATATGTAATGCACTCTCAGTGACTATTCCCTTAATTATACATTTAACAAACAATATTTTAAAAATCCTAAATTTAATATATTAAGTATATTTTCATTAAAATATTAAACAAGGAGATACAAATTATATTTTCATTACAGAATAAAACAAAGAAAAATAAGATCATCTAGAATTACAGTAGGTGAATGAAGTATTATTTAGCACTGGGGGAATCAGAACAACTTTCATAACAAGTGCATTTTCTGGCCTTTTTGTGTAGAACAGTTGTTTTGAAAAGTAGCTCACTACAGGAAAAGGAGTGATTTCTTCTTAAAGCAACTGGTACTTGGAAAAAGATGGGTAATTGACTTGACTGTCCCTTTACTGGATGAATTGTTATATATTGGCTAGAAACTGTAAACTCTACATCCAACCGCAATTCTTCCTCTATAAGCTTTGTTTTTTGTTTAAGAACAGGCAGTAGTTGTTTGAGATTAGAAAGAAGATTAGAAATTGCAGGCCTGTGTGACCCCAGTGTAAATAATTCCTAACAACTGTCTGCCTTGAACCTTCAACAGCCATGGCCCAGGGGGTACACAGGCTAGCCAGAGGAAACTGGGACCAGTGGCAGGAGCTTTAACATTTTCATGGGACATTTTGTCTGGACTACAAGATGACTTTTACTACTTGTTTTATGAAGGTCCTTATTTTTGTGTGTGTTCTGGATGCATTTTGTTAAATTTACTTGGTTATTTTCCATATTGCACACAGAGAGGAACTTTTTAGTTCTGTGATAATGTTCCCAGCTAAAAAAACCTGAATGCCTCTAACATGCTACTGTTTATCACATCACTTAGTGTCACTTCCAATGTGACAGAAGAGTACAGTCCCTGAAGGACCTTCCCACACTTCATTAACACCCACTAAAACCATTACAAATATTAATGAGAATTGATTTTTTCAGTAAAAAGAATGATGAAGATTAAATATGGGCCATCAGATAAATGCCATGAACAACCAGCAGTATCAGGGATGAATCTGTGCAAAGTATCACCTTCAAACATTAGTGTTAAGTAGGAAGGCTTTGAGCTAGCCATGAAATTCAAGCCAGATGAAAGCTAATGCTTACAATCTGACTCAGGCAAACATGTAGGTTAGCAGAGAGCAAGGGTAGCCCTTAGAGTTCCAGCCTCAAAAGTCCTGGCTTTAAGTTCTTTCTGTTTTTTTCTAAATTTATTGGGGGTGTGGGTGTGTGTGTGGGGGTGTTAAGTACCAGTATTTTATAACTTTTTGTATTAAAAATCCCGAGTTTTCTACAGTGAAAGGTGAGGTCTTGCACCTTTTTCTTGCAGAGCTCCCAGGACACAGTCCTGGGCTCCTGACCTAGTATTTTCTCTTCTCCATGGTATATAAGAGAAGAGATGGCTGCAACACGAGCTGGACTTATTGGTCCTGATTGAAAATGGAGATTGGATAGCACTAGATGGACTTAAGATGGCTGTTTTATTTGCTTGGCTTTGCTGTTCTTTAACCATCTGACTTGACACATTGCTCCATTAGTGCTACCAGACCTCAATCCTTAAAAATCTTCCACAGAGATATTCTGTGAATCATTATAAGATTTGTTCCTGTGCTACATTAATGTCTTCACTTTCACCCCCTATGTGGAGTATCTGGAAAATATTATTATCCCTCCTGTCATCAAGGTGTTACTTTCTCATGCAAGAGAGATGGAGGGAGGAAGACCAAGGGGGACTGGCTGTACCATTCTTGGTGAAGCCATTCACCTTTCAGTTTGTTGACCACCTTGCTGAAGACTGTGGCTATTACCCACTGGCTACTAGCCACTGATCTTAATGTCTGCCCTTTGTGTTTGATAACGTGGACAGAGTCAACCACTTCTTTTTCAAACAGTACTGCAGATCCATGTGAAATAGAAAACTATACTGACCTGAGATGGTGAGATCCTGTGATTCAGAAGGTGTGCTGAGCCCTGCATTTTCCCCAAAGTAGGAAATGCAGTAATATATGTGCTCTCCTGAAAGAAAACAAACCAGCCCAGATAAGCCTTCCCTCATGAGACTGTGAGACTTGTTTCTGAGACACTCCTGTCCTCCTCTGTCCCAAGCAGCTCCTTGCTTCAGCATTGCTTCCAAATTCATGTATGCTGCTAAATAAAAAACAAGAAACCACCTAGTAAATTGTTGGCACTCCACAATCAATTAATAATCGTTACTTATTCTTTTCAAAGTGGCAGCAGACTGTCCACCAGGGATCTGCATCAATAGCAAAGAAATCCTTCAGTGCTACTTACAGCTGAAAGCTTGATCCTGTTCATTTGTTAAGCTCCCAGAGTGCTTGTTGCTTTGCATTCCTCAGGTTTATAAGATTGCTTTAGAAAAACAGAAGAGCCTGACTTAGTTCCTGTGTGGTGCTTGTGAGGGTATGTGTCCTATGCCTGATTTATACATCTAGTGTGCCTGGAGGGGTATGAATAATTATTATCTTATGTACAAGCCTCTCCAAGATTAGAAAATGCAGGCCTGTGTGACCCCAGTGCAAATAATTCCTAACACCTGTCTGCCCTGAACCTTCAACAGCCATGGCTCAGGTGGTACCTGGGCTAGCCCAAGGAAACTGAGACCAGTAGCAAGAGCTTTAGCAATGTACAATTTTGCCTGGGCTTTGAACAGCTTGCTGCAAACTATGGATGATGTTGACCTGGTACCAGCCTTAGCAAATTAATTGCTGCATTGCAGCTGTTTCTACTCATTATGTGTCCATGTGTTTTGGATTTAGATGATGACAACCTTAAAAAGACCTTGAAAAATTTTCTAGTTCATGCTTCTGCCCCTGAGGCAGATCAGCTATGCCTGAATCTTCTTTAATGATGTTTCTTTGTCAGGCATGTTGTCAAAAACCCCTCCAGTGGTGGTTCTGCCAATGTCCCCAGGCAACCTCTTCAATGTTTTCCTCTCCCTACTGCTGGAAAGAGTGTCCTGAATTTGACAGCGAGAGATTCAGATTGATCAAAACTATTACTGTTCATTGACAATAGAAATTGGAAAATAATTTGTTTTCTTTTTCTTTGCAACAATCTTTGATCTACTTGAAAGCTATTATCTTTCAGCCCTCTCTTTATGCTAGACAGTTCCAGTTCTTGTGGACTTTCCTTAGAGAGCCAGCTTTGCAGCTTACAGATCCTTTTTTTGTTTCTCATGCAAACTGTCTTCACCTTCTTGAAATATGTTACCCAAACACTGAAGAAGCTTTTTTAGCACTGAGCAAAAGGATGGTTTTCTATTTTTCAGGCTGTATTTCTTTTTGCAAGTCCAGCTGAATGCATTCTTTTTTTTCAGGAACAGAATTAATGTTGTCCAGTTCATCTAGTGGCATGCTGTAATCCTCAGATCCCTTTCTAGAGACCTGGTGCACTGAGACAGTCATTCTCCATCCCATATAGTCCTTTGGGTAATACTTGTTTTGGCTGAACAACGTTCTCTATTTCCAGATCAATTTTTCTACATTGGCCAGATCACCTTGAGCTCTAATCTTGGGTTTTACAGCTTCTCCATCCTTGATGTTATTTGGTAAACTAGGTTCTGGAAGAGATTTAAAGAAGATAATGTGGTTCAAAGCATGCATCAAAAAGAAGCAAGGTGCTGTCATTGCAAATCACTTCAAATATTTGCAGTAGAGCCTGATACTGATCTAGAAGCCCAAACGCAATTCAAAAGCTTAAGTTAATGTATTTTAGTGTTCTGCTGAAACAAGACCCAAGAGAGCTCATTTCAACACTTTCCTGAAGCTCTTGATAAATTGTGGGAAGCAATGGTGGTACTATTCCAGCATGAGAATTCCCCCATGTACCCTCTGTGACAGTAAGGGGCTCCCCATGTGTGATGTATAAACTTATGCCTTCTGGGAGGATGGTTTTATAAACATATGGAAACCATATCCATCCAGCGACTGATTTCTCTATTTTCCTGGTTAAACTCCTTCCTATCTCAGCTATGCTTCTCACTCCCACTTCCATGAGGATAAGCTGTAAATTGAGGATTTACTTGAGAAAGGAAGGATGCAAAGGGAAAAAAATTCTTCTGTCTGCTGATACTTGAAGATATGTTTTTCTTTGAAATGAATAATGAAAGGCACACATCTAGCAGAATATCAGAAATCTAAGGACTACTGGCTTTTTGTTCTTAACTGAATTTTATTATTTAGTCATTAGAGAAGAACTTTCATGCTGATCTTGATTTTCTAAACCATGACCCTCACTGCAGTAAAACAAACCTGGCTTTGTAATCCAGGTAAGAGGCCCAGAGCTGAGCTGTAAGCATTTACTATTGGCTTGCTTAAGAAGTTCTGTAAAATACAGCAGGCAACTGCTGTACTACAGAATTTAAGTTTGTAGTAGAGTATCACTCTTTAGTTGAACAATGTTATATATCTCAGAAGGATGAAGGATGGGTTATTTAAACCAGTGAAGAGTAGATAGCTTCCATGAGTCCCACACCCAGTCAATGGCCTTTTAGAAGACCAAAGAATGACATCTTGGCTGGAAGGTCTCTGCTGTAAACAAGGAGAAATGAGTGTTTCCAGAGAGTAATTCATGTGATCCATCTTGGATGCTTCTACCAGGGTAAAGGTCTGATATCTGAAGGTACCTGGGTTTTCCCTTTGGCTGTAACCGACCTTGTGTAACTCACATGGGCAAGATACTAATATCTTAGTGGCTGAAGTCCTACTTCAAAAAATCCTCAGAAGAATGGAGAGTACCTCTACAACATACAGTGAGTTGCAATTTTTTTTTAAACTCCTTAGGATTTAATTCTCTTTTAGTGTAGTTCGTACAGATCCTAAAGTATTTGGGGCTGGAACCTGACAGGTAAATACAGTCATTTGCTTATTTACTTCTTGGAGATTTAGGATGGCAAGGGAATGGCTGGTTGAAAGAATATAATAGCAGAGTTCTGTGCTATGTCCAAGCATTTTAATTTCTTTTCTTCTGCTCAGTATTAAAATTATTACTGATTGTAACTATCTTCTGCCTCTTTACGTGGGCAACAGGTAGGCCAAGGTAGCATTGAATAAATCTCTGAAAATGGTGGTAGGCAAGAGACAAAAGTGGATTAGCCATGTCCAATGACTCATTCTAACTGTCTCTGGTGGGAAGAAAAGTAAGAGGGTATTCCCTCTGCAGAGTTGACTAAGTTGAAGAAATACGTAGGAGTCAAGAAAGAAAGTTTTAAAACTGCTTCCTTCCTCCGCCTTTCCTTGCTTCACTGAAGTAGTCTGATACAAGTGCCTTTTATTTCTTGGAATTTGAGTTCACCTTAGAGAATTAAAGGAAATAAGGCAAACCTTGGTTTTAATAGACCTCTCCTTAATTCTAACGCATAATGTAGACTAATAGTACTTTAAAAAAGTCAGTTGGAATGTTAATGATCTTAATAACCCTTTAAAGAAAAAAGAAAGTGTTGAACTACCTCCTAAGAGAGCTGAATTCTACTATAGGTATAGAAAAATATTCATCTTCTGAAGAATTTTATTTTAAAAATAAGGTCTTGGCTGGGCGGGTGCAATTTTGTAAGAAATAGATATCTAGCTATGCTGATTAAAAAGCCAACCACCCAAGACCTTTCTATTTTAAACAGCATAGTCAGTTTCTTAGGAAGGAAAACCCACTGGTCTTGAGAATTTTAAAATGGACAAGATCTGCCTTTAAACAGTATTCCTCCTTTCAGTGCAGATGCTGTGAAATCACTCATTGCTGCTAGAAACTGTTACTGTGAAGAATGCTCAGCCTGTGATCGGAGATACAGCTGGAGCCCAAGATGAGTAGTGCTTGACTTAGGAGGTGAGACTAATGTCCAATATCCTCCCTCTGGTAGTGGCCACTCTTCCTCTCTTCATGCTTGCAAGAACTTGGTGTTCCTTATCTGTTCTTCAGCTTTGATGCTTTGAGTCTTGAGAGCTCAGGTTTCTGTTTTGGATCCTGTAAGGAGGTCACCAGCAGCTTTGCCACTGACTTAGCAAGACTTTTGTCTTACCTTGACAGATCTGCGTTGCAGATGGAAGCAGTGGCTTGCGTCTGCAGCATTTGATGGGCTGATAACTCACTGACGCTCTTCCTGGCTTAGGAGTTTAACAGCTGCTGCAGATCAATTGCTGGACTATTTGTTTTAGTAAATTGCCCTTTTGTCTTTCATGTCATCCAATATCACAGAGAAATGCCACTTTATTATAAACTGACAGAAGACTGTGAAGCCAAGCATGGAAATGTGTGTGTATGTGGTTTCTTTGGTTTTCCACAATAATTTTAAATGAGTGTGGAGAGAGCACAAAGAGGTTGCAGGTGGAAAGCCTGTGGTGGAGAAAATGGACAGGATGTGCTCATGACTGGAGATAGTTTTGCTCTGTTGTCTCAGTGCTCAGAGAAAACTCTTTATTGCTGTATTAACAGCATTAGCCACTACCCAGAGTAAAACCTTATTTCTGACACACCTGGCCAAAGGCCTAACCAATTTTTTTATACTTAGTCACAAAGAATGATGTTTTTACCTAAAAAAATCCCTTCTGTGTTGTTTTAGCATTTTTTGGTGGTGGTTTTTTTTTTGTGTCTTGTACTCTTCCTTGGGTAAATAATATGGTTCAAAAAACAAAACAAATGGGAAAAAAAAAAACCAACAACCCAACAAAAACCCCACCCTGTTTTCCTTTAGTCAGAGAAAATGTTAGATTTTAGATTCTTAGATTTCTGACCCTTCATTTCTGACCCCTCTCTTTTAAGAGATAAAATACAGAAGAGTGAAGTGAAAAAAAGCTCAACCCCTCAAACCCATGAATGCATTTAACAAATTGAAAACATAAAATCTTTGAAAAAAAAAATGTATTTAAAAGTGATCTCAGACAACAGAGATTTTTCACCCAGCTCTGGTAGCAGACAGAACAAAGACTAACTGCATCTGGCTGCGATACTGGCTAAAGGTGTTCCCATAGCTGCTGCCTATTTCAGGCCTCCATGTCATGCCATGCTGATCCACTGGTTGTGCCATCAGCACTCTTCTATGGCTTTGTGCTGGGGAAAAAACTGTGAATTTGTATCTGCCTCTGCTGGCTGATGAGATTTCTGGCCACAGTATTAACTGGCCCAAAGTATTCTAATATGAGGAAGCAATGGCTAGAAACAACTGCCTCCCTGTCTGTCTTTAACTCTGCTCTTTAGTGGTGTTGTGATAGAATTTCCTTTGATCTACTATGATATTGTATTACACAATCATATAATGGTCTCTTAATATTTTTTAATGGATTTTTTTTGCTTTTGTCTTTGTGAGCACTTGTTCTCACACAGAGTGGCAGAAGTGCTTTCTGTTAAGATGGGCACTTCTTCCTATCCAAACTGGTACTATTGTCAAAGATGGGGGATTGCAACCACGCGAGGATTGTGAAGGTGCTAGAAGAAGAAAGAGGTGTGAATTCTGATTTGTTAAATGCTTGGGACTGATGACACTAACTGATTAGGGACTCCCTCCTGAATCTCTGTATAAAACGTTGTGAGCCCAAGGTCCATTCAAACACTGGAGCTTGGCTCTGTTGCCTGTGTCAGGCTGGGCTCCATCTTCAGAATAAATATTTTCGGACTAGAGTTATGGGGGAGGAGAATCACAGGGAAAACTGTCACAGGAGATGTGAATTGTTTTCTACTTTTTTTACGTGAGAAGCTAAAGATAGTGGGTATCATGCTATAATTTTATCTGGCAATCAAGAAAAAACAAACAAAAAAAGGTACCCCTCAGTTTTGTTGTCAAAGGGACCTATTTCAACTTGAATTGTCTTTGGGTTATACAATGCAAAGAGGGTGAGCTAGGGATGTGCATGAAAAGAAGAATTGGCTGCTATATGATACAGTTGGCTGTTTCCTAATGTTTCTTAATGAATGAGAGATTGAGACTGGGCCTTAAAATAGAATTTGGGGGAGGGAGGAGAAAATAAAGTTCCCTAAAGCATAATTAACTAGAGAGACACTTTTCTGTACTCATTTATATTAATCTTCAAAAGTGAGAATAAAAGTAGAAAAAAAAATATAAAGGAACTAGGGTGAAGTAATTTTCCCTACTTTCTTAACACTTACAAATTAAGTGTTGCTTAAAAAATGGGAAAAGACAAGAAAAGGTTGACTTCAAGTAAGGGCCTTCAGGGCAACAATATAAAATTATATGGGTATTTAATGGCTCTGTATCGTGGTGCTATAATTAAGACAAAGTACCTTACAATTATTCCACCAACTGGGTTAATACATACAGTGACTGTGAAGTCCAAATTAATATATATTAATTTTAAAGAAGATAAAAAGAAAAAAACAACCCAGACTACAAAAACCCTGAAATGGCATATAAGTAGATTAGCAAAATAAGTTTAAATATGAAGAATCTGCTAAACACTGTCTTACACTATAAACAGCGTGATGATTTGTTTGCATATCTACTTCTGTGAAGACAGTTAGCAATATTTGTCATCAAAGACCTTTTACCAAAGCATTGAAATGCTTGCAAAACTGTGAGCTGTCTGTATGTTTTGTACAAATTTCTGAAATTAGGACACTGAGTGAGATAAGGTAGAGCTTGCCATGAAATAAGAATTTTGTTATAACTACCTAACTCTCTCTATATATATGTAAAAAATTAAGAATCTAAAGGCTCAGCATTAGGTTTCATGGTGAGCCACGCACCTTTGAGCACATGTCCTTGTAGTGTGATCCTGCATTTCAGAGTGGTTACGCCACTGGCTGTGAGCATACCACTCAGCCAGGTCTCTCTCCCCTGGGATGTATCTGATTTTTTGGGTGTCCTTGGAGCTCTTGTGCAGGTGAGCTCCCCTCCCCAGTCTGTCAGCTTTGCTTGAGGAACTTTGGGGCCAAAACTTCTGCCAGCCTGTCATTGTGCATGTCTACTGCTTAGCACGGTATGACACCAGTCAGACCAGTTCTGACAAAGCTAAATAAGGTCATCTGGGGTGTTATCTTCCCATCAGTTCTTCTGTCCCTTTTTGGACATCCTGCAGCAGAGTCAACAGGAGGAATGTGTGTGCCTGTTTTGAAAGATTTGGTGTTAAGTATCTTCACTTAAATCCTCCACCAGCAATAACCTTCTGCACTTGGCATCACTGCCCTACCTCTTTGTTGTTTTTTCACTGACTCATGCCTATGAACTTGGGGGCTGCTGGAACTAGACAACCTGTGGCAGTAGACAGCTGGTAAATGATGATTTCTGAGGATGTCAGAAGAACCTAAATGGTGGAATTATACCTGTAAAGAAGTAGAGAAATGTGAAATATTTTGAGAATTTGGGCTAAATGCCCTGCTAAATCAAAACTTTAGCATGAATTTTATTTTAAACTTGTGCCTCCTAAGTTGTAAGTAAAGGGCTGTGCCCTCCTGTGCCCAGTTTGACATCTTAAATACACAAACTGTCTGTAATGATCTAACGTATGCCTAAATGGACAAAGTAAAATTTAGGGTGCAACTGGTGTATCTGCTCTCCTTCCTATACCTCAGTCCAGCCTGTTGCACTGCCAGTTAAAAACATTTAAAATAAAGTTCCTGAAAGTATTTCTGTGCTAGAAGTTTGCCACTTCTGGAGATTCTGATGACACTGTCTTATATTGAAAATCACCCTGCTGATAGTCCAATGATAGATGGAAGGTGGAAGGGCAGATGAGAATACAGCATTCTTCCTCTTGTGCTGGAAAGATAAGCACTTGTTTTGGTGTGGATGAGCAGAGAACTTCAGGAATGTTTATGTCACTGCTATGTTCAGCGATGAATGACATGCACTAAGACTGCGTTCTCTGAACAAACTGAATGGAATCAGCCCTATCATGACAAGACTCTGCTATAACCAAGACAGCTAGGATTATAGTGAATATGGGCTAAATTTTTATGTTGATGTAGCTATTTGAGGTCAATGCTGTCACTTTCATCCATGAGGGATTTGATGCAGCTAGGGAAGTTAAACTCTGCGATGAGAGAAATACAGGTGCAACATTTTGCTCTGGCTAGTGATACAAAAATGGGAAATAGGGGTATTCCTTTAGTGCATCTTGATTTGGGGATCCCAGCTTAAATAAAGCAAATGCTTGAAAAAGTGTGACTCTGGATGTGATCCATACCTCCATTCCTTTGAAATACTGGCTGCCTCAGTCAGTGGGAGAAAAGAGCTGTCTCTTCTCTCTCTGTTCAGTAGTTGCTGTGAAACTGTTAAATGCTGCCCCAGGGGGAGAGCTATCTTGCTATGGAAATGAATTCAGAAATGTGACATTTTGCTGGCAGGGACAGGTGGTGTCTGTAAGAGCCTGACTGACTGCCATCGGTTTGCCTGATGGATTGACTCTCATCACTGCTGAGCCAAAATTCATTGATTTTGCTCTTTCTCCTCCTCGGGATGACCTTCTCAAGAGGGAGACTGTGCCAATTCTTTGTCGCCCACCCCACCCCACCCCAACTCATCCCTGATGCCTTTTGTTTATTTCCTTTTCTAAAAACTCAGCTCCCTTAATCTCTGCTAATTATGGATTGAAGATAAGGGAGGAAAGTCAATGGGCTGAATAGAAAAGTGTACAAACAGCAGATCTTTGAGAGAAGAGTCAGAGGTTGTTGCAGCTTCCCATGGTTGGGAACTGATGTATTGTCAGAACAATTGTGCAGTTGTCTGCCTGAAAATTCTCGTCATGAAGAGAAGGTGGGGCGGACAGAGTAGAAGTAAAAAACCTCAAAAGTTGGTGTGTTGTTGCTGGTTGGCTTTTACTTTCACTGAAACCAAAAGTGAACCCAAAGATTGCTCAGTTTAGAAAAAGGACAGTGCCAAAAAGATAGCTTGGAGTCTTTGACCATAGAAGGTTTTTGACTTCCAGGACCACCTCATGGGGATGGTGCAAGAATGCTTTGCTACCAGCTATGGCAAGGCAGTTTGAGGGCATTTTCAAGTAAAACAACCAGTTAACTTGAACAGTTTTAGACTGGGGAGCTGAGATACTTTGCTTTATGTAAAAGTCAGGTTAAGGAGTGTGCCTGAAAGCAGAGAACATCTGGTCTCTGGGTGCTGATGGGACAGGAGCCATTATGGTGGGAACCACAATTCTTTCTCAGATTTTTCTGATACTAGCACGTTAGCTTCGACAGAGTTCACATCTAACCTATAGACAAACTCATGCTTATAAGAAGGAAAGGTAAAAAACATGAACTGTGGATTAAAAAAGAAATCTGATTTGTCTTTTTTCTGTCTCTTTAAAAACCACTCAAATTCAGGCAAGTTTGTATTGGCTCTGGCTGAGGTGGAGTTAATTCTCCTCATAGCAGCCCTCCTAGTGCTGTGCTCTGCATTGGTAGCTAGAAAGGTGTTGATAGCACACCAGTGTTGCTGAGTAGTGCTGGCACAGCATGATGGCTGTCTCTCCAACATTTTCACCACCCTCAATGGCAGGCTGGGGCTGGGCAAGATCTTGGGAAGGGACATAGCCAGGACAGCTGATCTAAATGAACCAAACAGATATTCCATACCATATGACGTCAGCTTGGCTATAAAAGCTAAGTAAAGGGAGATGGGGGGGAGAGGGACATTTTCATCTTCCAGAACAACCACTACTCGTACTAAAGCCCTGCTTCCCAGGAAGCGACAGATGTTGCCTGCTGATGGGAAGTAGAGAATAACATAATTTGTTTTCCTTTGCTTTCGTGCATGCAACCTTTGCTTTTGCTTTATTAAACTGTCCTTATCTTGACTCACGAGGCTTTTGTTATATTTTTCTCTCCCCTGTCCAGCTGAGGAGGGGCAGTGCTTGAGCAGCTTTGGTGGGCACCTGGTGCCCAGCCACGGTCAACCTGCCACAAAGTTGTAGCTTAAGTTTTGCTATCTGTTAAATGAAAGTAGCGATAGTTGCCAAATCAAGGCCTTAAGTCCCATCTCCAATGGGGTCTGAGGGCTGACAATGTGCAACTATTATAGCTGTTGTGGCTACTCTACAAATAATTCTTAACATATTTTTAAACACCATATAAAATATGTTCTGTGTAAGCCCCGCC
>JANZLQ010000086.1:37903965-37925042 GCA_026212715.1 Elanus axillaris | reverse complement strand
CCCCTCCCCAACCCAGCAAAGTGACTATTTTGTCACATGCCAGGAATTTTTTGAGCAACTTCTCCCCAGAGCAAGAGGGATAAGGGGGGAGACCTGGTGTGGAGGCTGTGGGTGGGGAGAACCTGCTACATGGACAGGCTTGGTAAGGTGGCAGGGAAGGGACAGCATGAGGAGGAAGGGAATGGAAGCTGTAAAACAGAGGGAAGGGCGATCTCCTTTGCCCCAAATAGTGGGTTCCAAGCCCTTGACTTTAGTTAAAAAGAGTTTGTGGATTCCCTGTCATGGTGCATAGAGAAATATTCACAAATCTGAGTGGGAAGAGCACTGAAGGAGGCTGAGTGGGCAGGGAACTTGGGGGTGCTGGTACCTGGGAGGAGCATGCAAACACACTGCTTACCATTGAGGTGTAATGGAGGACACAGGGGGAGGTGAATGCCTCAGATGTGAGCCCAGAGGAAACAGGCAGGGCAATATGGAGCATCCCTTCAGTGCAGTGTCAGGAAGGAAGAAGGCTTGGAAGTGGGCTGTGGGGCGTATGGATGGAGGTAAGGAGGTTTGAGGGGGCTGAAACACTGGAAGGGATGTGACTCCAAATGCCCCTCTGCCTGCGCTGCTCATTATTCTGATTACTGCTGGACACAGAGGTGTTGAAATCCCTTAAGTGAGATTGTTCTTGTGGAACTGCCCATTCGGTGTTGCACTGTGAGGAAGGGTAAGATGAGCCATCTGCAGTTACAAGTGCTTTTCCTTACTGACTGGCCATTTCTGTTAATATATATTTACATCCACTTGCTGCTTCTCAGTCTGAGTCCAGAGTTAAAAGCTGTAGCTCATTTACCTACCCCCTACCAATTTGTTCTGATACAGGGATGGTGTGGAGCTGGGAGACAGCCCGCTGTAAGCAACAACCTCATTCCAGCATGTGCTGGTAAGATTTCTCATGGTGACAACAGTAATTTCAGGATCCAAACACTGATGATGCTGTACCTTTTCTAAAATAAGGGCCTGAGCCCTTTAATTACACTCCCTGGTGATAGGATGCTTAGTACAATACAGGAACAGATTCTTAGTGACCAGAGTGTTGTTAGCCACCTCTTTCGTATCCATAGCATAGTTCAAGGGGAATCTAATGTACTGCTCAGTAAAATGCATTGGTCATCTCAGCGTTATCTTCACTGGAAAAGTGTAAACACCATATTGAAAATGTTACATTCAGTTCAACACAGTCTGAAATGATTGACAGTATCTGCTCCAGAGAGGCCCAGGACTAAGCTAGCATGAACACTGCATTACCTTGTGCTCAAAGAAACTGTACCATATCATGGGGAAAGTCATTTGAAGGAGCCCATACTGCATAGTGACGTTGATTGCATTGCAGCTGCCTTCATGATGTAGTTCCTGTAGGTAAGGGACACAACACTTTCAGTCTTGGGGTTTCATCAGATTTCTTGAGCAGCCTGTCTCCTCCCAACCCAAATATAAAAAGTCCCTCTGACAGCAAAGTTGGAAAAACTGGAGAAAGTATAGTAGGTTTGGTGCATTAGAGACAGTGAAAGTTAGTTAGTTATTTATAATTTATGGTACTTTCGAAAGGGAAAGAGAGAGAAACCTAACTTTTAATTAGAAACTTTCCAAGGAGAGAAATAGTTGTATGTTTGCTGAAAGGAAAAAAAAAAATTCTAACATTTTAACATAGGTAATTGCTAGCAAAATTTTTCTGTTCTGTGAGAAAAAGCAAAATAAAATCCCAACTAACAAGCTGATACAGCATTTCAGTATAATGAAATCTGATGGTTGATATGCTTAGGTCAACTGTAACTGATACTGTTTTCTCTACCCCCATATAAAAACATGGTTAACAAGTAATTGTTTTTTGTTTGTTTGTGTGGTGGTGGGAAAGCTGAAAGGAGATTGCCTACTTGGCATCTTGCTTCTGATGGGGAGGGAAAGGGAAACTGAATGTCCTGCCTCAAGACAGCAGGGAGGGACACAGGAGCTGCTAGCACCCTCCTCATGGGAGAGGAGAGAAGCCTGGGTGCTCTGCACCTCATCAGCTGGGATAGTGGGGATGGGGGAGTGGATGGGTGAGGTGCTAGTTATGTATTTAGCAACAGGAGGGAATATTTCAAACAAATTGTCATCATATAGATGAGGTTGTTTTGTCTTAATAAAAAAAATCCTGGACGTAGAGGGGTGTCTGCCTTCCTGGAAGTGGGAGTAGAGGAGGATGGAGTGCTGCTGGTGGGGCTCTGCGGCAGAGCACTTGGTTTGAAAGGACAGTCAAGCAGGTCTAGTGGATATTTGTGAGTGATTCTGGGCTTTAAAACAGACCACCTACCTTGTGTTTATCTTGAATGCACAGTTCAACTGAAAATAAATGACCACAGCAAGCTATAAAGCAGCATGAGTAAGCTGGCTGAGTAGTATTTGCTGAATTTCCTAAGCAAGCGGAATAGAAAGTGTTAGAGCTATGTGAGAACTGACCTGGAAATACATTAAATCTAGTGGGTGGAGATGAGCGGGGAAACGAGAGAGAAATTTAATACTTCACTGGGGAAAAAAGCACTCTAATTACCCAAGCTGTTTAGGCAGAAAACATATTCCTAGAGGAAACAAAAGATTTCTGTCTCTAAATCTTCATAGCTGACACTGCTGTAAAAAACCTTACAGCTGCAAGTTAAGGGGTTGAAGGACCTTAAAGGTCAGGCCTTGGGATGCTCTGGGTGAAAGGGAGGGAGAAAATGCTCCAGATCTGATCCAGTGCCTGTTGAACCTGCTGAAAATTTTGGTGCTGAGACTCATGTGCTTTGAATCAGTTTTGAAGCCTAGCTCTGCTGTCGTAGGACTTCTGCAGTTCGTGCATGCTTCTAAGCAGAAATTGGCCCTGCTGCCTGAGGTGCCAAGCACTGGGTTCAGAGAGCTATCAAGTGACCCTTCTATCTGTGCTGCTGTGGGAAGGCAGCTAAAATGTGCCTGTTGGGGCATAGAGGGCAAGGAGACCCATTAACGACGCTGGCAGTGCTCTTTATGGGCATGCCTGTATGAGGAGAAGTACGTGGTTATGGACACGCAGAGTTTCCTTGGGGGAGAGACAAATACAGTGGAAGCCTCTGTATGGTTACTGAAAGCAACACTTTTCAGCACCCTGTTGAAGACATAATACTTGCTCTGGATCTCTGGTAGAAAAATGTCTCCAGCCATCACTACTTGGGTGATGCATCTCTTCCTCTCTCTCCATCACAGAGCGTTTTTGCTTTTTAGAGCAGAGATTGCACTTTATGTCAGATTGATGGAAAGCTGAGCTGTTTATCAGAGGAACTAATTCTCGAGATTTCATTCTAACTTGTGTGAGTCAGTAAACTTGAAAGCTTGGAAATCAGCTAGGCTTTTGCTAGAGAAAGAATCCATAGCTTTAGCTCTGTATGTTGGAATTTGTTTCCCCAGTGATCTTTACTGTGTTTAGTGCATTGCCTTTATGAAATGCATGTATGGTCTCTGACTGTGCAGGAGTGTCTGTGTGTGTTTGATGCAAGATTCAAGGTAGTCTTTTTAGTCTTTTAAGGTGCTCTGGTCATTGAGATCCATTTGAGGTGCTCAGGAATACATTATTTGTCATTTGGACAAATTGTCCTCCAAAAAGTCACCTTGGTAGCCAGCAAGGTTACCAGAATCAACATATATCCCAGCTTTCTTGCCTTTTTCCCCTGAAAAGTAAACACTCCCTGTGTGGCAGAAAAATCCTTTTTGCACCTTCAGAGGCCTCATTTGGATAGTTAAGCTCTTTTTTTTTTTTTTTTTTTTTTTTACTTCATGATGCTAAAGTAGGGAAGGCAGAAGAATTTTATGTTGAGAATCTGTCCTGCAAAGTTTAAAATAGTCTGAACTGCTCAGAGTTAAGGTTAAATGTGCATGGACATCTGTGCTTTTGCATAGACAGACATGTTCAACAGGATTTCATAGTAACATTTTGAAGGGGGGTTAAAAAATGGATAAAAAAGCATTTTTATCTTAAAAATAGAGAAGTGGCATATGACATTGGGTTCATCAGTGGAAGCTTGTGTAATACTTAGGGGTTTTTCTTTGTTTTTCCAGCAGCAGCTTTCTGATTAAAAAAAGGACAAAACTAACCATGAAGATAACTTCAACTCTCAATTTGCACATGTAAATTGAGGCTTTCCCCACCTACCTCCTCAGTTCCCCAAATATATGTACAGGCAATTTCTCTCTCCTTGCCCCCAGCTGTATTTGTCTGGAGGTACCAGTTCTGAAGAAGCTATGGGAATCCATTTCTAATTCTGCCAGGCAGCAGGTGGAGAATTAGCATAGCAACTTTCATTATGGGAAGCAGGAGGCACTGAGGATCTGGATCCACAGTCAGACATCTCAGTGAACCTGTATCAGAAATGGAAGGCTCCTGAGATTTATTACTGTTTAGTGATAGACTGCTCTCCCAGTTTTTCTCTCAGTAGTTTTGGACTGTAATTCCATCTAACACAATGAAATAAGAAAGCTGGAGTCAGGCAGATGCTTTTAAATGAGGCAGTCAGAGAAGCGGGAAGCGCTGCAGGAGCCGAGAGTTGGGCAGCGTGTTCCCTGGACCGGCCACAGCCACAGTTGCCTGCCTTGGGTGGGTGCTGAGCACAGGCAGCCGTGACTGAGGTAAGTGGAGTCTGCAAGTCCTTGGCACCTCTGCCAGCAAGATGATGTAGTCTGGCAGAGTGAGGGCTGGCTTTGGGAGTCTGGAGACCTGAAGCTATAAACTCGTCTCTGCTCCTGACTTCTCTCTGTGGTCGCAGGCAATTCCCATGGTCCTTGTTCCCCTTTCTCCAACTGCAAAGTGAGGAAAGTATTATTAGCTTTTCTCACAGGGTTGGAAGATAAATTCATTAATATTTGTGAAACATCAGACACTGTAGTGATGAGTGCCACAGAAAAGCCCATGAGGAAATTAATAATTAGGTATTCAGAGCAGGGTATGGATGCTATGTAGTAAATAAGGTGAGACTACACGTTGAATGATGAGGATGAAAAGAAATATTGAAAAGCTAATTGAGTCCCAGAGCACCATCCAGCTTGTGCACTGATTGAAGAAAGGGTCACGTGGAAACTTCCTATGCAATTGCGTAATTAAAGATTGTATTGTAACATGTGTACACCAAGGGTCTAAATTAAGGTCACCTGTACAGCATTAAATGCGATGTTTTCCTAATATTTGATAGTTTACTTTGTATCTAAACTTTGTTTTAATTTTTTTTTTCAGTTTCTAAAATAGTACTTCATTTGTAATATCTTTGGGATGAAAAACATGGTATGAGGGAGAGAAGATGTTGCCTTTTAACAGTACTGAAAATTGATTTGAATACGTACTGAGGTGAAAATTACCTCATCATATGCCCTTCCAATAACAGGGACAAGGCTAATCTGACAAAGCATACTGGTGTATTTAAATAGATGAGAGGTAGATTACCTGCTGGTAACTGCAACTTTGAATTTGGCACCAAAGGAGTTTAATTATGGTACAGTGGGTGCAAAAGTTGACAGTTACAAGAGCAAAGGACTAGTCCTGCTACACTAAAGGAAAATTATGCCTGCATAACATAAAGAAAGAAAAAAACAGGTTATGTACTGTTTGCTAGGTATGGTAGTTAATTGTAGTGCTACCAGGCTCCTGTTCTTTTTCCTGTAGATACGACCCATATGTACATCAGCTACAAAGGGGTAAACTCTCCTTGCCACAAATAACACTCATTCCAATTAACAAATAACAATGGTGAAACTTACTTTTGGAATGGGTGATATAACTAGAAAAATAGTAGCCAGATAGATTATTGAATTAATTTCCTTGATATTTCTTGAACAATATGTTTGCTGGAGAGTACTTGGCCAGCTATGACAGCAAAGTGTATTTCTTGTAGAAATTTGACAAATACTGGTAGAATGTGTCTAATATTTGATGGATGTAGCTTAGCAGGCACCTCATTCTCAGTTGCTTTTTAAAGCCTTTTAATTTTTTTGGCATGACTCCATTTTCTTTATTCTTTTTCCGGTAAGTACATTTATGGGTTTCCTGATACTAATATTGCTCCCTCACCTTTACTGTAATTATCTTCTTCCCCACCCATACTTGACCTTCTGTACTCTGTTCTCTCTCCCCCTCACGTTGTGTTTGCTCTTTCCTCTTGTACATTTTATATCCTTTCTGCACTTTTCTCAAATTCTCCTTCCCTCTGTAAAACCAGTGACTCTAATGTGCATGTCTTGGAAACATGCCACATATTTCATAGCTCTCAACCACTAGGAAATAATGATGTTGGCACTAGTCAAAAGTTGTGTTTAGATGAGAAATCACTCCTTTAACTACAGGCTTCTGGGAAAGAAGGGCAATGAGGTCTTTATGATGGTGATGAGCTTCCTGGTGCTCCTCATTGCGCCCCTGCCTTGACAGGGTGAAATCACCCCCAAATTCTTTATATTGGTTTATACACACAGGGTATTTTGCTGTCTCTGCTTCCATCTGCTTCAAAGCCGTCTGCTGCTGAGGGGTTAGCTGCAAGTTATTGTCAGCTCATGCCCTAATGGGATGGGGCCAGCTCTGTTTTACCTCTTCCCCATTTTTTACATGTCTTTTGCTGTTCCCACACGTGCTTGGTGCTCCTTGCTCCTGCTTGGCGGGGAGCTTCCTCAAGCCACAATGCCAGCCTTGTTTGAACCCTGATGGTTGCCTTGCTGTTTGGTGTTCTGGAAGACGCTAGCAAGAAGTGCTAAACCCCCAAATGCTCTCCACTTGTTGGCTTGAGAAATCTCTGAACAGCAGCAGAAGTCCTGGTGCTTCCTTGCCAGAAATGCTGGGAAACCAGAATGTTTTGTTTTCATGCCAGGATGGTTTTCTTGTCAATGATGAAGGTAGAAAGGTTTTTCTGTTGGTTTGTTTTTAACTGGCAAACTTAGACTCCACAGAAATTGGGAGCAGTTGTCCAGGAAAGATGTGTAATTGTCTAATTTGCTACATGGGTCTTCAAGCTGTGTTGCTAATAGCTTGCCCTTTCCTTTAAGTCTGTTTTTAAAAGGTAGTTTTCAACTCTTGTGTCTCACTCTATCTTTTGCATGTAATTAGCGATTGCCTTTATTTTCCACAGAGGTGAGGAAAGAGGGCAAAGCCGGGGCCATTGAGCTGAGTAAATTCTCTCCGTGAGCCCAGGGCAGAGCTGAGGCTGGGCTGCTGTAACTCCCTTTGCTGCGGGGTCAGAGTTTGACTCATGGCTTTGTTTTCTTCCCAGGGAAGAAAACAGTTCTATAGGCCAGGTGCATCTCTAGGATTTGTCTTTAATGCTCTTCAACTCCTTCAGCTGCTGCCAGTGTTGGGTGGGTGTAAGAAGCCAGTACTTCACTGCTGTCTCCTTCCTGGAAAACAGCAGCTGTAGAGATTTGGGACAGTCCAAAACCTGTCAGTGCCTCACCTTAAAAACTTTGTGAGAGGCCAAGGGTGGGTTTTTTTTGTGATTTGACGAAAGTTTCTAGATGGGAAAATGGAATTTATTTTTTGCTTCCTTACCTGAGGCTGAGGCCAGTACAGTGCTGGACAGATGACAGGCACCCAACAAGTCATGTCAGTGATCGCCTTTTGCAGTGGACAGGGGATTTTTCAGTTGATTTTCTTTAATTGCTTGATTGCTGTAGTGATACTCACAAGCTTGTAACTTAAGTAAAAGTGAATAAGAAGGAAGAAAATACTTTCTGTTGTCTCAAGACACATTGATCAACTTGCTGCCCACTGACTGACTCAAGTTTTAGCTGCAGTCAAAAGTAAAGCTTATTATTTTGGTTTGATTTTTTTTTTAAAACTAAGGTTGCTTGTGAGGATTAGGCACTGATCTTATTTTTATTGCATTGTAGCAATATGGCAAAGGCTTTTTTTTGTTCGTTTTTCTTCCCCATTGCTAGACTGATAATTTTCCATAGAATAGGTGGGAAATTAGATAAATATTTAGTTTGGTTACTTTAATATTTTTTACTGTCTGGACTGATCAAGTGTTGATTTTGCACAGTTAGTGATGAACTGATGTAGAAAAGTCATGTATAATATTGTTAACACAAAGTAAAATGGAAAATATTTTTGCATTGATTTAAAGCTTGATACCTATTTGAAGCAAGCTACTCATATCTGATATTTAATAATGCTGGGAGAAAAGTCACAGAGCCTGCAGTCAGCAGAAATATATTTGAGATAAACCCTTCTTTTACTAATCTATATGGCCTCTACAAAACAGGAGGTTATGGTTTTATTTGTGGGTGAAACTAAAAACTTTCCAGGAAGCTGAACCTGAAAAGAGCACACACAGTGGAGACTCTGTGTTACCTGGGGTTATCTGTATATAGTTATTACAAATGTGTCATCTGTGAGTGTGATAAAGGTCTGTAACATTTTGCAGAAGTGCCTATTACGCACCTGTTACGAATTTTCTGTTTATAGTACCAATTCCTCACATGGTGCTTAGGTCTTTAATACTAATATGGCTGAAATCAGTGCTTTGTGTTGAAACATTCCCAATAACACCTAGTGTGAGTTGCTAGGCATGGTCTTTATACTCAAAGGTGCTCCAGTCATGAGTTCCTGGAGTAATCTATTTTTTTTACATTTTAGCATTTTCTTTTGGTTCTGAAATTAATCTGCTGATTAATCTTTGTTAATAATTAAGTAGTCCAGAGTTTTCCCTAGTCAGGTTTTATTTCTGAAACTTTCATTCCAATATAGCATACAACACACAGACTAGGCTAATGGGCAGAATCAGAAATCTACTGCAGCTCTATGTGCTGTAACACCAATGTTTAAGTGTTTGGTTGCTGCAGGGAAGTTGATAACCTTACTAAGAGACATCAAGCTTCCCTATGCAACTCATTGGGAAAGCCAGAGGTCTCAGAAATAGGGACTAACAAAACCCACTAGTCTCCAGACTGGTTGGAGCATTAGTCTTAGGATCAGCCAGTTATCACGAAGCTGCCTCAAACCTGCCAATATGGATAGCTAGAGGCTATCCACTGGAGACAATGTTGTTTTATACAACTCTGAGAGGTGGGAGAAAATTTCAAGTTGCCATTTCTTGCTTTCAAGGAACTTCTTTACCCTTTTTGGAATTCACTGTCTAGAATTGGTCCTGGTAGTAAGTGCCGATGCTTTTTAAAAGAAAAATGAAAACATAATAGTGCAAAAGTCATCCCTCTCAAGAAACAAACCCAACAATAGATCTCCCACACACAGAGGCTGAAAGGAATGCAGGGTCTTTCACTTTGTACTTAAAGACAAGATCACCCATCAGTATGGGTGGGGAAGAGGAAAGTTCAGAGTCATGCTGTGCTTTGGGGTCTTGAGCTCAGGTCCTGTTCTTTTAAGAGGGTCTTAATCCCTAGACTGTAAATTATTCTGGATCACTGTAATTTGCTGTCAATATCTTCAAATTCTGTGGTCCAGAGAAGAGCTCTTCTCTCTTAAAGTGCTCCTTATTTCAAACAGTTGCCACCCTGTTCCATGGACATTGTTACAGGTCACAAAGGCGAGATACTTCCGCAGATCAGGGGTCCCAAGGGCAGTTTCTAGGACCCTTGGGTCTCACAAAGCCTCTATAAAGGTCTCTCAAAAGGGTTTTTTATCAGTGATTTAAAATTAGCTGTGGGTTCTGGGTTTTAGATAATTTTGATTCTGCTTGTTGTCCAGCCTGTTAAGTGGAAGTGAGTCAACAACATTGGGATTCACCACCTTGGTGCTTTTTTTAACTGGAAGAAGGAAATTGCAGATGGGTTTCCAAAACACTGATTTGAAGTGCTGCAGATACTGATTGAAGTAGAAAGAGAGGGCGTGCCTGAGTGCTGTGCTGCTTCTTTCTCCTTCCTCTACCCTTTTCATTTTGAAGGAAGGTGGCAGTTGGTGCTGTAGGTTTGCAAAAATTGATCTGATGGTGTTGCCATGACCATGTGCTCTAGACTGAGTCCCTCCATCTTCCATCTACCTTCCCTGTTGATTGACTCCAGCATGGTGCAAGCACAAACCAGATGCTGAGTCACTCAGCCTTGTCAAAAGTGTGATCCTCCTCTGTATGAACAAACACAAGTCTTAGGTTTCTGGGGAACTTTGATGTAGAAAAGGGATGTACCTCTAAAGTTGGTGACAGCTAGGCAGGTGGTGTGAGGATCTCAGTTCTGGCCTTGTAAATCCCTCTTTAATCCAACTTCTAAATATAGAATACTTTGGTGGATTTGGGCTTAAGTGTTTTCTAGCAGGAAGGATAGTTAAACACTGAAGTGGATTTTATACAACAAAGTTGTATAATTTCAATTATCAGATGTTTCTTAGCTTGTGTTAGATGTCTGTCAGGACTGATTTATATACAGTAGACTCTGTCTTGGAGCAGGGGGTGAATTGGATGGCATCTTGAGGTCCTTTCCAGCCCGATTTTCTGTAATCTACACTTAGAATAAAGCATTAGCTGTTCTTCTGTGCTGGCCTGCAAGGTGCTGGTCGTTGGTTTGTTTGTGTGTTTTTTAATACAAAATGCAGGTTGAAATCAAGAAAATCTGCTGATCATTGCTGTTCACAGTTTCTCAAATTCTGAAGTCAGAAAGAAACTTGCAAAAGTGTAAAAAATGATCTGAAGATTTTGTTTCACTGTTTACTATAGGAGACATGTCCCATCCTGATTTATATGCTATGAAGTTACACTAAGGCATATTCCATGCTCTGGAGCAAAGCCACTGAGACCAATCTAGTCCTCTGGATTAATGCTGGTACAACTGAGTGGAATCTGGTTCATTGACTTCTCTTGGACTGCATAAATATGAATCAGGATGAGTTTTGTTCATACAAGTGTAGTTGATTCCAATATTTAAATGTACATGTAGCTGATTACAAAAATACTGCGTCAGAGCACTAGATATAAGTTATTACTGTAGAATGAACAAAACCTACCCTCACTGCAGCCATTATAAGGAGAAAACTCTCAGTAGGTTTGCTTGTTCTTCTTCCTTCAGTATATAGTCTTAACTAAATATTACTGAGTTAATTTCAACTGTGTCCCCCTCATCATGCTTACTTAACCATTCTATGAAAGAAAAACCTGTATTTAATAAACAGCTTTGGTCCACAGGTTCTTCAGAGTAAGAGTCAAAGTACAAAAAATTTGGCTACCTAGCCTAGAGTACAGTTGAAAGGCAAACTGCTGTTAGTGGTGCAGTCAGGATTAATTAGGTTGGAGCACTGGCTATTGCCTTAAACTGTAACACTGCTGTCTTATGTTTGTCAGGTGTCATAAAAGGGAAAGTATTTAGCCTGGTCAACACTTGGTTTGATAGAGAAAGGCACATTTGTGACTTAGTAGGTGGCACTCTGAGTTAACAATGTTCCAGCATGGGGTTTGGGTCATTTGAGGTCTGCTGCTGGTATCCAATATGGGAAAAACTTGTCTGTAACCATTTTAATTGCTAGAAATTCATGTCAGTCTTTAAAGTTTCTTTGTTGAAGAAACTTTCTTTCTTTCTTTCTCTTGACAATGCTTCATTTAGAGAAATGAATAAAAATGGGGACTTTTTAAAACTGGATGTTAGGTGCCACTTTTTGTATGCCAGAAAGCTAACCTACGTGTTTGAGTTGGTGTGAGATCTGCTTCTGCTACAGTTCCTTATCTTGTGTAGTGCAAGATCAAGCCCATGAAAAATACTCTAAAATCTTCAGGATCCATTTCTTAGAGATAAGTTCTTGAGACATGCTGAATATTACTGCCTTCCATTTTAATTGACTATAAAAAGTAATGGAATTATTTAAAAGTGGAACCATTTTTCTACAGTGGAATTCAAATAGCTAAATATTCTTCCCATCTCTCTGCGGTGGGCTGACCTGGCTGGACACCAGGTGCCCACCAAAGCTGCTCACTCACTCTGCCCCTCAGCAGGACAGGGGAGAGAAAATATAACAAAGGGCTTGTGGGTCGAGATAAGGACAGGGAGGGATCACTCACCACTTATGGTCATAGGCAAAACAGACTTTACTTGGGGAAAATTAGCTTAATTTACTACTAATCAAATCAGAACAGGATAATGAGAAGTAAAATCAAATGTCACAATCCCTTACCCCCACCCCTGCCTTCTTCCCAGGCTCAACTCCATTCCCAGTTTATCCACTTCCTCTTCTCCCCCAGTGGTGCAGTGGGACAGGGAATGGGGGTTGGAGTCAGTTCCTCACACCTTGTCTCTGCCACTCCTTCCTCCTCAGGGGCAGGACTCCTTACTCTTCCCCTGCTCCAGCGTGGGGTCCCTCCCACAGAAGACAGTCCTCCATGAACTTCTCCAAGGTGGGTCCTTCCCACAGGCTGCAGTCCTTCAGGCACAGACTGCTCCAGCATGGGTCTCCCACAGGGTCACAAGTCCTGCCAGAAAACCTGCTCTAACGTGAGCTCCTCTCTCCATGGGGCCACAGGTCCTGCCAGGAGCCTGCTCCAGTGCAGGCTTCCCACAGGGTCACAGCTTCCTTTGGGTATCCCCCTGCTCCATCGTGGGCCTCTCTGGGTCTCCTACAGCCGGCCTCACCATGGTCTTCCCCAAGGGCTGCAGGGGAATCTCTGCTCTGGCACCTGGACCACCTCCTCCTCTCCTTCTGCACTGACCTGGGCCTCTGCAGGGCTGTTTCTCTCATGTGTTCTAACTCCTCTCTGCCTGCAATTGCTGCTGCACAGTTTTTTATCCCCTTCTAAAATATGTTATCCTAGAGGCACTGCCTCCATTGCTGATGGGCTCGGCCTTGGCAAGCAGCTGGTCCATCTTGGAGTCGGCTGGCATTAACTCTGTCAAACATGGGGAAACTTCCAGCAGCTTCTCACAGAAGCCACCCCTGTAGCCCCCTGCTACCAAAACCTTGCCACACAAAGCCAATACACTCTCTTCACCCAGAATTACCTTATATCTTTTCACCCATGTGTTCCTGAGATATCCAGCCTTCTTGTGTTACTGTTGCTTTTTTTAAACAACCTAATATTAAATTACTGTCTACCTGAGAGCCTATTTGCTGAATTCCTTCCAAAGTTTAATTTAACAAATTGTAATGCTAAGATGGTAAATCCGTCATGGAGAGAGCAGAAATGGGAACTTTGCAAGCTGCACTACTAGCTTAGCACTGCTAGCAGAGATGAAAGAAGTCTCTATTTATACTTTCAAGCTGTTTTTTTGCAGTTGCAATGAGATTCCTTGGGATAGGGTGCTCCTTTTCTATAGCATTGCCTTATTTTGTGAATGGACAAAGTCATGCTCTAATTAGATGGGTTTCCCTTATGGCATGTAATACTTGAACAGACCAAGCCAGCTGAAGAAACTACAAAATTTTGCATGCCAACCTTAGAGACATGAGATTTGCCTCCTAAATGGTATTTCTGTGATGTATGAGTTAATTTTATAGCTAGCTCTTCTGTGCATAGTGTTGCCCTTCATCCCCCCGCCCCCATCTTAGTTGTTAATCTGTCCTGATGCTGAATGCAAATGCTAGTATGCTCCTCTCAGGACGCTTACTATTCTACCTTGTTGTACTTGCTAGGTAACAGTTGTGATTACAAGTTGAGTATGACGCCTTCCTTCCCAAGCAAATTGTATCCACTTCCCAAGATTGTATTATCTCTGTTTCCTGGTTACAAAGATTATGCTGGAACTGCTGTGGTGTAATTGGATAGAAAAGCTAACAGGAGCCTAAGAAGTTGGAGTAGGGGAATAGATTTATTAGTTATGTCATCCAGAGAGTCTCCTGGCCAAAGCAAGATAGTCTTCTATTCATTTTCTCATACTTTGTTTCATCTAGTTTTAGCAGCCCCCAAAAGATGAGACTGCTGCCATTACTGGTAGGAGACTATAACAGGTTAATACATCTCACATTGAAGAAGTTTTTCATGATGTTCAGTGTAAATTATTTCACAGATGAAATATACCTCATGTCAGGGAGCAGCCTAAATTTTCACTTTCTTAATTTCATCCCATTACTCCTTGTTATATCCCTTGTACCAATCTAAATAATTCATTGCCCTTCTTAATGTTTATACCCTTCAAATATTTATAGGCAGTTATCACGTCTCCCTTTAGTCAGAGCTTAGCTGAGCTGTTCATATTTAGACCTTTTAATCTTTCTTCATAAGCAAATCCTTCTACATGAGATCGAGGGCCTGATCCTCAAAGGTATGTAGGTGCCTGTCATTGACTTCAGTGGAATTGTGGCCTAGATATTACTATCATTAGGCAGTGGGTCTTTTTCTCCTCTCTGAATTACTACTAATTTCTCAGTATTAGATACTGAGGAGCACAGAACTGAATGTGATGTTCCAAGAGTATTTTGGCCAATCTCTTCTGCTTTGCTGTGTTGTGTATCACCTCAGGGTGGGCATCCCCAGATTGTGTTGTACTTCTTGCTAGCATACAGCAGTGAAAATTTGTTTCTATGGTAGTGTTCAGTGTTACCCTTACTTCTGGACCTTTGTATTCTAGATTTCTTACTAGTGAATATGTGCCACAAGCTTTTCATACATGATGTACCATCTGTTTTCAGACTTTGTATCCCCTTATAGCATCGCTCTCTCTTCACTAGAATTTACAAGATCTCCCAGTCTGCTATTCTGCGTGTGTGTGTGGGTACATATATTTCTTATATATGTATACAAAAAAAAGGTACTTACTGCCCATCGCCTGAACACAGATGAAAATTAAGAGGTTCTGCTGAACATTAATCTCTATATCACTACACTATATGGTTTTCCAGCTTCATAGGGTAACATTTATCACCACTCTTTGTTTACAGATTTTTTCAACCAATTTATTGTCCATGTAACTCTGCTCATATCCAAGCCAATTTGAATTAAGTTTGTAGGGCAGGTTCCCTATATCAAAGACTATACTAAAATTCAGCTACAGTAAATCTAGTGCAGTAATATTTTGTTGTTTTCAGTGGCCTCTTAGGTCCTTCAGGTATGAGGTTTTGTTCAAACCTTCCATTTTTAGTTTGTGCAGTATCAATTATGACTGGTGGTTATGGTTTCTGGGCTACCACCACTGGAAAAAGTCTCTTGTTCCAGTGAGAAACGGAAATAGTCATTCCACATTTGGGTTCAGGTTAGACTGAAAGTTTGTGAGATAAAGCGTGACTTTCTACCATGTCAAAAAGTTTGGACACAGAGGCCCAGGTCTGGAACCAGTCAGAGCTGGACAGATCAGCATACCAGTGGTAATGACTATGTTTTCAGAGACTGGTTAAGAAAGAATTATCTTTTTTCTTAAATAGAACAAAATATTTTGTAGCTGTCAAAAAAAAAAACCAACCCCAAACAACAAAAACTAAGAAACAATTAAACAATTTTGCTTATATAAAATTACTTTTAGTTTTTTGTTTAGTCCTTTTCATCTACATTAAGGAAACAGTTAAAACATGTTTTGAAATTAAAATCAAGTACTATGTAAATGTGTAAAAGAAGCTCTCTTTTTGAGTGGATAACTAAAACTAACAACCAGATTTGAATGAACTTTAAAGAGACTTCTTGGCTACATCAGAGCTTTTTCTGAGTAAATAGCTTTTGCACAGCTCTACTTCCATTTTGCATCTGGCAAACATGAAATCAAGTCCTGGAACTTGATACTGCTATTTTAGATGCCATACTCCTGATGCAGAGTGATGCTACGTCACAGTCTGTATATCACTCACAAGCCTGCCAAACCAAACTATCTCTCCTTTGCTTGCTTTTCTTTCAGTGTTTGGGTGGTGGATTGGGATTTTTGCCTGAAAGGGCTTGATGCTTGTCAAGTCTCTAAGAAAACAATACAGACTTCAAAATATTACATGGTAGTAGCACCAAATCTGAATCACTTTCCTAAGGCTGACTTAGCTCATCTATGCTATTTTGCTGTATGACCTTGTTTTATTGCAGGGATCACATTTCTGTTGCATTCTAGTATTCACTACAATGCATTCACCATCTTTCATGTCTTGCTATTTCACATTTGCTTATTCAAAATCTCGTGATACAGTTTATGTCATCCACAACATAAGTATTTTACTGAAGACCCATTTAGATCTCCTACAGAGCTGTTGTGCACCATTTTAAGTCTTTTATGCCATTACCTTCCAGAGATATAGAATTTCAGCTTCAGCCTTGCAAAACCGGCTTGGTTTTAGTGTTTTAATTTTCTAGCATCACATAAATTCATCCTTTCTTCCCTTATTTCATCTACTGTCCAAAAAGCTGCATGTCTAAGTGATGCAACTATGCATGTATATGTCATACAAGACTTTCGTACTTTGCCTTTTTGTTTGCAACCTGTGCCATGTGAGGGACTATTTTAAGTTACAGTATCAAAAGAAAGATTTGACAGTGTAAAACCTCATCTTCCCTGGCAGTACCGGACCATATAGCTCTCCTGGGAAATCCTTTTAAGTGTAGACAAGCCAATTCCGCATGACCTTTAGCTAAAGCAAAGTGACCAATATAGAAAGAAAAACTCGGCTGCTTCTATGAGCAAGTGAGCACTTAACTGGGCTGCATGCTGACTTAAACCATGTGAATGAGGATTTTTTTTTTTTAAAGTAAGCAGAATGGACAGGAAAGAAATAGCACTTCCTAAATATGATATACTACTACTTAACATCTGCTTTTTTCTATTCTAATTTTACATCTCTGCAAATGTGCAGTGCTGGAGAATCAGGTCTGCAGTGTTCCTCTGACAGCCTGTAATAAGTTAAAAATTACCAACTGAGAAAAAGTGCTCAGGAGTTAAAAGAGAAAGGTATCACACTCTTATAATTTCAAAGATCACAAAGATAAATTTATTACAAAACCTAGTTTATTTCAATGCTGTATTTTAAACTGTGCAAAAAGTACTATAGCTTTCCAATATGTCATTAATCAAATGGTCATTTCTTTTCTATGTAGGAACAGAATGTTTGGATTTTGATTTCTTTACACCATTTTCTTTTACTGATTTGAGTTTGAAACTTCCAAATTTAATAAAATAGGAATGGCATGAAGCTGATATACTTTCTTACTCTCTTATTAGAATAATAGTGTTAGTGTCTTCAGTTATAGAAAATGAATGATGACACCAATTATTGATCTTGTCACAGGTTAAGAAGAATATTATAATAATTCATACTAGTCAGCTTAACCTTTTACTGACTTGACCTTTAACCTCTCTGAGAAAGAAAATTAAGACACCTACATAACTTTGTGCTGTGTTGTTGAAATTCTGACATGGTTTGGATTACAGTTTGGATATTGTTAAAACAGTAATCTGTCAAATCATTAATCTGTATTTGTAACATAGGCAGACGGACAGAGTTGAAACAGGCTTTGCTCAATAACTGATGAGAACATTGCTGTTGGAGGAGGTGAGTTGTAGTTTCATGGGTTTTGTATTATTTTTGCTTGGGTTTGTGTTTTGTTCTGCTTTTTTAAGAAAAAGGTCCTCCAGAAAAGAGGACTGAACACAGGAATGAGCAAGCCATCTAGTCCAACAAACAATGTATGCTGAATTTCAGTCCCCCATTCCACTATGCCCAAACATACTTTTTCTTGCTGTCATGTGGAAAAGCCTAGTCTTGTTTGGGTTTTGTTTCAGCAAATCCTACTAAAAAGCCAATTTAATAAAAATATGTTCTATATGAAGAAAATCAGAGCCTGCAATGCTGGAGGATTAACTAGTGCAATCTGGAATATTTTCTCAAAAAAAAGTACCTTGGTCCCTCTTGTCCAACAGTACCTGACCTCCCTGCAGGTCTCATGGGAACACCAAAGTGTCTCTTCTACCTATCTCTGTCTTTCTGCTAGAAGAGGAGGAGATAGACATGAAAGGGAGGCAAGGTGGGCCAAGTAGCACATCTATCGGAGATCAGCTGAAGGTGCCTTTTAGCAAGGGAATGCCTACAAAACTGAAGTATGAAATTGCTCCAAATGAATCTTGCCTAGAGTTGGGGAAAAACATTTTGATCAAGACTGTATTCCCTGAAATATGTAGACTCTCTTCTACAATATTCAGAACAGTCAGAAAAATAGTGCTAATCTTGTTAACCTCTAAACCTGATCTGTATTAACAATGACAGGCTACTCCTGCTATCAGACTTTCATCTGAAACACCAGATGTTTGTATGTCTGGTGTGAAGGTTACAACCCTACTTGTGACCAGTCTGATGCCCTGGGATAAATTCTCCCTTTCTTAGTTTGCCCTCTTAAAAACCATGGCAACTGCACACACACACACACACACCACCAAGCAAATAAACAAATATACCTATGTGAAAAGATAGTGAAATTGCACAAAAAAACCTCCAAATATGCAAAAGCTAGAAAATGTCATGATTAATTTGTTAGTACAACTCTAGTGTGCTCCACTACACTCATGCTTAATATTACAGCCCACTTATGGGATCAGATACTACCCTTTTCTCAGGATTTCTGACTTGCGTGCAGGATGGGCCTATCTTAAAAAGAAGAGAGGAAAATGTAACAAAGGAGATTGTTCCTTCTATGTGCCTTGCCTTGATGTCTGTATTCTTTTAAATGTGCATAGTAAGCTAGATAGGCAGCTGCAAGGTGAGAAATTATTGTTTCTTGGGTCATATCCTTGAATATCAGTCTATAGAGATAGATTTTCTTCCTCTTCTTGTCATAGGAATCCTATGTGATGTTAGGCAATGAATTTCAAATCATTCTTGTCACAGCTGGCAAGGAATTTCCCACCATTGTTTCTTGAATGCCATTTATGGTGTCTAAGATGGGAGCTCTTTCAGCTGTAACTGAATTTCTTGGAGCTGTCCAAGAAATAAGGATAGAAAATTAACTCTATCCCAGCCAAAACCAGGACAGCTATGAACATACGTGATGGTGTGCAGCACTGGGCACAGCAGAATAAAAAGCCAGTGCCCAATTTTGAAGTCTAAAGTCAGAGAATCTTCGATCTTAATAAATTTGTGGCCCTGTAGCCCATCTGCAGAATGGAGGGAATGTTTCTGCCTCATTTGCAGGGCTGTGAATGTTAACTCCTGTCATGGGCAATGCCATAGAAAAGCCAAGGAAAAATTAATCATTCTGTTTCAGGAACAGAGTTTGAGTCATAAGTCACAGACCGCATACTGTGAAGATACACCACAGTAATGAAGGACTGCTCGGCCCATGTTGACTAAACATGAATCCTGCAGAAATATTAAAGGCCATTGTCACCGAGAACTGTAGCAGAAAAGTTAAGCAGCAGGAAGCTGAATGAAATTACATATAACCATATTTTAGCAACATAACTATATTTCATAATGTTTTGGTAGTTTTCCTTGCAGCCCTCGTCCTTACAGTTTTTTACAGATGATGGAGGAAGCCATGCTGCATTGTCTGAAGTCCTGACTTCCCCAGGGCTCCTTGTAAGCTGTAACTGAGAGCAGAATAACTTGAAGTTTTCCATTTCTAGACATACAAATTGGATGCAGTGACAGAGTTAGAAAAATAAATCATTATGGATTAGCAGAGCCTAGTCCTGGGTACTCCAGAGGAATCACTGGAGGCCTGCTGCTGTGCTATTTCAGCTAACGCTAGAAAAACTTTTCATGGAAAAGTTCATTTTGGTATTCAGAGATGTTTTGCAGGCTTGTTGTGAGTAATGGATGGAAACTTAAGATTGTTTTTTTTACTTTTTTATTTCTTTTGCTCACCTGCCTAACCACAAATCCACCACTAAAGCTACATGATGAGTAAAAAGAATTTTTGGAGCTGCCTGTGTAACAAGGTTTAAGACCTCATATGACCTGCTCACACAAGTTCTTTTCTGAATGGCTTTGCATATCTCTGATCACCCTACAATTTGTCTGAGT
Source organism: Elanus axillaris (assembly GCA_026212715.1). Lineage (NCBI taxonomy): Eukaryota > Metazoa > Chordata > Aves > Accipitriformes > Accipitridae > Elanus > Elanus axillaris. Next base: position 37,905,187 of record JANZLQ010000086.1, on the reverse strand, counting down.
GAAAAATTAACAACATCCACCATGGTCAGGATCATTCAGTACGTGATTAGTCCTCATCCATGGTGAAAAATTTCAAACAGGCAAATTTCAGCCAGAAACAATTGGAATTCATTTCCTATGCAATGCAGTTGCTTCCATACCTGTTCACTCTGCTCTAGGATCTTCCAGCTGTGACAGTTTATCAGCAGGATTATCCACTAACCCAGGCTAATTAAACACTGTGTGGAGTATTTCAGCTATGCTCAGTCTGTAGCATCCTTACTCTTACAGAGCAACCTTTTACTCTGCAAGTGGTATGCTACCAGGTTTGGTCAGCATCCTCAGACTCTGTAAGGTATTCCTGGTTTGGGTCAAGGTACCACAGGATGGCTCTATCTTGATAAAAGGCAGAATGTTCACCAGTTCTTCCCATTATTTATACCCCATGTTTTGTTAACCTTGGGCATTATTTAAACAAACAAATAAAAAAAAGTCAATAGTGCATGTCTGCAACAAATTGTGCTTTTTACCTGTTCTAAGCTTGGCAAATGTGTTTTATTCATGGCATATTACCAGAGGAAGGGAGAAAAGGCCAGAGACATAACAATAAACTAACATAATGTTATCTTGACATGGGTTTATATTCACTGGAGATTCAGTGCCTTAGAAAGGTAGGCTTTTGGGAGGTTGGTAAGTAGACAAAAAACCTGATTTAGAACTGTGTTTCTCAAATGGTTTAAATATCTATTAATTGGCACTGGAAGCAGGGAAGTGTGGACAAGTGAGAGTTTGTCCTGATCAAATTGTCGTGGTTTAACCCTAGCCAGCAACTCAGCAACATGAAGCTGCTCATTCACTTCCCCCCCAACCCCCCCCACCCAGTGGGATGGGGGAGAGAATTGGGGGAAAAAAAGTAAAACTCATGGGTTCAGATAAGAACAGTTTAATAGAACAGAAAAAAAGAAACTAATAATGATAATACTAATAAAATGACAATAGTAATAATAAAACAATTGGAATATGCAAGTGATGCGCAGTGCAATTGCTCACCACCCACCAACCAACGCCCTGTTAGTTCCTGAGCAGTGATCCCTTCACCCCCACTCCCCCCAGTTTATATACTAGATGTGACGTCCCATGGTATGGAATACCTCGTTGGACAGTTTGGTCAGCTGCCCTGGCTGTGTCCTGTGCCAACTTCTTGTGCCCCTCCAGCCTTCTCGCTGGCTGGGCATGAGAAGCT
>JANZLQ010000086.1:37887663-37903865 GCA_026212715.1 Elanus axillaris | reverse complement strand
GGCCAGTTTGGGTCAGATGCCCTGGCTGTGTCCTGTGCCAACTTCTTGTGCCCCTCCAGCCTTCTCGCTGGCTGGGCATGAGAAGCTGAACAATCCTTGACTTGGTATAAACATGACTTGGCAACAACTGAAAACATCAGTGTTATCAACATTCTTCTCATACTGAACCCAAAATATAGCACTGTACCAGCTACTAGGAAGACAATTAACTCTGTCCCAGCTGAAACCAGGACACAAGTATAGGACCTGCCTATAACAAGGGTCTCCAATTCTGTTGTTACCAGTAGGACAGGCATGAGCAGGAGGAATAAGATCTTTGGTATCCTGGAACAGATACTGCTATACCAAAGGAGTTGTGACACAGAGTTTTCCTGAGCTGTTCTTGGCTTTTGGTGTCAGGAGCAAAGCAATCTATAAAGGATGGTTGTCAAGTAATATCAAATAAAGTCTCCTGTGGAAACACATACAAAACCTTTCATGTGGGGAATAAACAGTGCATATGTGCATGGTGGCAATATGAAGAATAGATCTAATGGTGAGATTTTTGTGAAGGCAGCTCACTTTTAAGAAAGTTTGTGCAAAGGTCTCCATTGATACAGATCTGCAGACTGGCATAATCTTGGCCTTGGCTCTTCCATGGGATGCTGAGGAGGGTCGAAGTGCCAAGTGATGCATGGGGAAAGAATGTCAGCATTTATGAATATCCCAACTTCTAGAACATTTTGTATGGGAATTAGGTACCAAAAATAAGGGTTTGATATCTATTCTGTTGCTTAGTGGCTTATCTTCCTAAGTAATGAAACCCACAGCTAACCCTTTCGAGCACTCCTGTCTCATGACACATACTAAGTGTTGCTGTTTTGATCCATGTGATTTGGGGTTTTCAGCTCTTCTCCTTCTTCCTCCCCCTTCCCCTCTGCCCATCATCAGCAAAAAGCTGCTTTGCTGAACTTAGAGGCACGCTGAACTTTTAAGCTGCTGTCTATTGTTGGTTATCTGACTTCCTAGGAGGGGAATTCCTATTTGAAATACTCCTTTTTTTCCTTTTGGTGTCTTAGTCCAGATAAAGCAATCATTAGTAGTGGTGTGAATCTCTTTGGAACTTCCTGTGAATGTATTGGGAAACACATATTAAATACATTATATCCACATGCGCAATATAAATTTAATCTCTGAGCCACTAACTCCCAGGTCTACCTCCTGTATCCCTTAGGGTGGGAAGCCTTGTAAGCTAATTAGTGAGAGCACATAAGCCTCAGCCCTGAAGGACATTGTTCATTTTATTACTTGTGCTATGCTGAATAAGGGAGGATGCTGCTGGATGATAAAGTGCATGGAAGCAGAAGAAACACTTGGCAACAGAAGAAAGCTTCAGTAATGCTCAGATATCCTACTCCAAGGCCATCCTGCAGTCACAAGTTACATGCCTCTGGTCAACCCATAGCTGAATTTAGTTGAGAAACAACTACAAGACAAACTTTAATATCTATCTATATAGATAGATATGTAAGAACTCTGCCTCCATGGGGCTCAGTGGAGTTCTCAAAGGCTCATGCTATGGCTACCCACTGGCCCTGAGCCTAAGTAGCACAGTACATTGAAAAATGCTATCTGCCATGTCTCTGTAATCTTGGTAATAAAGTATCAATTGAACCTTTTCTTGAAAATGCTCTCCTGGAGATACTTGGTATAGTTACACAGATATTCATAATTTGTATTCCTCTCTCAAAACATGTAAGCAAGGATTAAAAAAGTAAATTTTGTTTTCTCATGTACATTGGCCTTTCAAACCTATCGTGCTTATTTTTTCACTGGGATACATTTTTGACTTTTTCTTTCCCTATATCTTCCTAGTATGGCTTTTGGTTACCTTTCATTTTGTAAGATTTGTTTTCCCAGATGCTCCCTGGGCAGTAAGATCTTGGAGAATAACCGTTGTTTCAGATATGAGTGCAAGAGGATTGAAGACAAGGGCACTTATTTCTGAGTTTCTCCTCTGTACCATCACAAAATTCTTTGGTGTGATTTTTTCACTGTCTTCAGAAAGATTATTTACAACGTGTGCCTGCCTTTGTAAACTGAGACATAAGAATGGCTACTCCGTTGCAACAGTAGCCCTTGGCTACAATTGCATTTTTCTTATAGCCATTAAAAGATTTCACTTTTTAATGGGTTCCAAAATCACTTTGGAAAAAGTGTCAGAGAAGCAGCCTGGGTAATTATTTCCTTGTTTAGGTATGAGATAGGAGTAGTGCAGGAAAAGTCAGAACTGGTCGCCACCTGTGTAACCTCACATTTTATCTGAAAGAAGCAACTTGAACAGTGGAGATGGAAGGTCAGTTCTCAGTCAGTCCTGGGTAAAGAGGTTCCAAAACAATGTTCAGAGCAAGGAATTGCCTGAAATCATCTCCTTGTTTGATCATCAATATGTTAATGATAACACTTTTAAGCTATGAACACTGGAGACTAGAAATGAACAAGTAACTCGGAATAAAGATTTGGTCACGTTGCCAGCTTCCTCAGATATTTAGCTTTTATTCTGTATATCTTGTTGTTTGGTTAATCTCTGTATCTAGCAGTATTGTCCCCCCTCCCTCTCCTCCCTGAGGTCCATGTGGTTGCTCTGTTTGTATACCTTTGCATTCCGCTGGGGCTTTAGCACTGTTGGAAGCTAGCTGCTGAAAGATTTTTCTTAGAATACAGTGGAGTAATAAAATATCATTTTTGAATGGAGGATGGGAAAGTGGGATCCACAGCACAGAGAGGTGTTCAAAAATGCAGAAAATAAAAATAAATTATTCAAAAGCAGTAGTATTTTTATGGCACTGTGACCTCTTTTCCCACTGGGGCTTCTTAGAGAAGCTTAGAAATAACAAAAGGTGTGGGATACAGAGTAATGAAAGCCAGACAAAATGTTCACTAGCGAGATGAAAAACTAGGCTTGGAGATTAACTTGCTCTTTGAAACCTCTTTCTTTTTACAGAAATAACCAGTAGCACAGGTTCAGTGGCCCTTACCCTTACTGAAACCGAGAGAGTTAGAGCACATGAGGGAACCACAGTAACTTTCTAAGTGCACCAGTGTCAATACAAATTAGCCACTAATTACTACAAAACACTGACTTTCTATATCAAAGGGTGTGTGGGAGTTCAGTTTACTCATGCCCCTTGTGTATGTAGTAATGATGTCTCAATTACTTACATGTACATATGTGTCTGAGAGATGCATGGACACCTATTAATATGCCTACGCACTTTACTTGTGTTTGTATACAGCCTATGTTTAATCCAGTACTTATCAGTGATTCATTTATTAGCTGGCCATTTTACCTATTCCTGTGTCAGTATTCAACTAATACTCCAACAGGGGCCTACGAGGTGTTGTTTTGTCTGGGTTATGGATGTAAAGCCAAGAGCTTGTATACGTGAAATGCACTGGGACTCTTCTGGTGCTACAGAAAATGCTGCTCTTGATATTTTACATTATTTGCAGTAGGGAGGCTCCAAAGTTTAGTGTTGTGGGCAATTTCAGGTTGGATGATTTCACTCTCTCTCAGGGCACGATCTTTGGGTTGCCCTTGAACAAGTCAGTACAGCCACAGTGTACATCCTCATCCTATCCATTCAGTGTAGCAGCTAGTTACAAGTAGAACGGTGGATGTGTGCTTGATAGGAAAAAGAAGTGATGATGGGAGTGCCCTGCTTCACTTTCCCAAACTTCCAACCCTGCTCGCAGAATAAGCCTATGATTAAGTAGAGCCACACTTGTACAGTTCCCAGCCCCCTGTAGCTGATCTACATGTTTGGAGTGTTTTCCCAGGCCCTGTGCTACCCTGTGTTGCTGCGTGTTGCTGCATGTAGTTGAACACCCTCACGTTTAAAGGCTCCAGGTGAAGAGCTTTTAAAAGAAGATTTTTTCATACAAAGTTGTATAAGAAGCAGAGCACCCTAGCTGAAGATGGTGAGACCCTGTAGATGTTGGGTATGACCCAATATGCTGTCCTGAGTCAGGAGCTAAGAAAGCTGGCTTGACTTTGAGAACTAAAGACATATTGTGACTCTCTTATTGCATATTGGAAGAGAAAAAGCTGGTATTGTTATTGACAAATGTACGTAACAATCTAGTCGTCTTCAGCAATAGAAGCAATAAGTTTGGTAGTATGTGGAAGAAGGTCCATGTCTGTGCTACACATAAGACAAACCTCTGCTAAAATTACAGGGTTTCTATGGGTCAAAAATTTGCTTGGCCTTGGTTGCAAAATCTGACACAAAGTCTGGATTGCTGAACAGCAACTACTTTTGAAATGAAAAAAACCCCAAACTTATTGCATGGAAACTAATGTGCACATGTACAGATATTTTAATTTTCCTTAACTGTCATAGGGCCTATGAAAGTTTTAGTCTCATTTTGTAGTACATTTGGGAGAAAAGTAATTGTATATACAAAATACCAACTGTAACGTGTTCCTTGAGTACAGTGACTATGTGAGAGACTTTAGAGTTTTTAAAATTTTTATGGAACGTTTGGATTTAGTGGTAAAACTAAGCCTGACCTAAGGCCCTACTAAGTAGATTGAAATGTGTCTTTCTCCCCACCTAACAAATGATTCTTTTCTACCACATTATCATTTACGCTTCAGAGTCTCTAAAATGCAGTTTCAGGTGATGTCTGTATTTGCTTTGCTGCTGCTTAAAATTAGGAAATAATAATAAAAAAAAAATCACCATATGCAGGTACCTTAACATTTTTGAATAGTTTTTAATTAACAATTTATTCACATTATTAATTTCAGACGAATGATTGTACAGTGATAGACAGCTGGAGGGTTCTGCACTTGGCTGTACTCCATTAAGACTGTACAGTTTGTAATTAGAAATGAGCTAATGCCAAAGCTGATCTTTTCCGAAGTCTGAGTGGGTTCAGAGAGGAAGACTGTGTTTTAATTAAGAACAGAGTGGCCAGTAGCAAAGTTCAGGTCTTCTACAAAGTGTAACAGCACACAACTCAGAAAACCACAAAAAATAGTGTGAAGTTTCCTCAGCCTGACCACAGCAATTTAGGTGACCTTAAGCAGGTTTTTAATTTAGTGGGTCCTAAAGATAGAGAGTTTAAAAATTTAAATGTTTTTGCTGATTTTTGACATAAGATTTACAACTTTTGTTGTACTCATTTGTATCTAGCACAAATATAAATGAGGTGATGTTGAAACTTTTTTCCTAGGATTTAATAATGTTCAACCTCTTCAGTAGGGTTTAATAAAGCCTCTGGAAATCCTTGTTCTCCCTTTTAAAATGTGAATCACCTGATATTTTTCCAGCAATGAATTTTATGGACTCTGAGTAGTAAATAGGGCACGAATTGTCTATTGTAAGACTGTGAATTAGAACTTTCGTGATTTTGAGTGTCTATGCATCGTGGAAGTGGAAGACACCCAAATCATTCTTCTATCAAGGATTACTATAAGACTAGAAGCTGGTAATGCTGATAAACTTCTTACAGTCTCCTGAGTACATATTCTTGTTTCTCTTCAGATGAATGACATAATAAACCCTTTTGTTTAGAACCTCTCTTCCAATCCAGGAAGTATTGGAATGTATTCAGTGTACAGTAGAGAGGGACATATTCATCTGTCACTGAAGTGCAGTCACCTCTGAGGTGAAATTTGGCAGCGGTTCTTACATCAAAGTACTGCTGATAGTCTGATCACTTTTTTTTTTTAAAACAAGATGAAGCCTCACCATAAATCAAGAACTACCTTTTCCCTTTCTCTCTCTTCCTGTGACTTCTTATACTGGAACCAAAGTAGTTCTCTGTCCTTTGTCAGTGCTTATTTTTGAAAGGAGACTGAGTTAATGGGCAACATGTCATTCTGAACTTCAGCAAAGGATCTCAGTCTGCCATTAAATTTGTGCTACCAGGAGACAGAAAGAGGGAGCAAAGATACCAGACAGTCCAGAGCTTAATATATTCCTCACGGCTGGAGATGACGTGGTACTCCTCTCATCATTTGACAACAAATTTAAAAATATCTGTCTGAAGCCCAAAGCCACCACTATACAGATTTCTCACTATGCTGCGAGATATAGACCACTGAGGCTATTACTTTATTAAGGTGTCTTGGAGAGAAACACTCCTTTGTAAACAGCCCTTGTCTTTGGAAAAGACCTTTCTTTACTCTTATTTTTTTTTGTGCATTGATGAGAGAACAGGCATTAAATCTGGGCAGAGATAATGCCAGGTGATAAATTCTTTTACTCCTGACCTCATAAATCAATTGGCAGAATTGTACACTGTTTGGTGTAACAGTGTGCCGTTTCTAATTTGTTACTATCGCAGTGCAAACTAATCTTAGCACCTTAATGCTTGCTCTTTGCTGTGGTTTGCAAAGCAACTCCAGATTAAAAGTAATACAATCAGTGGCTATATTTATTGGCCTTATAACAGCAACTGACAACAAGAAAATCACAAGTGATACCAGTATTAGTATTGCTACATCTAGGTACTACTGAAAAATCCAGTTGTATTTTTAGTATGATTTATATCAATTCATAGATTGCTATTAATATCTAGTTTGATTGTCAAAAGACCCTTGCTGATATTTAGAGAAGAGAGGCAGGGAAATCTCAAGTTTTAGTAGAGCCAGTTTGCCCAGGGCAAAGAAATCTAATTTTCAACTGGCATAGTCATAGATCAGGTTTCCAGAGGTCTATATGATCCCATCCTGTTGAGGAGTTTGAGGAAGAAATCCTCAGTGATCTGTTTGCAGAGTTCATCCCTCATTTTTCCATTAGTATTTGGAAGGGACCAATGATGGTGCCCAAGAGAGAGGAAGAATATTTCTTTTCTGTATGTAATGAGCTCAAAACATGCCTCTTCGCTGAGCCTGCCACCTTACCTCTGCCTCCTTAAAACATCCTATAATCTTTGCATTTTCACAGTAGCTCTATCCCCCAAGGTCCTGGACCCATTGTACTGGCAGTTGCATGGCCAGTAGGGTTAGATGTAAGAATGGATCATCGGGATATCCTGAAATCTACTGTGGGAGGATGGCCAAAGCAGCAGTGATTAACAGAAAAGTCAGGCATCCATTGTAAGAAGTAGACTTTAAATCAGATGAAAATCCAAAAGCAAAGAAAGCCAGAAAGAGGACACATTAATATTTCACCCCTGCTATATTTATTCCTTCCATTCTTAAGAAAAGGTCTCCTGTAATTTTTGTTCTTCAAATGAACTGTTTGTAAAAACTCTATGGAAACTACATCTCACCTCAAGAAAATCAGAGCAGGATGGAGGCAGAAGTGAGGAATTCTGTGCAACAGAGGAATTATAAGCTTTGAGAAGCAATGGAGAGTCAACAATATAGAGCTACAAAAGAGTGCAGTTCAGCAGTCTGCAGGTCCTTAAGAAAGGGATGTTCTTGTGGAGAAGCTGGCGAGATTATATCAATAAATAGATAAGTAATTCCCTTCAGATGGCCAGGGAAGGCACACAAAGAGTGATGGCCTTGAACTGAGCTGAAGAGTCAATTTTGAGGAGGGCAATTTGAGGCAAATCCTCAAACGACCCATGCCTGTGAGACAAGAATATTCAATAAGCTTCCTGTGTCAAATTACTACATACACAAACTTGTGTAAGCAGTTATATAGGTATTGTCATCTTTGAAACTGATATTAGCTCTTACATGTACTTACAGGTTGTGGATACCTTCCTATGAGTTAATACTAAAGTGAATTAGCCATGAAGCACAACCTGTTATGTTAAGAAAATGCTGGAGTGTTGTCCCACTTCTGGCTTTGGGGATATCTTTGTGCTTGCAAAAAGGTCAGGTTTACTATATCATCTGTGTGTGCACAGCTTATTGTGACTTTGGTGTATGAGAGTGAAAAAATAGTGCCTTCATTAAGGCTCTGAGTGTTTAGCATTTGTAGGTGCTGTATGATGACCTCTAGATGTAGAATAGTTGGGTTAAACAGAGCCGGTGGCTCCCTGTTGGGGCTGCAGGTGCAACTCAAGGGCTTTTAACAAAGAAGCCAGAGCCCTTCCTTTAGTGACTACAAAGTGAATCCTTGCAGCCTTCTAGGATTCTTGAGTCTTGCTATTGTCTGCACTTCATAGTTTATCTCTCTCTATAATATCTCTCTATATGTTTACATAATGTTATTCTTAATATATATGTATGTTTATATTATGTATAGGTCCTTCAATATCTAATTGATATCTCTAATCTCTGTGTAGATTATTTATATGTTTGGATTATAATTAAATTACCTATCTTTTTCTATATATCATATGTGTTTATATAGATACATGTGCATATAGTATCTGGATATGGTCCTGGGCAACCTGCTTTAGGACACTCTGAGCAGGGAGAGTGGACCAGATGACCTCCAGAGATCTTTATGACTTCAGCCTGTGGTTCTGTGACTAAGGGAAACCTTTGTTTTTCACTCAGTAGTAGAGCAATGCCCTAAAGGAAGGAGATGAATGTCAGCTAAAATGAAAAATGATAACATTTTTGGTTATGCTTTTTAGAAAGAGGTAACTTTCTTATTGCTTTGGCCCACCTCACTATTCATTTTTCTGGTTTTGGACATCCCATTTCTCTCTGCCACCTGGCATATCTTTTCACATTCCCAATCCTCTTCTCTTCTAACTTCCTAGAAATGGACTGAAGAAGAGAAGCAGGAAACTGAACAGTTTGCTGTAGCATCAAGGTCAGTGGATCCCTTTTCTCTCAAGAACCCTTCCTGTAGGCTTCACAAGAATTGTTTCACTGTGCTGTGGCTTGCTTATGAGAACAGACAAACTGCAGCTAAAACATTGGTCAGCAGCAATTCAGGGAAAGTAGAATTGAGACAAGGTCATCTCTGTGCCAGTGACATAATTGCTCCCTCATCTTCTTTCCCCATCTATCCTTGTTCCTCAGAAACAATGAAGAATTGACAGTCAACAGCTTATGTATTCTTCTGCAGATTCAGCAAAAAAAACCTTTCCTTTGTACTCTCACTGTTTTAATACAAAAGGAAATACCTGTATTTTGCTACATTTCCTTCCTTTTTAGAGTAGGCTAAATTTTTGTTGTTGACTTAATCATAAACAGTGTCTGGCTTTTAGAATAGAGGTTTGAGTTTGAAAAGCCATGGTCTGGTTCCACTGGGTGAACTCACAAGGCTCTTGAGTTATACACTTTAATAGAGATGGGTCTCTGGGAAAGAAAGAAACAAAAGGAGATGGATTATAACAGTACTGTTGTTAGGTTAAGTATGTGTTTGGGTTTTTAAAAAGTATTTTATAGGAGAAATATTAGGATGGTGAACAAATGACTTGGCTAGTGGGTGGATAGATGGCCATGAAGCCATTATAAACTCCAAAACTGTACTAGTGCGGCTTAGGTACATTTACGACAGCATGGTACAGTTGAAGTCAAAGAGGTGTTCCTATAATTATGGCCCAACCTAGAGGCGTGTCCCATAAACCTCCTTGTTCTTTACCCTGATGGGTGTCTAATCAGTCATATTGATGAAAGAAGTGATCTGTCCTTAACCTCTCTGGCAAGAGAGACAGGAGCTCCCTGTAGTGCAAGTGCTAATATTTTATTCCAATATGAGTTTGTTTTCACAAGAAATAGATAAGGCCTGCTGGGATGTTTTAGAGTATCAACATGTGTTCTGTTTTGTCAATTTAATTGTGTATTCTCTGTTATTTTTAGTCTTCAGCTTGAACTGAAATTCCAAAAGGTGTTGACACAAGGGAGCAAACAGTGATGAGCAATTAAGGGTCATTAACATAGAGTGACTTTGTCTTTGTGTTACCAGTTGTATCCTCAGAGTTGTTGCTAAAGTTCAGGAAACACTTTTGTTTTCCACCTTGGATTCAGCTAGGTGGCAAAATGATTGGTTTCCTTGGGAAGTTTGCTCTTGGGAATTTTTTCCGTATGACAAAGAGAATTGTAGGACAGAGGAGAGGAAATTCAGGAAGGGCAAGATCTGTTCCAGGTCACTTTCTCTGCAGCTGGAACAAGAAAGCTGGACTGAGGGAAACAATGAACATGCTCAAGGAAACAACGGGCAAGTGGACCCCTGAGAACACCAACATGCCCCATGCAGAATGGAGGAAACTGCTCATCCACTGCATTTTGTGCTTTGCCTTACAAGTGCTTCAGCTCTGGAACAAATGTAGGGGATGCTTTCTAAAAATGATAGCAATAGTAGTGTTTGTGTCCTGAGGCTGTGGATAGAGCATATTCTACACCAAAGAGTCTAAAAGCATATGGATCCGCTGTATTAGTCTGTACATTTCCCATATGAGAGACCACAGCTTATACCAGGACAAAATCACTGGCTGATTTTTATGTAGGAATCTCTTTAATGGCAGCAATTTACCATCAAAAACAAGCAGGAGCAAATTTGCAGATAATCTCCTGAGATAGGCTCTTGCAGATTACACAGTTTCATATACAAGAGCCATTGCAATTTGTAAGAAGATCCTCAAAATGTTCAGTGAAGTATCTTAGAATATCAGCATACATTGTAAGGTCTATTGCACACTTTCGCAGTGCTCTTATAAAAGCATTTATGTAGTCAAATCTTCTTACTCCCTTACACAAATGGTTATGTTAGCAGATGAATACTTAGGGTTTTATCTCATTATCTCTTATAGCTGGCTTAAAAAAACCCAAACAACAAAAAAAACCCTACCTTTGCTGTTGAGTAGCCGTAGCTATGTACAACATCCTTGTGTTACATCAATATTCCTAATTTTCGGCCTGTGTTTTCCACAGATAGGTCCCTTAAAGAGGCCAGTGTGGGCTGATTCCACTGCTCTTGTTACAATGAAAAAAATATGGATTCAGTTTTTTGGTTAAATAACATGAATATGGAGTTATATGAGGAAAACCATGCTTTTTTTCCTCTCGCATATCCCACTGGGTGGATAACTATTTTTTAAAATGGAGTCAATTGTTTACATTGCTGTCTATCTTGTTAATCAGTAGTCCACGTCAGCTTGAACAACACTTTTTGTTGGAAGATATTGACTTACTGAAGCAAAAACTTTGGAGCCAAATTTTTAAAAGAACAACAAAACCTCCAACTTAGAAAACATTCTTTGGGCCTGAAAATCCTTGCAGTGCTTTTGTTTGATTTTGATGTAGTGTAAGTCAATATCCAGAGCTTTTCTGCTTTGTGGGAAAAATAACCCTTTTTGTTTTCCAGCCAAAGCTACTATCACGTTTATGAAGGGAGAAGGTGAGTTCCTCCCGATGTTATAGAACAGTAATTGGGAAGCTGTTTAGTTTCTGGCTTACTACAGACTCCTCAATGAGAAGAGGAAGCGTAGTCTTTTGGGCCAAGTTCCCTTCTTGTTTGTTGTTCAGCAGTGAAGCTGCTGCATAGGAATTAAAGAGAACTTGCAGGGTAGGGGCTGCAAGTTTCTGCAAGTCAGATGGTGGTTTGTAACCTCACTATTGTCAAGGGGAAAATGGGGTGGACCCTTGGGTTGTTTCAGGTTCTAAAGCTGTGAAGTCCAGCTAATACGCACCCTCGCAATATACTGTTATGCTGAGCATATTGAGGATATTTTGGTGGTGCAGTGATCAAGGGAATAAAGCATATGTGCGTCAGTTAAGAATGAAGGCCTATGAAAACACCTTGTTTTCAAGACTAGGGAATTGGTAAATGGTTATAGATACAGTGAAAGAGAGGCAGAAAATGTAATATGAGAGAGACCAATATTGTATTTGGCCTTTTCATTTCCATCTAGGGTAACATTAGAAACAATGTGGCTAGTCAATGCAAGATTGAAATGAAAGGGTAGTGAATAGATAAGCACTGATTGGGCTGACAGTGAGTTAATTTTAAAATAGGAATGGGAAACTTTAAATTAGTTAGAAGAGAGCTGAAAATAGTAAGTAGGATAAAATGTTTGTGTTTCATTCGAGGTCCCAGATCCTGGCAAGTCACAGAACAAATGAACCAGGAAGGAAGTTTAAGGCATATTCCTTTAAAGCAAGAGTAGAAAAGTTTACTAATGGCAGAAATAGAAGCTGCAGCTGTGAACATATTCTAAAGATTGTTAGATAAGCACTTGAGGGGAAAAACACCACAGGGTACAAATGCTAGACTTAATTGGCTACATGCCTGCCTTCCATCCTGAAATGTCACTATGCAACCAATGTCAGCTTCTCCACTCATCTTCTCTCCAGGGGATAATAAACCCAGCTTTTGTACATGTCAAAATTGTGTTCCTTACCATTACTGTTCAGAATAAATCTGCACGTGCAGTTTCATTTTTCTTTCCCTTTTGTTTTTGTTTTGGAAGGCTGAAGTTACCCCTAAGCCCCTGTGCAACCCTTCTATTCCAGGAAAAAAAAGCCTTAGTGTAAATGTTGCTCTGCTGTGGGTTTTTTTTGGACAGATCATACATGTAAAATAAGAACATGCTTTCGGGTAACATGAACATGCCTCCTGAACTCTGTCACCTGTCTCCTCCTTCTCAAGGGAACAAAGCCAACAGCAGTCCATTATCTGAGGTCCACAGCAAACACTTTATTTGCAGCATATCATTACCATAATGACAATCCTTGGGGTACCACAAAAGAACAAAAACAAAAATGGGTGTAGCATGACTCCTCAGCTCTGTGAGATGAAGCCATCAACCTACATGTAATCAATATTTTTATTTTAAAAACATTATTGGTAGCCATAAAGGATAATAATCTTGAAGTTAAGTCCATGTGTTAATGTGTTATTTTTACTGGAGGCAATGGAAGTGAGGTGCATTTGTATTTACTTTATGAACGATGGTAGATTAGAGCGTCAGTTTAGAAGAGAGCACAAACTGACCCACATAATGACAACTTTCCAGGGAGAATTCACTTAGGTATGTGTAAGAGCCCTTGAAGAGAAAGTTTATTTTCCAAGAAGAGTATGGCTCACAAGCCAAGAAGTTTGAGTTGTTTTCCCACTGACTGGCATTGCTTTTGTCAGCAAGGAATAGCTTTCTCAGGGTGACTGTATGGGCCACAATTGCTTAGAGGAGAACCTAAGCTCATGATATATTGTGGTGTCTGTGAAATCATGCTTCACATGGGCAGGGTTCACTTTAAAAGAAGAATTCTTTTCGGTATTATTGCTTCCTTCCTTCTCTCATGGTCCTGGTGACACTTTGACTTTCCTGCAAGGAGGAAAAGAGGCAGGCCTTGAGGGGCAGGGATGGAAGATGGCAAAGAAAAGAGTAGATCCCAGTATCAATTTCTGGTCATCTTGGAGAGGGGTGGAGGGAGAGAAAGTTATCATTTTTAAGGCTGACTTTGAGTTCCAAGTTTTCTGCTGGTATGTATGGCTGAAAACAAGTGCAGTCAGTCACAGCCAGGCATCTATATACATCAGGTGGTCCTTAAATCTGGTCTGGAACAGTGCTGCAGTTCTCACCAGTTGATCTTTTGCAGGGTACATCACATTGACTCAATATTTTTCTCATATAATACAAATAAAATATTTGTATTATTAGTTTATGGAGCATCAAACTCTCAACTGGGTACTCGAGCATCTCAGATGGAGGTGAGGAGAGAGATATGTGAGATACAGCCCTTTGCTGCTACTCCCTCAAGCCTGTGCTTGTGACTTGCCATTAACCTTTGGAGACCTATGTATAAACAATGAATTTTCCAAATCTAAGGATGATTGTTGCCCTTACTCTTCCAGAATAAAGGTTCCCTTTAAGGCTCTCAAAAATACTGGGTATTTCAAGTCAAACCGAGTCTTGCCATACCGTAATAACTCAGAGCTAGGCTAAGGATGCATGGCTGTGATTGTCATAGCAGTATAACTCCGTGGTGATTGCGATGGCACTGACAAAATGCGAATCTGGCTTCAAGGTTGTATTTTTAATCCTCTTGGACCCTTGTCTACACAGCAGTTATTCAAACATAATTCTCATTACTTATTCGTGTCTTTAATCTATTATTACATTAATTATACAATTTTTATGGTTTATAAAAAAATAGTCCTCGGTTAGGACATCTTAGTACATACAATTTCATTTACATGCATATTTCGGTATTCACAGCCTTGCGTGTCTCTAACTGATCAAAAACAATAAAAAATTTATAAGCTAAAAATACTCCCCTGGCCTTAACTTACACTACTTTTAATTCAATTTTAATTATTAATATTATAGTTGCTCTTTTCGTTTTTGCATTTTAGAGTCTGTGGAGCCCAGGCTCTTGGCCTTGGTTTTTTGTCTTAGATCTGAAAGTTTAGCATTTTCAGCCGCTCCTTTACCCTTATTTCACCATTTTTCCTTGTGCTTGACTAGGAAATATCTTGCTGGCATTTCTTACAGATGTTGCTGTGTTGTTACCGTCTGTGATTAAGACATGGTGTCAAGAGCTTGAAAAATAGAATTCAGGAATGAGCCAGACAAAATCACGATGCCTGAGGGAGGTATTTTCTGTTATAAATTATCAAGGTGCTCTCCTTATTTTTGAGCTGCAATTTTATGGGGTGTGCAGGACACAGATGAGCCAAAGTTTTGGATATCTTTTTTTTTTAATCATTCAGTTGTTGCCTTACTTATTCACTTGGCTTATGAGCAGGGCATACTTTTTAGGATCTTGTCATCATTTATTGTGCTTTACTGCTAGAGTGGTCAAAGATTGCATCCTAGTAAAGCTTCTCTGAAGGCAAATGCCACCTAGTGAGTACTGGGAGGTTTTTGTCAGTAGCTTAGAAGTCTTTTGATTTTTGACTCCCTGACAATTTGAAATGAGCAACCTTGCATATGTAAGGAGAAGAAACGAATACAAGACAGAACAACAGATAACTGTGAAAGATAAACCACATGGATTTGCATTTTCTGTAGTAGCACAGGTTCTATTTTTACCCCTACCATCCCTGTATTCATTGTGCATCCAAAAGATACTGAGTTTCATCCAATGCTTGTATTTGTCAGGATGCTTAATGTATGCCCTTAGCACATCCCTTTTTGTAGCCCTGCTTGGGGAAGAGGTGTAGGTGCATGCACATATGTACACACTGTGCATTTACAGAGCTTCTGGTTATTCCTTTTGTGAAATTATGGATGGATCCAGCAAGTTGCCTCAGGGGGAGAAACAGAATAAAGAGGGAACTTAGGGTATAAAAAATAATAGAGAGGCGTTTTTTTTTTTTTTTTTTTTTTAAGGCTTAAAGTTGTCACTAAATCAGCTAGTTTAAGCTTCAAAGTGTAGGTCAAGAATTACATTCGGTTTCTTTTGTATGGGGGCCAAATGCTTGAGTGAGGTGGGTATGGACCAGAAAGGCTGGCACTCAATCATCTTACAGATGTTTCTATCACTTTCCTGGGGGAAATAGGGTGAGGATAGTTCCTCAAGGTCTTTTCCTGGAGTACTAGGTGCTCTCCAGATAGCTTGGATCTGCATAAGTGGATCCTGTTAAACCTAATGGGGTCTTGTGCTTTTCTGCCTTTCTTGCTAGTAATTTTTCTGTGTGGAAAATGTCTTCCTTCTTTGATTAGAAGCTGGTTATTACAAAAAGGATTATAGAAATGGAGATTTTACTAAAAACATTGTGTGTGTGTGTGGGGGGGGAAATTTGATTAGTCTGACTACCTTTCTTAGTTACTGTTAGTAGTGGTACTTTTCATGAAAAGCAGTATCTTGCTTTCTGACAGCAGCTGAGTTTTACTGTGCCCTTTTGCCAAGATGGGAATTATACCTTGATGTGTCTTCCAAGGTATGGAATAAGCTCACACACACATACATACAGAGAAGGAAGAATGCAGTAAAAAGTACTAATGTACTACAAATGAGGAAAAATAATTAGAATTGGACACTGCCTGTGTTTTCTAGAATACATCCTTGTTGAAATTTCTGGCACCAAGGGTCTTCCTTGGGAGCTCAATAGCCTGGGCAATATCTAGCCTTTAAAATTCTTCACTGTCTGTGTATTATAACCCATTTTTTCCCTTGGGAAGGTGAGAGGATAGTGCAGTGAAGCTCATCTTCTGGATAATTTTAAATGGCTTCTGTGACGGGTTGACCATGGCTGGATGCCAGGTGCCCACCAAGTCGTTCTATCACTCCCCCCCTTTTTCGCTAGACAGGGGAGAGGAGAAAAAAAAAAAATAACAACAGGCTCGTGGGTCAAGATAAGGACAGGAGAGATCATTCACTGATCACCGTCACGGGCAAAACAGACTCA
>JANZLQ010000086.1:37826562-37885113 GCA_026212715.1 Elanus axillaris | reverse complement strand
CGGGAAGAAGGGAGGGGTGGAGGGAAGGTGTTGTGAGATCTGGTTTTATTTCTCATTACCCTACTCTGTTTTGATTTTTAATAAATTGAGTTAATTTCCCCAAGCTGAGTCTGTTTTGCCCGTGATGGTGATTAGTGAATGGTCTCTCCTGTCCTTATCTCGACCCACGAGCCTGTTGTTATATTTTCTCCCCCCTGTCCACCTGAGGAGGGGGAGTGATAGAGCAGCTTTGGTGGGCACCTGGCATCCAGCCAGGGTCAACCCATCACAACTGTGCATAAATTCTTGCTCCTTAAACAACAGCCCTACTTCATTTGAATAGATCAGTTCATCAAATAAAATGCAAGGTGCTGAGCAAAGGGAATCAGAAACCAGCTGTATGGGTAATGCCTACCAGTATCTGGTCCTGATTTTCTATCAGCCATATCATGAAACAGGTAAAATATTTACCATGAAAAATGCATACAAGTATATGTACAGTATAATAATATTATCCAAGTTGTTTAAAATACAGGTCTCACCTGTCCTGGCCTTTTAGGATTTCACCTTCAGTGCAGCCTGCTGAGAAATGGCTGTCAGTACCCATATGGGCCATCCACTGGCACTGCCCACACAGCTGTGTGCAGAACTGGGGCTGCTGCATCTTTTCTGTCTTTTTACCTGGGGGACTAATGGCTGGGAAACAGCAAGCTCAGAAAGCCTGGTGGCTGGGGCTGCCGCCCCTGCTCTCCCTCGTGAGCCATCCACCACCCTCTGTTCCTCCCCCTCCTCAGATCCCATGTACAGAGGTGTCTGGACAAGGTCAGTGCCTTCCCAGCCATCCCTGTGTGTGAGCACAGGCTGCCACTGATTTCGGTTTCTGTCAGAATGACTGGGCTGCAACCCCTGGCTGCTGCTTGGGGGTGGAGATAGACACTTCCCACCACTCTGCTTGTTCGCCTTCTGCACAGGCCTCCACAGCCCTGGATTTGAGTTTTGATTGAAGACCCATGCAATAAAGCAATGGTTTTTCTTGAGAAGAATATATCTGCTAATAACCTGAAAATTCCAATCAAAATCAGAAGCAGTCTGCAAAGGGATATAAGTAAATCCCCCAAACACCACAAATAGGCCAGCGTTTATTGTAGCTATTTCTTGTTGGTTTTATAAGAACTTCTTGAAATTTCAGTCTCACCTATTTTTGGGTTATATGGGTACTTTTTTATATAAAATTGGACATCCCTTTGGTATTCTGGGGTATACATTTTTAATTTTTTAATCAATTTGGACTACAATTTTTAAAATAAAATTCTTAACCTCAGTGTTTTGTGTGATCACATTAGTGATGCTGGCTGCATCCCCTGGCTGTTTTACAAAATGCTCACTGCTTGTGCAGTTAAAATGTTTTCCTGTAGAAACCAGCTTGTGTGTGTTCAGAGCACTGCAACATGTGCAGTGGCACTTGTAAAGCAGGTTGTAGTCCTGATTGATTTGTGAGACACCCAAGGTGGTGCTCCATCAGTGCTGAGTCAGGGACACTTGGGCAATGACATGTCTACTACCCTCTGACTACTGATAGCCAAGGAAGGTAGCACTGCTGCTCTATCCTTCCCAATGCCACAGATGTCACTTGCTCTTTCTTGAGCCCGTTGCTTTGCTGGCACTGACGGAGCAGCTTGTCTGAGCTGCTGTCTAACTGCAAGCACCTGATGAATCTGAATCATAGCATGAGAGTACAGGATGTTTCTGGTGCCTGGGCTGAGCAGTGGGATATTTCATATCCCTGGGCTCACTAACAATGTCTGCAACATGTCTCCTCCTTTTACTCGCATCCCATTGCATGGGCTGGGAGATGGGACTGCCAGGCTTTGCCTCGTGGTGTTGACTGAGCCATAAGACAGATTGTGCTGTAAGAAAATAAGAAGTAGGCCTAAAGAAATGAATCGAAGTTTCACCAGAGCACTTGTTAAGTGGGTCATGAATCAAACACAACAGGGACTATTGGCCATCCTTTTGCTGTGGTTAAAGTCTGCCTTTTAATTCCTCAGGTAAGCTGCAGATCAGAGGGTAGACAGGTGGGGAGGGTGAGGGGACAGAAATGACCTTATCTGAATTCTTTATTTAACACTTCAAGCTTGAAATATCACTTATCAAAGAATGATGACTGTGGCAAGATCTTTGTTAGGGTCTGCAATCATAGAAAACAAGTGCTCAAAGCCACACACACTGAGAAAATCTTAATTTCAGAGTGGACTAGACTGAAAATAAAGCAGTCAAGCAGAGCTGTGGAACTACTTGCTGTTGCAGGAATAAAAACGGCTGCTGGCAATATACTGTTATAGCCTCACGAGAACAGACCTGGCATCCTCTTATTGCCAGTCTGTTATCCATTCGGTTAGCACTTTCATTACAGGTCTAACTTCATGTCTCCAACAGACAAGCCACACCATTTAGCAACTTGAGATGAGAATGGAGACCTGTAATGAGCTTAAATATATGATCCAAAATGTAGAGAATTGACAAATGGTCACACGACAGGGATAATCAACCCTGCAATAGTCTGATCCCTGGTCAAGCATGTTACCCATTGGACAATTGACTTCCTGTGGAGTCAAAGAAGACCACCATAATTTAAAGGCTGAAAGATGATGTTGAGCTTTATTTCCAGCTTGCTTTCCCTTTTCTCAGGAAACATTCTTTTAACTGTGAAGTTTCTCGGTCTCTCTGCTTAAACCCACCGAAGTCTCTTAATTTTTAAAAATGTATGTGCTTCACCAACAAAAAGCATTCAGAATTAGACATTGTGCATGGGAGGAAGTATTAAGGGCTTAATTTTATAATCTAAAAGTGAGCTCAGCCTTTCTTATAAAAAGCTGTGTTTGAAGTAGGTGTGGATTTAGAGCAAAAGTTCATTCTTCTATTTTTTTCTATCCTTGAAGTTGAAGGTAAAAGCCACTTCTTGAAATTGGTCACATATTATCAACTAGCAAAAAGCATTTGCTGGATGAGACTAAATATATAAATTAAGCTTGTGTCTCGGACTTTTTTCTGTATTATCTGATACCAAAACCTTTTTCTCTGAATCAGTTTAGAAAGGGGTTCTGAATTGTTGAGTTTATCTATCTCTCTTGTCGTCTTTCATTCTGCATATAGAGAGTTTAAAAAAAATCCTGGCCAAATAGCAAAGTTAATACTTTCAAGGATCTCTCACAAGTTTGACAAATAGTAAGTCAAAAAGTAACTGCTCTGCTACAGAATACAGTGGATGTGAGAAGTTTCAGAATCCAGTGCTTAACGAGGTAACCAGTGGAAAATGAAAGAAAAAAAACAGTGTCACTGAGTGGAGATCGTGAATTTCTGTGGCTAGGGAAAAAGGCTATGGGCTGGC
Organism: Elanus axillaris; assembly: GCA_026212715.1. Taxonomy (NCBI): domain Eukaryota; kingdom Metazoa; phylum Chordata; class Aves; order Accipitriformes; family Accipitridae; genus Elanus; species Elanus axillaris. The sequence goes on along the minus strand of JANZLQ010000086.1, from coordinate 37,881,746 downwards.
TACTTAAAATTAATTCTTCACTGTTACTTGCAGATGAAGAAAATGTGGCAATGTTTCTACCTTAGTTTAAGTCTAGAACTCTATTGTATGGGTTAAACACTGTACCAGAGATGTGTATTTGACCATTACTGAGCTGTCTTATTGTGATTTCTTTCTTGGTTAGATTTGACCTTGCTTCCCTGTCCTTTCTTTCATGTCCATAAGAAACTATTGATATCTTGCTTCTCAATCCCTGCTTCCCTAAATCTTTGTTTTTCCTTCTATGTTCCCATAGTTACAGGTCTTAAGTGAGAAATTATGAGAAGAAAACAGCTGTAGAAATGTATCTGAAGTGTCTTTTTTCTAATGCAGTATGGGTATCTGATGTTTGTCCCCCTCTTCCTAGCTCAGGTGGTGCTGTGGTAGGACTCATTATTTATCTTCATGTACTGTCATTGCTACCATTTTTATTTTGACTTATTTTTTTCATCCCTAAATGGCAAGTGGCTGTAGTTCATTGCATGCAGTTTCTGGAGCTCGGAAGGAGACAGGTTTTCTAGAAGGAAAGTCACCTGTTGATTTTTGCATTGATCTCTGCATTATCCTTTGTTTTTCTCATTTGCAAGTTGTTGTTTACATGATGTGGCTTCATATTTACATGAGTATTGCTGGGGCTGGGGAAGAAAGAAAGGAAGAAGATACTTTTCTGACTCATCTGAGCTATTTCTGACTACTTTTTTTAACAGCTTACTGGAGCTGATTTTGGGGGGATTTTAGTGCTTGGCTTTTTTTTTCTTTTTTTTTTTTCCATGAGAAACAGTTATATTTTCTTGAATTTCATCTCAGCTCTTTATTACACCTTTCCCTTACGGTCAACTATACAGCATATCACTTAAAAAAAAAGTCAGTGTTGTTGTAAGTGTTGGAATTGTTGCCATATGACAGAAAGCATCACTTGAACAAAGAATGAGATCTGGAAAATCCTTTTCTTTCCTACTGTTGCTAAATCCATGCAGCTTTGAAGATGTCAGTGGTGAAGACACTACTTCTTAGAGTTGAGAGATGGAACAAAGACCTCTTCTCCATTCCTTGAGGAGTAATCCAGTTACAGAAAATGGGACAATGAACAAAAGCAGTGGGAGAAGGATTTGGCCTGTTATAAGGCACTGAGGCAGATTGTTCAGTGATCTGTGCTGTATTCCTTGGAGAGCATTTAGCATGTAGTTTAATCTTGTTATAGGATAGTTTACATGTATTTTTATTTACAAAAATTGGGAAAAAAATAGTAGATCTCACAAAACAGGGGGAGTTTTGACTTCAATAACAAAAATACTAGAATAATGTGTTTTCTGATTTTGTTGTGTAATTTGGTGTATTACAGCTACAGTTAACTTAAATCAATGTAACTCACCAAAGTCATTAGATCTACACTGATTTGCTTGGTGTGATTCACTGCCAACTGCCTGCCACACAACAGCTCCAGCACCATTATTTAAGCACGGACTGTGCTGCGTGCAACTGGAGGAGAAATCGCTTGCCTTTTTCTAATCCCTGTATCAAGTCACAGATTTATCCTAGAAGTAGAAGAGGGAACAGCCACCTTAAAGTCTTGTTCTGGGGAAGGCAGCTGCAGTCCGAAGGCCTCTATGGTCCGGCAGTGATCATGCAGTTCCCATCAGATGCTGCAAGTCTCGATGACCTTGCTAATTTGGTGTTGCAGTCCTCATCTGATGAACCTGGTGGGCTGATTGCTTGTTGCATCCAGCTTTCAGAAGGAAAACAGAGCTTGAAACTGCTGGCTTGTGATGAATTAACGTGGACTTATGTTGCACTCTGGATGAGAGTCACTGTTGTGGGTTAGAATTTCCCAGGATGAAGACAGCTAGATGCTGATGCTTTTCTCACTTTCTTTCCTCGTGCTAGTATAAATAGTAATCAATGGCAAAAAAAAAAAAAAAAAGAAAAAAAAGGATTGGATCCCCCCACACCTATGCTTCCTGAAGCATTATGGGGCAGACAAAGGATGCCCCAGGCAGTTTCAGGGGAGAGTGTGCGAGCTCCTCACAGAAATTACTTTGAGTTGTTATGAGAGCCTGTTGTGTCCTTTAAGAAGAAGTATGAATATTTTGTAAATTATAGCGTAGGAGTTATTTTGGCAGCCAGCTGGGTGGGTTGGAAGGTGCTTGCTGGTATTAAGTGAAATGACAGCTAGGAAAAGAGACCTCGTTCAGAGGCTTCAGACTCAGAGCATCCTCTGACTCTGCCATAGAATGTATCCAGCCCAAGGTTCAGCGACTAAGATAGAAAAGACTATTAAAATGAACAGGAAGCACCTCTGATCTATTAATATAATGTCACAAATTGGTAAACAGGCTGGGTTTTCAGTCTTAGCTTTTGGTTCATTCAGTTTATGGCTATTACTACATACACAGGAAGAACACATATACTTCCTCAAGATACTAATTATCGTGTGTTGGAAGGCCACACCAAATATTAATCTGTCATATAGTCCTAGCAGCTTGTTATGGGTTTGTGTGGTGTGGTGTTTTTGGTACCAGGGTAGGGGCCACAGGGGTGGCTTCTGTGAGAAGCTGCTAGAAGCTTCCCCGGCTCCAAGTCAAACCCGCCGCTGGCCCAGGCTGAGCCCATCAGTGATGGTGGTCGTGCCTCTGGGAGAAGAGATTTAAGAAGGGGAACCTGCAGTGAGTAGGGGATTACAGTGTGAGAGGAACCCCTCTGCAGATCCTGAGGGCAGTGAAGGAGGAGGAGGAGGAGCGCCGGAGGAGGCTGTGTGCCCCCAGCCCATGGAGGGGAGCAGGGGAGCGGAGGCCCCCCAGGATGGTCAGGAGTCCATGGGAAAGTCCGCACTGGAACAGCATGTGACTGAAGGACTGCAGCCCATGGAAGGGACCCACACTGGAGCAGTCCATGAAGAACTACAGCCCATGGAAAGGACTCACCTTGGAGAAGTTCACGGAGGACAGTCTCCCATGGGACGGACCCCACGCTGGAGCAGGGGATGAGTGAAGAGCCCTCTCCCTGAGGAGGAGGGAGCAGCAGAGACAAGGTGTGATGAACTGACCCCAACCCCCATTCCCCGTCCTCCTGCACTGCTGGGGGAGGAGATGGAGAAACCAGGATTGGAGTTGAGCTGGGAAGGAAGGAGGCGTGGAGGGAAGGTGTTCTGAGGTTTGGTTTTACTTCCTAATATCCTTGTTTTGTTTTGATTTGTAGTAAATGAAATTTATTTTGTTTCTTCCCCAAGCTGAACCTGTCTTTTGCCCATGACCGTAAGTGGTGAGTGATCCCTCCCTGTCCTTGTCTCAACCCACGAGCATTTCTTTATATTTTCTCCTCCTCATCCCACCATGGCCAGGGGGGAGGAGTGAGCAGATGCATGGTGCTTTGTTACCAGCTGGGCTTAAACCACGACACAGCTGAAAGGTATATTTTTATGCTGGAAAACCAAATTTCCATTGTGCAAGACAGAGAACTGGATTTTAACAAGTGACTATGTTCTATGGTTGCATGAAGTCATAAGGTAGGGAAGTGAACCCCAAATTACCTTGATGTTCCATAAAAAGAATGTAGTTTTGATTAGATATCTTTTCAGAGACATGAACTTATGCCTCTGCTTTTTTCTTAACATGCATCTCCTTTAAAATAGAACTTCTTTATTGTCTTTTTGCCATTAATTTGTGAACAGTATAATTATGCAGTTATGTACCTTCAAGCCTGTAACTTCATTAGAATAATACCTTGTTTTAAAAGCATGAAGAAACCACACTGCACAGTTACCAGTGGAAAAACAAAATGATGATAAGCTTGCTGAAGAAGTGTACTCAATCTTATGGAACAAAAGTGATGACCAAGTTAAAACCAGGCATTTTTCTCCTAAAGTTCTGATCTCCTAGCTGAATTCAAAATATCAATCTAATCTGGAGAGATGTATCATGTTATTTATGTCTTTTTGATAAACCACCAAAATAACCTTTGCAAATCAGATGGCTTGTGCCTTTAACAGCCTTCTGAGACTTTCCCTAAAAATAGTTTACAAAGCAACAGAGTCAAATTGTTGGGGAATTGCACTCAAATGCATTAGAGTCTATTCCTGTGGCACTTAAACCAGCCAAAGTAATAAATATAAAATGGTAATTTTTCTCCATGAGCTGTGCTTGCTGCTCCCACATGATTTCATTCCCACCCCAGAGTAATATAACACTGCCTGCTCAAACAATCTCCTGGATTCATGGAATAAGGCAGCATGTGGCTGTTACTTTAAGTGTGCTCAGAAAAGTCAACAATTACAATTAATCCCCTCTTGCCTGAGAGCATCCCATCATGATTTCCATACCCCAAGCATCACTGGTTATTTTAAAATTGTGAGGAAATTTAGACCAAGTGATGGATTAGAAGAATATATTGGTGTATTAAACAGGAAGTCAAAATTGGCAAAATAGGGAATAGCTGAGTATAGTTTATGTATTTATATCTTAGCTGTATATTTTTGGACTGGTTGCTAAATAAATGAGAGTAATAAGCAGAGTAAATATTGTAGGTAGACATTCAACAAAGTGTTTTAGTTCATTTCACTTCCTTTTTGTCTGATGAATTAATCAACCACTTCTTTCTAATAACTGTCAACCATGAGAATTTCTGCTAATTTTTCTATCTGTTCTGTACTATCCAGATTCTGCGGGCTTCATTCTACTTGCAGAAGGCTCGTCTGCCCCACTCAGGTTTTCCTTGCTCAAGTAAATTTTGGCTTTGACCTGAAGGTGACCACAGGTGCACTGGAGCCATAGTCCTCCTGTGTTGATGAAATCATCTGTGTGGGCAGCAGGTACGTTGTCAGACCTGGTATATGGTTAGAGTGCCAGCTTTTATTTTAAGACATAATTCCCAAACTCTTGAGAATTGCTTGCAGCAGTCATCTCGCTGGTTAATTATCAGCTTTTTTCAGTGTATCTGGTGGTATTTTTCAGTATATGTAAAGTGCCGATGTTTGCAGGTTAATATTTCTTCTGCAAGTGATTATCATCTTTTTGTTAAGGTGCTTAATAGAGATCTTGGCAGATCAGCCATCATATCATACTCTTTTCTGTTCTTTTTTTCTCATTCAGCCAGACTGCACTTTTTCTGAAGCTCCTTCCACTGAAATATATCATAGAAGCCCCATAGCCAGCACCTCGTGGGAAATGCAATCCAGATGGGAAGACAGTATAAGCATAAGAAGTAGAGTACATATATATTCCACAGGGCTAATTTAAACATACGTAGTGCAGGGTTGAAAATGAAACATTCTGGCCCTAGGTGAAACCAAGGGGAAACACAGGAAAGTGCTTGGAGACAGTAACCTTGGGTTTTGATCACCTGTAATATTGAATTGAAGATCTTAGCCTAGTGTCTTTTCAATAAGTGGATTTGCTTGTTTGTTTACATGTACTATGTATGCTTTGTCTGAAAATTTACTTTGCAGGGATTCTGTTTTTTTGTGTTTCTCAAATCTAGCAAAAAATCCAAACCACTGTGAGGCTGTCAAGTGTAACCAGGTATTCTTTCATGCTTATTGTCTCTATTGTGATCAAGGGCATGTCTGCCTTGCACAGCGGAGCATCCTCCAAAAAACCTGACAGTCAACTAGCTGAACCCATGAAGCAGTATACTTTTTTTGGATTGCACTGTGGAAAAATGAATTTAATAGCTGAAGAATAAGGTACCTGATCTATCCCATGTCTCCAAGGAGATCTATTCCCTGTCTCCCTGCTTGGAACCAAGCACAGTGTGAAGATTCACACAACTGTGTTTAATTTGATCACCCAAATTAGAGTCCTGGTTCATGTTTGGTGGTAGATTTAACCATAACTCACAGTGCAATTACTGCCAACAGCTGCTTACACCATGTCTTCAAGAAGCTACCAGGAACAGCAAAGGCTAAACAGTTGTCGTGTTAGTTCATATGCCACTCGGTTTCTCAGCTCAGCATGTACGTTAGCATAGGTTGTGAATGGTGATGGGTCACATCAATTCAACAGGCTGAAAATTTCAGCAGGGCTTATATGAGCTGGATATGTGTCCTTTATGGCCATCTCTGCTCAAGGATGCCAACCTGGGATTTTGTTAGGCAAAGACTTAGAGAGTATAAGGACTTCATCCAACCCATATAATGAATATTAGTCACCACCTCTTCTTTTGCTCCCTGGGCCAAAGACATGCTGAGTTGCCTTCCAGACAGCTGAGATGATTAGATAAATTCAAAAGTTAGGTAGTGTGGTGGTTTTGTTTTGGTCTGACTGTTTTTTCAGCCACTTTGATTCCATCGCTGATTACAAGGACTGACTCTTGTCGATCTCATTATATCATTAAGTGTATCAGCAGGATAAGTTAGCACACTGCTAAGGGTAAACCACTTCTGGTTCCTAAGCTGGTTCATTTAATAGTGACTCAGGTATCTCTGCATCCTGCAAGGTATTTCTGTCCTCAGTCCATATGCAGTGCATGGGTTATTTCACCTAGAGCAGCTGGGAGTGGTGAATTTAAAAAGTAAACGATTGCATTGTGATTCTTCATGGAATATCTCATAACTGAACCACTTGTTACTGTCTGCGCTGCTTTCTGGAAAGAAGGGTTTCCAAAGTGCTCATGGAGGAAGCCTACTGCTGCTTAGAAAAGCAGCAAATTGATGCTTTGTCACTGGGGACTTGGCATCCCTTGGGGAGTTCCTGTCAAGTCCTCAGGCATCACCTCCATTGCTAAAATATATTTGCTGTTTCACTTCACAGAAACCTTTTTCTCAGCCTGTCCATAGCAGGGGCTGCACCAAACAGCTGTAGTGTTGTTTTCTTATTTTCACAGAAGTGTCATCTCAAAGGGTCTCTGCATCACCTCAGGGGAACGCCTTGAGCCACCTGGCTTACAGGATCTTTTTTAAAGACCACCTCTTCTTCCTTAGGATGTTGTTCCAAATTGTTTTCTGTTTCTGTCACATTTTGTTTTCCTGCCCTAATCTGTATAGTCAAAGTGCCTGCAGATTTTATATGCCACAACTTGTTTATCTTTTTTTTAAAAAAAAAAGTTTTTTTCCTTGGGCATCAAGAGCTGTTTTTTCCCTTTTGCCCATCAAATATGTGTGCCTGAGGGTTGCTGAGGTGATAATAGGCCATTCTGAGGAGCTCTGCAAGCTTATCACTGGCCTTGTCACTTGGAGCTGCTGTTTTTCTTTGCTGGCAGGGCAAATAGAGAATAGCCTAAAAAGTCTCTCCTCAGGTTTTTTTCGGTTGTGATTTTCCCTAGTACTCTGAACTACTCTTTGCTGTGCATTTCTACGTCTGTATGATTTTGGTGAATGCTGCCTGGCTAGTAATAGCCCATCTATTCCTTTTTTTTTTTTTTAAATGTATATAGGGAAACAAGCCACTCATCTGCAAGTTTCATTATGGTTTCTCTTCATGAAACCACAGGAAAGTTGTTTAGAAATGAGAATCAAATGTCTGTTAAACCCTAAAGCACCGTTGTCATCCAAGAAATGTGGTGGCCTTAATTCACTGATGGTTAATTTTTAATTGTGTGCGTTGACCTCAAACCCCTGTGGAATTTGCCTTGAGTGACTAAGCTTTTTGCATGACATGCAATTTGCTGACTTTCTCAGTTTCCTGCAGTTGTCTACTGGCAAAGCTATGCTCTAAGTTATTCCCTGGAACAAAGGTTAAACTATAATCTCCCCCAAGTAAGGAGGCACCTGTGATTGGGCTGCTTGAAAAGCAGATGTGGGTTGGTTTTCATCAATTCCTATGCAGACACAAATGAAACCATATCTCTAGTCATTCCCCAGGTGTGTGTGCCTGCTTGCATATTTCTGAGATCAGAACCTTTGACAGGACTGCCTCCATGCCACCTGCCAAACCCCAGGGAGAGAGAGTGCAGCCTTTCTACAAGGGAGGTGAGAACTTTGCATCCACCTGATCACCTGTGTGCATGATGAGCGTAAGGGCATGCACCAATCCAGTTGTGCCATGACAAAAACAACTCATTTGTCTTGTGTCACAAAAACTGATTTACCTTTAGAGGGTGCTTGGAAAGCTACAAGGCAGCTCTTCAGAAAATAAAAGGAACAACAAAGAAAAGCTTTCAAAGGTATCTGCACTTGGGATCCATAAAGTCCTTCATTTTCAAGAAGGATTCAGACTGACAATCATTTTGTGTCTTCTGAAGTATTATGGAAATTTGGATGGAACATTTTTCATTTTTTCTTTTTTTTTAAGTTCTGAGAACAATTACAAATTATTTGATTTGGATATATATGTATTTCTAAGTCATCCTTTCTAAAGCTGATGCAATTGACCTGACAAACGAAAGAAAGGTCTTTCAAAGTATGATGCCACTTCTCAGCCATGCAAATAATAATGCTCCAGCAGCTAATATACTCTACTGTTTCTGTTGACCACTGCAGGACCTGGCTGTGATTAGTGCTTCTACTTGCCTGGTTTTCTGTGTCATTGGAGTGCTAAAGGGGATGTGAGTTATATCAGAACTTTTTCTGTGGAGGGGAGATATCCCCAGTCCTTTTGGCTCCTATAAAGCCCCAGTAAATCTTAAGTTGTGCATAAGACTCTATGTCATTTGACTCATTAAGTTAAAGACACAGCTTCTTTAGCAACCTCAGTTTTGAGAAACCTGTGTGCTTCCTGTGGCATGTGACAATATTTCAGTAAAAATGCTGTGTTGCTAGAAAGGAAATAAATGAAGTGCAAAGAAGGTGCCATGTCTGATCTGACACTTGTATCTTAGTTCTCTGACTTTTTTAAGAGGCTTGGAAGTTCAAGTGATCAAGAGCAAACCACAGGTAATATCAAGTAACTAAAAAGCAAAGAAACAAATAAAAGCCCCCAAACCACTCTATGCATCAACACTTTTATTGGCCTGCTTTACTATCTTTGATTTAAAATTCTGTTGTTTGCTCCCTGAGATAGCTGATACCATCTGTAGAGATGGGAGAGATGTCAGCAGTCTTGCCTTCAAGATGCCCTCTATGCATCTGAACAAGTCCATAAAGAGTGTAATAAAAACTGTGAGGTTTTCACTGAGACTTATGATGAGAAGTCAAAGAGAAAGGGCTTCTCTAAAACCCTTGTCTTAACCACTGTTACCAGATCTTTCATGAAAGAACTGATTTACAGTGGTACCATACGCATTGTGCATTCCAGATTAAAAGTATGTTACTCATGCACAATACACAGTTTTCAAACATTCCCAAACTTATTAATATCAACAGATAATAATACACATTATAGTATTTCTACTCAGAGAGGGCAAAGTCAAAGTTAACTTACTGTACCATTCAGTGACTGTTTTTCAGCTCCGCTAGATAGGAGCTTGGTGCCAAGTCCTCTCTCCAGTTAATGTAATTGGTTTGCTTCACAGTAATTCACTGCAATTGCTTTGCTTCATTATAACCTTTGTGCTCTGCAAATAGTTAGCATCCATAGGGAAACAAAGCCATAAGAGCACCTGCAAACCTGCTCTCTGCTACTGAGTTTGGCTTCTGTCACCTTTCTACTTTCTTTTATGTAGAGTTTAATTCCAACCTTGCTTAAGGGTTACAGGTTTCATCCTGGACCCCTGCACCTGGATGTGAATGGCTTGTGGACCTCTCTGTCTGGCAATATGCATCATGCCAAGTTGCTCTTCAAACTAGACTTTCAAAGTTGCGTGAAGGATCCACTTAATAAAGCCACTTCCTTGATAATGGGTTTGTACATAGGACCTACTAATGGACTTCTATGAAGTTATTTACTATTAAGAAGAGCCTGAAATGGATCTTCTGTAAATTCCAGTATATCAATTTAGCTTAAAACTTCTATTGTTTTTCCCTAACCTCTCCAAACTGTGCCCACTGACTTTGTTTTTAATCTCAATTTTCTGTGCTGTTTGTGGCCAAATAACACTGCAGAATCTAGTCCTTCATGATCATCTTTGTTCAGACACTGTCCCCTCCCACATAGTTTTATTATATGGTCCCTGGGTTTCTATATGTGCTGTGAGACTGCTAGTACAAATATCTATCAGTACCTGGGAGAAGGACCTTCTAAAATGTACATCTACAGCATAGACACAAAACTACTTTGCTCAAAAAAGGGAGGGTGTGAATAGGTATGTTCTTCCTTCCTCCCCTCTTTGTAGAGCTTTCTGCTCTCCCCAAGAAAGGTGACTATGTGTAGGCTCCCATCAACATTATACCATGGGAAAAATGCATCTAACAGCAAGCATTAAAATAAGCAGTGTTTGAGGGAAGAACTGTGGTTCTACACAGTTCTTACAGTGTCTCAATCACTTTTACCTATTGAAAGTGCCATTTGTTAGTAGCATATTCATTTCATTTTTAACAGGGCTTTCATAATCATAACAAAAGGAAAAATTGGGGAGAAGCATGCAATTACTAAGATGACTTTTCCTATGTTGTTTGAAACTGCACTGTTGATCTGTGGTTACACAGTAAGACAGAAGAAGCCTCTTTGTACAGGTTATTGCAAGGTTGTAATTTGCTAATTTTTTTTTTCTCCCTTCTTGGAGCTCTGAGGCTTGTCTTGGAGTGAATTGTCAGCTGATACCTAATGCAAAGCACTGAGGCACTGGTTCTGTAAAACCTCTGCAAAGAAGCTCACGCCATTCACACTGTACCAAGTGCAGGCTGCTTTTTTTTACAGAGGGCAACTATTTAAGGTGGGCCATAAAATTGTCATGAGTTATGAATCTCTGGAATTAGTACTGTAGAACATTTAATCTCCAGAGACAGCAATATCTGTAATGGGCATAGCCATATTCTATAAGCAACTGCATACAAATTTTTTTGTGGGACTAGCAATCACTTATAGCATGGTTCAGGTAACAATTTACTTTGTAAAGACCACCCGGTTTTACCTGAGTTCATATAAAAGCAGAATCAATAACCTCATTGATTTAGATTAGAATGTAAGCAAGATGTGGGCTTGCAGGTACTTAAATTCATCAACTCCAGCCCGGTCAGATACACCTAGACTGCATCTTTTAGAGTCAAATATGACTCTCAATTCCAATAATGTTGTTCTAGTGACTCAGTTGTCATTTCCTCTGTCATCATACTGTATGGCGTGAGCAGCCAGAGAGGGAAAGAAATTGCTGCATTTCATTGAATCTTACTGTTTATTCCTTCTTTAGGCTAAACCAGGTATTTTACAGTGCAAAAAAACATGATGCTTCACTCATACTACTTCACAGCACCTTTTTATTTGGACTAAGTTGTGGGACAGCTGTAATGATGAGTGGGCTTTAACTGTGAATCCACAAAAATCCTGGGAAAGAAAACTGACAGTAATGATTGCGTACAAAAATGTAATACAGATTATGAAATGACTCGGCTCTAGAAAAGCTCTTTCAGTCAGGTTACTGCTGCATCCTTAGTTTTCAATGTAATTCCCTCACTTCCAGTCCTGTTGTCAATATGTCTGAAATTAAGCACCTGCATCTTGACAGGATCATGGCTCTATCTTTTTTTATCTGGAGTATTCTCATGTTTCTCTTTAAATATATTATCATCACATTGTGAATGAGCTGACATCATAAAACAACCCTGATTTTCCTTTTGCTGATAACCCCAGGAGAAAGGCTGGCAGTTCAGACTGCCCTGGAACTCAAGATATTTTTTTTTAAAGCCCATTTGCCCCTGAGAGAGTCTTACAGACCAGTCCCTGATGGGACAGAGCAAAAACCCAGAAGAAAGCAACACAGAAAACACATGACAACTGCAGTGGTGGTATTTAGTGAATCCTTCAAAAAGCCAAGGAGGAAGCAGTACTGGAGGAGAAGGCAGCTGGGTATGACTCCGTAGACCGTCCCATGTTCTCAGGTATTTGAGTTGCATACCTCTGCCCTGACGCACCAGATGATGGCTGCTTCCAGAGGCCTGGGCTTGACGGGCCAGTGGCTTGATCTGGTGTGGCAAATTCTGTCACTGTACTGTAGCTGACAGGAAAGTACAGAACATCCCTGCCAAAAGGACTGGTTTCCACTGGGCTGAGTACCAGATTCCTGATAAGTACCTGCCGTCTGCAAAGTGCCACCAGATACCATTTTCAGACAATTTCTTCTCTACCCCTCTCTCTCACTGCAGACAACTGAAAAGAAACAATCTTAAAATACTATCATGGCAAGATTTTGAGATGGGAAGAGATAGTTTTAGAATTTCAGACACATTCTGTAAAGAAAAGTTCTTCTGAAAATCCCTCAGTTTTCAGAAACTAGGAATATCATGAGAGACTGGGACTGAGTCTTGACAAAAAAAAATCCTTGTTGTTATATTTTCTGCAGTTGAAAATGCTTCTGTAAGGAAAATGTACAGCCTAAGTGTGGACTGGCTGCTAAAATGAGAAAAATAATCTTATCACATCTCTTCATTAGGACACTTTTTGAATTACAATGTCTTTTCATTTATAAGAGAACTAGCTGCAGATATTGCTGCCATTATGTAAAAGAAAAAGAAAAACCTCAACCAAAAAACTTTGGTACCAGAAAGCAGGGAATCATTCCCAACAGATATTTCTACCAAGTTTTTTTTTCTTTCCAAAGAAATAAATAGCAGACAACAAAATACATGTTAATTGGCCAATACATATTGCTGTCAAATCAGAACTGTCATGGTCCATGGGGAACTTGCAATATCTCTTAACACAAGTTAACCATCCGCTGTGAGACTAAAGCATCTTTGCTGCTTGTAGAAAAGCTTGTGTTGTTTTGGAAATACTTTTTTTATAGTCTTCAATATTAAAACTATGTTTCTAAGAAAAGTCAAAGAGTATTCTTCCTAGCAAGGAAGGAATTATGCCCTGAACACTGTAATATGAAAATATTAGTATAATGTTGTGATATGGAAAGCTTTACTTTAATTTTCTATTTAAGAGGTCTAAGTTGAGCCAGTATGGGATGAGCAGCACTAGGTAGCTTCCACTTTCTGTTAATGGCACTAGGTAACTTCCACCTTCTGTTAATGATGCCTTTTGCAATAAATACCTACATATTTTAACATAGTTTCCTCCTAGACAAAAGGAAAGCCAAATTGGACTTCACTTTTGTTCCATGTTATGTTGCCCTGTTCTTTTGGTAAATGCACCCTCTCTTTACGTTCTTTTTTCTTCACAGTTTCAGGTATAAATAGCAGATAGAAGAGTTTGTAATTGCAACAAAGAGTTCTATTGGAATGATTATTTCTTTTAAGTAGGTTGCATTTCATGTCCGATTTGCCCCAGCAACGTAACATAATACAAGGCAACAAACTCCTCAGTCTGTGTAGTAAACTGGTATGAAAAATCTCCCTTACGTTTGCTGTGCCATCACATGCAATTGAGCTCTGATCTAGCTTTCTGTGCTCATATAAAGAGTGCTATTAACTTCAGTTTTAAGTCAGGTAATACCCCTCTGCCTGGCTTCCCTTGTTGCCTTTAGAGTGACTATACAAGTGTAAAACTGGAAGATAATTTAGTACATATTTCTAAAAAGTGGCAAAGATCAAGAGAAATTAGAATGATGATTTCCAGCAACATCATCTACTGCACCATTTTTGTATATGAGGTTTGCTCTTGGCCTTTATATTTTGTACCTTTACATTCTTGTTTGTGCTGGTATTTCAACCAAAGGCAATTGTATGTCTTACTTAAAAACAAGTCTCTCAAGGACAGGATACAGGAAATGGATAATAGATTATTTTTCCATTAGGATAATGAAAAAAAGGGTTGGATTTAAAAAAAAAAAAAAAGCAAGCAAGATATCCTACTTCGATTTGCAATATTCCCTATGCTTATATAGGCACTAAAAGTCTGAACTGAGAAAAGAAAATTAAAATCATTAATTTTTTGGAATATGTGGCTAAGAAGGAATGAAAAACAATCTATAATGCTTTTAACACAAATAAGGTTATCTTTACCCTCCCATTTGGCTTTCTTCAACTCTGCTACCTGGCTGTTTTCTCCCTGTATTGAACTTTGCCCTTTTATCCATTACTACTCCTAGTTCAAAACCATTTCTTTAAAATATAAACATAATACCAGTAAGGATGAAAAGCCTGCTATAATAACTCCATTTGTCCTGGAGGTGATTACAGCCAGCAACAAGGAAAGAAAAGGGGAAGGAGATGAAAAGGTATGCAGTTTGTTGCCACAACCTAAGGAATGATTGTGAAAGAAACTTAAATTAAAATGTTCCTCTAAATAAGTTGCTATATTAATATGTTTTTGGGAATCACATATCCTTATTTCTTTTTTCTTGTCCTCTTGGTGAACATTTGAAGCAATGCTAAACTCCCTTTGGCAGAAAATAGGAGTCTCAGGTACACTTTCAAAATATATCATGGTGGTAAATGGATACCACTGCTTACTAACTGAGGAAATTATCCAAGCCACCACAGTAGTTCTTCTCCCTGCACTCAGAGATTAATAATCTACATGAATCTCATCCATCAGGAGAATGTAATTTAAGCTTCCTATAGAATTACAGGAGGGTCCTATGACCTTTTTTCCTTGAGTTCCTTTTCATTTTTTCCCCCTGATACCCAGACTTTCCACCTCCTCTTTTTGTGAGTGCCTTTGTTCTGTTTCTTGATCTTCCTAGTCCCTTTCTGCACAAATCTGGAACTATTTCACACTTCTAGAACTGGCTTCCAACCCCCCCTTCTAGAGCTTACAAGTAGCAATCTTTGCATTTTAACTTCAGTGTACTTTGCATGAGCCAAAATCAAAAATCCCTTTTAACTTCTTCGCCCCATCCAGAATATTGCACTATGTAGTTAATTGATTGGTGTTCTGTTGTCCCACCAGACAGGGGAATGGCAGCATTTCTGGTCAAAAATAGCTCCCTTGAAGGAAGTCTGAATATGCATCTTCTCAGACACTGGACAGGGAAGCTTTAGATAGTGGTATTGTATGTGTAACTGCATTTCATGTGTACGTGTGTATTCAGAAAAAGTAACTTTTTTATCCCCTTCTGAAATGTTCTTCTTGGCTTTGCTTTTAATTAGCACCTGAAATGCAATTACTGAAATAATAAATCTCAAAGTATATTTAGTCTTCCAGTTAGCAGCATTCACCTCTATTAAGACATATGAAAGGAATAACCTTGAAAACTGCAGCTTTATACAGACAAATGTATCACAGGGATTTTACTTGTACCTCATATGGTATCTAAATTATTAACTTACCTGATAAGGTTCACAAATTCTTTTAATACGTTGCTATGATATTAACCTTTTGTGTAATACAAAAATTACATTTAATGATATAATTATGTTTAAATGAAACGATTTTTAATTTCTTTGGCTCTAATTTGATGTTGCTATATTTCAGCTTTGGAATGTGGAAATGGTGAAATGTGTTTGGGGCCATAGTCACAAATACAAACAAAACAGCTAAACCCACCTTTTAAGATCTGAACTTGTCTTCCTCTTGTGGACCGCAGTTCTTTACCCTCCTTTTGTGTTGCCTTTCAAAATGATATATATAAACATTTCCTTTCAGAAAACTGGGTATGCTAACAGCCATTTAAGCACATAGGAATTTCATATCCAACTACCTCCTATGCTAGATCCCTGTATGCATGTGCTCATAGGGTAATTTACTTATATCTATATGAAGGAATGATAATTAGCTCAGTGCTCTGTCCATCTCGGTATCTCTGCATTTTCAGCTTTGTGCTAGCTTGAAAGTCAGCTGCACAGACTCCTGCATGAAAAGACTTCAGGGGACTGTGGAAGGCAAAGATGCCACACTGGCTTGAAAGTCCTGACTCCCAGATCACTAATGGGTGACAGTCTATTCTGGAGATGAAATGGTTGGGTTCCTCTGTTGTTTCCTGGGCTTATGCTGCTGGCCACCAGTGGAAAGAGGCTAGTGGCCTAAATGAACCTTTGATATGGCCCTGTGTGCTCATTTCACATAGTTTCTAGCACACAAGATGAGTCCTTTAAATACTAGCTTAGGTATTTCTGTATGGCACTTTGCCAAGTAAATAGGCATTAAGTGAAGCATTCAGCTTGCTAAATCAGGTTGCTGGAGGTTACATCATGAGAGATTTAATAATGAGAAGAGACCTCTTGTTGCTTGTAGGTCCACCTTGTCCTTCACTGAGATGCAAGTGAAAAGCAATCTTTTTATGAAACTTGATCTTAAAACAAAGAATTTGTTGTCTTTCTCCCATGCTGGCTGGCATCTGACACAATTCTGCTTGAGGCGCAGGTTTAGAAAGTAAAACAAATATTTGAGGTTTTCCGTCATGGCTTTTTATGAGTTTGAGTGTATTTTTGTTTCCTTTGTTTTCTTAGGCAATTGCCAATTATATCCATACTCTTTAGAGATGTGTGTGAACCAACATATTGAAAGTTGTGTAACGTTTAGTACCTCTGCTGTGTGAGAGACTGAAAACAAGGAAGGATGGATGATTTCCAGGTTGCCTGGGGCATCCAAACTCCTCAGAGGCAAGTATGCTGTCCTAGTTCTTCATGTGCAATTTCTGTTGACTTCTGCCTCAGAAGCCAAGGGAATATATAGCCCAGGAACTGAAACAGGAGGGACAAAAGGACTTTTTAGTAAAATATTATAATATCATGTATATCAGTTTGTACTGAAATGGTTTGATTGTAATTGCTGAAATCAAGGGGATTATTGCTTCTTAGTACAAGTTATTAAGACAGCAATTACTTTCTAGGTCTCTCAGACACAATTCATTTAACAAAATTTCTTTGGACGAAGCCAATATCTAGATGTAAAAGCATCTGTATGTATTTTTTGTGGAACCTGCAGTAAGGATTTTTATTCTGGAATCCCTTTGTCCATTGTTCACAGTTTTGCCAAGTTTTACTAGTGGGCCTGGAATTTACCCGCATCTGACAATCCAAAAGAGAGGAAAATCATTATTTCCTTATGTTTTGTGGAAGACTCTGAAAGGCAGTGAGCAAAAACTCCAGACACACTGGACTTCTGCCTTGACCATAGTTTTTTCTATGCATCTGCTCCTTCTGCCTGGCAGAAGCATCAAGGACCCTGGAAGTGGGTCTCAGGAGAGTGGTTCTCCACTGCTCTTCCCAGGCCCAGATATACAGTGAACAAGCAAGCTGTTTCTGATAAGGAGAGAGGAAATGCAAGTTTTCTTTGGCCAAAAACATTCCGTCCAAAACAGAGCAAGGCCAGATACTCAGGGTGAGATCGACATCCCTGAGGGCAGCAGCAGAGGGTGGTAGTCTAGGAGAGACCTCAGGCTTAAAATCATCACTTTCAATTTAAAATATAAATGTGCTGAAGTTCTTTCTGAGTTAATCCAGAAAGAATATTTAACTTGCTTACATCTAAGCACAGGAAGTCAAGCTATATTCAGTATGAGTGAAAAGACAAATTATTTTTGTAGCTGAAGCTTTGTTTGGTTCCGAATCTCTGTGGCAGGATAAGGAACAAAAACTAGTTATATCAACATGTTGTTTGGAAACCAAGCACACCACAAGCCATGACAGAGTTTGTAGTTGGAATATGATTAGGAAGGGGTACTGGAGGAAAGAAGAATTCACAGACTGGAACTCAGGATTGATTCCTCACTGTTTTGCCCCAGTTAGGTGTTCTGTGTGGGTATTACATTATGGACTCTTCTCAAAGTGAACTACAGGTTAGGAATGTTGTAAGTGAATGATTACTTACCCTAAATCTGCCTTTGTTTTGATGCTTCTAGACCCTTCTTTGAAAATATGTTAAAAGAAACAAAACCAAAAATCCTTCTGCCTCCTAAGAAACTGGTACTACATATGCAGAATTAGAATGCCACAGGTACAACCATCCTGCTAGTGTACACAGCTGTTTATAGATGCTTGGAAAAAAAAAAGAGCCTGGAAGGTAAGTTAAAATTGCTTATGGAATAAACATCAAATCACTTGCACTGAACTCTAACGGTGTTAAGTGTATATAAAATTTAGTACCAGGATAAGAGGCTGATTATTCTCCACAGGTAGAGATAACAGTGTAAGACACAGGAGTTAATAAATGCATAAGGAAAATTCAAAGGACTGCTCTACACTGAAGAAGTCAATGCACTGTTTATTGTCCCAGGTTAGATATTAACACCTTGCTCTTGTCAGTGCAAATAAACTCAAAACAATTGGAAGAATGTTTCCTTAGTTGGAAATTAGTCAGAAAAGTAGGTACCTTCTGTGGAACAAGGAGTTAAGATACAAAGGTCTGAACAAAAAACTGTCTGAAAAGTTAAATAGAAGAGAAATTGTCTGGAGTCATTTGTCCATTAATCTGTGGCTGTCAGGAGAACCCAGATAAATAATGTGTTTAGTTTTAGCCATTTCCTTAGGTTTGTTATCTAGTTCTCCTCCTTGTTTCAGGGCATGTGGTAAAGTGTCATGAAGGTCATGGAAACCATGATTATGTGCAGTGAAGTGGAAAACCAGAGGTCTTTTTGGGACCCTTCAAATGTTCCTGATTGTTGGCAGGGCATCTGCCAATTTTGCTTGGGGTATAACAGATTATAGAGAAGAAACCAATAGAACTGTCATAGGGAACTGAAGATGCTGCAACAAGTTCTGCAACCCAGAAGAGATGAAGTGAAAAATATTACACCTTGTATTAAGCTATTGTTACTATTAGACATACAGAAATGAACTGGTACTATATAAAAAGATTAAGTTACTTCATGTATAAAAGAAGATTAAACTGCTTTCTAAAGGTTTATGATACAAAGTTATTGCAATCATCTGAGTTGGGAAAGGGATGCTCTTGATATAATATAAAATTTTGCAGAGTTGCCAGCATGGTGTAAGGTTAATTCATTGTTCTAGAAATATAAAACAGCTGACAGCAGCCATATGTATAATTCCATGCCTATTAATGGAAAAATAATATCTTCACTACACAATTGTTGATACTTAAAAGATAACGGAGATCTCGATTTGTCTGCTCAGGAGAGAACAATAGGGATTCTGCTGTTTGAGTCTTGGAGTTGATTATGAACTATGATTTCCAATCCAGTTGTTCAGTGCTGATATTGATTGCAAAAAGGAGGTTATTTTGTGTAGGACTAAATCCCTTTGACTGAAAAAAAAAAAGTTGCCTGTGAAAATTATTGCCTACTAGCTTGAAGAAGAAATCATTACTATGCACACAGTGTAACTGATCAAAAATCCGTATTAATGTATTATTGGAATATTAAAAAATGTATCAAGTTTTCAGATTTGGTGATGACTCTGACTACCTGGATTTTCTGCTTTATGAACAGTTTCTGATTCTCAGAACATATGGAGTAGCAGCCCACCAAAAGCTGCATCCCAAGAGATACCTTAAAGTGGGAGGCTCAAGTACTGAGGTATCCAAAATGCTATTTTATAAAATAGTTTCTTTAGGTCATTTGAAGCAACACAACTAATGGAGGTATCGCACATTATAGCATGTAGAAAGGGCCATCATGTTCCTCCTCATAAAGTGAGGAAGTGTCTAGCCTACCGTCGCCTGGTAGATTGTTGTCCAGGCTATTTTTAAATACCCCCAATGAAGGAAATTCTTCAGTATCTCCAGAGAAGTTGCTGTTGTATATCTCAACATCCAGTCCAAATTTCCCTGGCTGTACAGTAACATAATCATGTCCTCTCCAGTCTTTATTGAACATGGAGACCCTCTTCTTAAGGAGGACCCCTTTCTAACATAGATGCCCCCCTTTTTTCACAGCTTTTTAACTATTGGAAGATCATTATTAATTCCTTCATGACCTCTCTTTTCTTAAAGAAAGTGAGCCCAATTATTTTACTTTTCTGGGCACGTTTTTCAAATCTCTTGTTGCTCTTCCTTAGGCTCAATGTTTGGAAACTGGGTTTCTCAGACTGCATATGCTAAACTCAGCTGCACCTCATAAGCATTGAGAGGAGCTGAAAAAAAATGTATTTCCTGGGTCATATGTATGACACCCTGTTTTTAAATGGATGTGCCTTATTTACAAGGCTGTATCACAGTGCTGATAGATGCACATTTTATAGTGTTCCTAAGCCTTCCAGCTTTCTGCTCTCCTATTGCCTGGCTAGTTTGTTCATACTGTTATGTGTGCCTTGCTTTTCCCTTTCTGAGTGTAGTACGTTGTACTCACTGATTTGAATTTCATCTTGTTGATTCCACAGCTTTTCCCCAATGTGTCAAAATCATTCTGAATTCTACTCCTGCCCTACAAGTACTCCAGAGTACTTGTACCCCCTCCAAGCTGCTGACATTTGTGAATTTTATAACTGTATTATCTATTATATCTATCTATCTATTCATCACTCAGAGAAGCATAATTTTAATGTGTGTAATTTTGCTATAGTTAGACCTCAGTTCTAACAGGCAGGAGCGGGAGGAGAAGAAAAAAGAGTGATAGCACCTGGGAATGCTTTCCAAAATCAGTATTGGACACAGTATAAGCACACAAGTTCACAGAGCTGTTTAGAGCTCAGCAGAACTTTCTGATTTATGTGGCTCAAACAAAGCAGTCAGAAAAGCATCTGAAAAAAGGTTCAGTCTTCTGAAAGGTTTTCTTTTTCTAAGGGGTTTCTTTTTTAATAACTCTCTGCATACATCCAAAGTACATGTGTTGTCAGTAAGTACTGTGGCCCTTCTGCTTCCAGTCACGACTTGAGCATTCCTAGAGGCACAAAGTAGAATGGGGGAGAAACAAAAGTTTTTGTGTAAAATAAGATGTCTCTGAATTTTACTCCAAACTAGAACTTAAAACAGAATCTTAATTAAGCTTTCTGCAGATCACCTAAAGAAATACTATGCTTAAACCATTAAAATTATTTCTGCTAAATGACAGTTCTCATCTAAAGACCTCACCTCAGAAATTAAGATTATAGTAGTCATAACTGACTTAATGGATGAGGAAGTCAAGAAACAAAGGAAACATGTACTATGCACAACGTATTAGCATGCAGTACTACCTAAACTTTATCTGCAGTTTTCAGCAGCATTAATCAACCCAGACAAAGCATGGCAGTAAAATAGCTTACACTGCTTTGGATATCTGAATTCACCTTAGTTTGGCATGAGCTTGGGTATCTTTAGCCAAAGCTGCCTTTTTTTATTTTAATGTGTTCAGATGACGAAGGCCAGAAGTTTTAAAAGAACTTCCTTATTTAAGGTTCCTTCACAGAGATGCCTTAAATCTGTGAGCTGAAATGCTGAGTACCTACTAAGTCCACTGCCTGCTGTAGTTCCTGCAAGCCTCCAAAACTCCTGAAAAAGATGACTGAGGTTGTGGGAAATTGCCAGTAACTGTGGAAGTAGAGTTGCTATGTAAAATTGGAGCCTAAAATAGTTGCATATGGTCTCAGAGCAGGCAGGTTTCATGAAGACACATAGGTGTCTCATGCATAATAACTGAAATACTATGGGGCTTGTATCTTCTAAATGATTGTCTTCTACTTCAGGGGAGACTCCAAATTCTGGGCAATGCTTGCCTGAGCACAGAAATATAATTAGTAGAGAATAGTGTCTGAAAAACTACCAGTGCCTTGGCAGAATGGAAATATCACTTGCGGAATGATGTTTTTAAGTAATCATTTGCTGTTATAAGTATCTGGCAGAAATATAGGAATTCTATAGTGCTATTAGGATCCATATCTGTAATTTATTGTTCTTGAATAATTTACAGCCAATTATTTTTTCCCCATTGTTTTAATCTGAGAAATGTATCAAAAATATTTTAACAAAGTTTCTGTAAGTGCCTCCTGATTGCATACAGGAAGTACTAGTGAGGATTCAAAATGCCAGCTGATGAGGATTGAGATTCATATATTATTACGGTTTAATTAAGGCAAAAGACAAACATAGGCCTTATTTTTTGGAGCTGCACAAAGTCAGCAATTCTTAAAAACTTCAGAAAAAAAGTAAGTCTTTACAAGGTAACAACATATAAACTGGTGTTGGGTATTTTGAAGGTAGTTGTTTGGAGACAGATAATTTTGTTCCAATATTGGGTGGTGTGAAGTCATGGAGAGCCCTTACTTCTAGTGTTCTAGCCTTACTGTATTAGGATTGTGGCAGTGGGTGGAAAATATGCAGGCTTCTTTGGGATTAGATTGCGTTGACTCTATTCAGAGCACTCAGAAAGATACAAGGCAGTGGTCTCTTATAAGCGGGTCATGAAAGGAGAGTTATCTGACTGTTTGAATTGTTGCAAATGGCTCTTCAGTGAGTGTAGAGCCAGAAACATCCCAATTCCCAAACAGCAAGGATCTGCTGCATGCAGGAAAGGCATTGGGTTTGTCTGCCTGTGTTGTGAGTTGACAGCTTGTCCCTGCCACTGACCATGAGGTACAAACTACAGACATATATAATTTGACCTTGTCTAAAAGCCTATTTTGTAGCTTCTGGAACTCTGTTTCAGTCTGAATCATGGAGGTTTGCATTGCATTAGATTTTTAATCTGGAAGATTTTTTTTATGTTCCAGTGTATTCATAGTCTTTAATCTCCCAGGCTTGGCTAATGCTCTTCCAATGGTAATCATTATCTGTGACTGTATTTATCTTCTTTCTGTATTCTAATCCCTTCATGCTTTATTTTCCCTTTCTTTCTGTGACCTTTCTTTGCTGAATTTATTGCATGCTTTCCCTGGCAGCCTCCGTAAATATGTGCATTACTATTAGTTTCATCTCAATGTGTATGGGATTTATGCCTATATGGCTTGCCTTCCACTTAATTTAATCACAGGTTAATTAGATACTCCACTTAATTTGATCAAAACGTTTCTTGAGCCAAATCACTTACACTAAGAGGACTAGCAATACTTTCTACCCTTTAGTTTGATCAATATTGATCATTTTAAGCAGGTACTTTGGGATAATTCAATCACTGGCTATGGATATTTTTCATTTAATTAATAATAAAGGGCAACATCCATAATGAGAGGACAAAATAAACAGAGAAAGTATCCACAGGCACGTGAAAGCAACTAAATAAATTTTGGTGTTTTTTTGAGGGAACAGTTTTACTTCTGTTTTTGCTTCTATTGTGAAGCACGTTTTTTGGTGGCAATATGGTCAATTCTACTGTGTACATTGTGATGAGCAGGCTTATACTGGTGGCAATGTTCATGAATATGCACAGAAGTAACAGTAAGGAATATCAGTATGTTATTGCCATATCTGAAAGCTGGGTTGATTAGACATCAATTTTGCCTTAATCTTGGCTAGCAGAGACTGTATTGAAGCAGTTTTTTACTTCAGTACATCAGTCCCTTAGTTTCACAATAGACATTTTTTATATTTACTGTTTCCAATATAGCACAGGTCCATTGGGAGTCCTGATATATTGTATTCGGGTGATCACTAATAAAACATTAATTCTAAATGCCAGGGAGCAAGGTGTCAATAGGATAATTTATAAACCTGTTATGTGTTTGTGGGTATAGGAAAATTAGTGTTGAATGAAGTTACAGATTGCACATTTCTTTCCTGAAGCATGGTGTTTGTTGTGTTTAAAAGAAAATTCTATGTTTAATTGAATTTCTCTATAGTGTTAAAGACCTTAAAATAACCATGGAAACTGAAGGAAGACTAAATGCTCAACCTTGCCTTTTTCAAGAGCTCTGATTGATAGGTGGCAATCTTCGTGTGTCACATTGTAGAAGACTTATTTTAGCAAGCATTTGATCACATTACTACTGCCATGGTTCTCAGGAAGAGTATTTGCATTAATTCATATGAGTTTATGCTGTCCAATCTGTCTCAGAAAATTGTGCTCAGATATGTATTATGAGATAGTTGTGAAATATCTCCAGTTTAGCTAGACTTTCAGAGGCAGTTGTTAGCAGGATTAACACAATCATTAAAGTGCAAATTCTAGTTCTTCAGAAGAGCAGCACGTTGTTCGCATCATCCCCATCATCAGCCACTGGACCCCTAATTCTTAGGTTTACTCCAGCTGTTCCATAAAGACTGTAATACCTTAACCAACACTGCTACCTACTATACTAGTAGAAGTAACACAGGATTTGTAGAAATGGCACATGTAATGATTGTCAGGCTCTTGTAAGAGGAGCATCTGAAATCTGATTGGGGCAGAAAGATGGAGAAGACTTCATTTCACCTAACTTCATTCATCTGAAAATCAGGTGTCTAGTCTAGTCACCTAGTCTCATCTAAAGGATGTGTGCTCTTAAGTGTACTTTGTTCTAATTTATCTATGTGGGATTCTTTCTCTTTGTTGACGTTAAAGGGATCTTATTTTTCTAGCTTTAACAAGCCATTAAACTGTGAGATATCTGAAATTGGGTGAGGGGAATTCCATCATTCATAGCAGTTGTTAATATCCAGAACCATTATGGCTTGTATTTTTTAAAAAAAAAAAGGTAACGTTATTTTAAACTTAGAGATGTGACAGTTTGGAGGGGACTGTGGTAAGAAAAGCTGTTTCTGGTAATACTCTGTGAGATAATAAAATACACAAATGACTTAGTTTAGCATATCATCCAGATTTTACTCTCTTTTTCACCATACTTTTCACAGGCTAAGGATCCCTATTATTTTTTTCCCCAAAGAAGCATGCAAATATATATGGCATAGTTTTGCCTGAATGGTTTTGTCTGAAATAGTCTGAAGCATGGTTTCAGATGTTGAAGATCTCTTTAATGGTGATGCTACTGTTTATGGATTTTTCTTTCTTACATATATCTCAAAACATGTTAATCTCATGAGTCTTGTATTAGAGATCAGGAAATCATGGCAAAGAGAAATAAGGGATTCTAATTCTTGAAGTCAAGTTTTCATGAATGGTTTTAGACATCTAGGACTAAACTGAATCAAACTGAAGTTGCCATCCATATTTACTTTCCTAAATGTTTTTTTTTTGTAAACTGCTCCTTTAGGCATACAAGAAATGTAGCTCACCCACTAGCCTCACTTGGCACTCTGATGAGTTCAGGTATTTCTTAATATGATGTCAAAAGTTCTATAGGTGAAAATAAAATTATTTCTGTGTTTAGAGACTACTCTTACAGTGCCAATTACAGTTTCAAAAGCCTTTGGTCCACTTTATACACTGGATTTTTTTCCTTTTTGGGTAAGCATGTTCCAGGTCTGACAATTCTTGCAGCAAATTTTTGTTAGCACAAGTGGTGACCTGCATGGAAGAATACATCCATTTCCCCTGTTTTGAGGGCATCTCTGAATTAGGGTTGTGGTTGCTCCACACTCCCTTTATAGTCTGTAGAAGTATATGATCATGACCAAAGGCTGATTCTTTCATCTAACTGGTGAACTGTAGAGATGCCCAGGTCTCTCTCTCTGGTTCTAGGGTATAACTATGTACCCAATGCAGAAGTCTCAGTGAGATGCCCAGAAGTACATGGGACTCAGGCTAGAGTACAGCTGTACACATGCAATATTATGTATGCATTGGCTTCCTGATTGTGATGTAATTTTGCCACGTCAAATGGAGCACATAGCTTTTTCATAAAGACAGTAATTTTTCTGAAGCAAGTGCCCCTCACTTTAAAATATCTGTTGACCTTATATGAGAGTACTTAAAAAGAGAGAAGGGGAAAAATACAGCAAAAAAAATTGTTTTGTGCTTTTGTTTGCAATGAACATGAGGTAGTTTTAATAAGTACTTTTACGTGTTGAAGTGCCTTTGATGTGATGGCTTGTTACATAGCACGTGTAAGAAACAGACCACTGAAAAAAACCCTAAAGATTCAGATTATAAGGGATTTTGGCAACGTCCTATGATGCTGACTCTTTTGTGTTGCTGTTGTTCCATGGCTAAGAAATGGTCCTGGATTTCAAAAGATTTTGCCATCATTTCCATTTTCTTTAAAATGAAAACAGGCTTCTTCTGCTGGGAATATGTTTTTACATATATATGGAGAAAATATGTTTCATTCCTATGTTAACAGCTCTGACACAAGTAGTTTGTGATTTTCTGGTTTCCATAGGAACATTAAAAACATTTGTAAATCTTTCATTTTTAGGTAAACATGTTCCATTTTATAACAAACCAGATGCTCAGATTGTTACCCCCTTTTTTAACATTTTCAAAGCTTATGAAAAATGGTGCTGGTAATACTGAAACAAGAAGTAAATGTTGGTATTTCAAGCAGCACCATTCAAACAGTTTATTTTGCATTTGTATAGTTAACCTGCAAAAGCCTTATGCTACCAGAAATTCTTGTTGATGTTTTGTGTAGGAAAACACTCTAGGAAGAAAGCATTTCTGGGTAGATAAGGAACAGGTTTGGCATTTAGGAGACCTGGTTTCTATCCCCAGTTCTACTACTGTCCTTCTGGTTTTGTCAGAGCAACTCTCTCCTTTTGTGTGCCATCTGAAACAGTGATCTAATATGATGCTTAGTGTTGTACCGAAGTGCTTAGACATCCATTGATGAAAGCATGTACACAGCAGCTACGTATTTAGTCATCACCATCATCTTGCTGCCTAAGTGATCTTGTGCTATTTTAGCACATGAGATGCTGTCATTAAGAATACAGTCTTGCAGTCTAGGCAGTGGAAAAATTCTTAATCACCAGAGGGAATGATTAGGCTGGTATGGGGCACATGGTCTTGTACTTGGCTTCTGGCAAGAATAATATTGAAAACTCTGAAGAGGCGGGAGGGCTGGATGGAGAGACCCGTTAGCAGGGATGCTGATGGGTCTCTCAGTAGTTGGCTTCACAGGAGGCCACAGACAATGAGTGATAAAGTGTAGCTCAGTCTGCAAAACAGCTGAAATTAAAAAAAAGGTTTTATAAACTTCTCTTCTTACTGCTTTTTACCATGTCTGAGACGTTTTTCCCCTCCCACCTTAGCTTGGGGAGGATAGTGGCAAAAGGTGGGGTATCCCAGGAAACAGGTATGTGATGGAGTAAACAGACAATAAGTGGCTTTCTGTTGTGGCAAGAATGGTCTGATAGTAGTTTTAGAGCTGCAGTCAATTTCTGTAAGGTCCTGGGCCGGGTTTAGGAACAAGGCTGTGTCAGGGCCCTGATGGTTAAAACAGGCCTAATGACCCTGCACAGCCTCACCTGGGTGCTCACCCACAGGCTCTGCTCATCTCACCTCAGGCCATGGCCGTCAGTGCTGCCTGAGCCGTGCCGAAGTTGTGCCTCTTCCTAGCCCTGCTTCTGGCCCTGTCTCACAGATGGACCCCTCGGACTCACGCTGTGACCTTGTCTCCTGCCCTGTCTCTAGACTCTTCTCCTGCTGCTCATAACTGGCATCCATGGACCTGGTTTGTTCCCTTGCTGTGCATAATGGTGTTGATAGACCCTGTTACCAGCCCTGGCTCTGTCCCGTGCTCAGCCACTGAGGGACAGTGTCTGTGGGTGCAGGCATGGCCTGGGACAGTGTCACCTCTGCTCCTGGCTTGCCTGCACTTCTGGGGAAGACAACCCTCTCTGCCCCCAACAAGATGGTCCTCTTGGTGAGCAGTGTGGTCCAAAGCCTGCCTGTGTCAGTGTCAGATCTGTACTGTGGTGATGCCATGGTTCATGATATTGTGGTTTATGAAGGTCATTGGCTAATGGGTTTGGACTCCTGATTAACAGGTGTCTGCTGAAATCTCTCGTCTCTGTGGGAGAAAGGCTGGTGCTTTTCCCCCATATTAGTCTCCAGGCTGGCAGCAGGAGTCCCAGACTGTGATGGTGCCTTTGAGCAAAGGCTGGCAAATTTGGTGGGTTTTCACCACACTCGTGACTCTGCATATGAGAAAAGACTGATAATAAGTTGAGGAAGTGCAGAGAAGAAGGGAGGAGGATGAGAGCGTTCTGGAAAAAGAAATGGGGAAAGATGTTCTAGGACAACAGAAGAAAAGCTGGTTATGTCTTTATTCCCTTTTCCTAATAGCAGACTAAATGATACTGGAAGCCACTCTAGAGAAATCAGAATGTGGGGTGCTCTGTGATCCAAGGGGTGGGGCCCTGGGGGGAAGGGGACAGAAAGTCAGAAAAAGGAAAATACAGCAAGGATACATGTGATGTGCAATAGGGTACATTAAAAATAAAGTTGTTGCATAGCATTGTTTGACAACATGTTGCAGATGAATCAAGTGTAAGATAAACAAGCCATGGTAGTCTTTTTAAATTGTAGGCAGTGGTTTTGGATTAATGTAGCCAGGGGAAGATATGGAGGTACTTTCAGGAATAACAGCTATTGGGTTCAGACTGATACTTAGTTCTGCAGAGTCTGTGTAAGGCTAGCAAGGCTTCTTGGTTCAGTAAGCCCTCCAATAAAGCCACTTAAATCCAAATGTGTTTTCCTTCCTTTTGCCTTCATAGTTTTTCCTGTCAATCACAGCTATTTGTTTTTAATGAGGGCTGTCTCCCTCCTAGCTCATCTTCTCCAACTATTACCGTACATCATGCAGAGTGGATATGGTGACATAGCAATCTTTTTCATTGTGCAAGTCATTAAGGTTGCAGATAGCAATTTGAAATCTGTAAATATTCTGACAAGTCAATTGCCCCCTGCCCATTTTATACCCATAATCTGCCAAGGTAGACCTGCCACTGCAGACAACATTATCACTAACCCAGCATGGGCCGTCATAGAGCAATATCTGGCAGTACGTTAGTAAAAGACATGAAGAAGAACAACAAAAAAGCAGCTCAAGACAACAACTATAAACAACCTGATGGTTGCAATAAAAAATGTTGCCTCTAGGAAATTAAAAATTGTACACCATGGTGATCATAGACTATGCCTGACTACACCAATGCATGTCATAAACATAAGATTATGACTTCTCTACAGTCGAGGCAGAGGCTGAGGTGCAACAGAGACATTGTTTCTCAAACATGAATGCCTCTTCTGAAAGAAATGTAAATATGCAGTATTCCTGACATTTTTTGTTTGTTTTTTCTTTTTTCTCACGTTGTGTTATATATTTTCAAGTTTGCCTTGGAAGACTTCCCCTCTAATGAAATGTGCAGAAAGACTCACAAATTCCAAAATACAGAGTGATATTGTGATTATGCAGATTCTTGGTGCTTTAGATAAAGGGAAAACAGAACAGATGCTGTTTGATGTAATCAAAACAAATTGCAATCTTCAGAGATCATAAACATACACTGTATTCTGGTATTATTCAGTGATCTCATTGTTGGAAAAGTATTTTAAATGAAATTTTGAATAGTTAACATTTAAAGTACTATGAATAATACAATCTTTGGTCTGGAATTCAGCCTGGATGTTTACATTTTTAGCTTATGATTTTTAACTCATTTTTAACTAATGAGCCCTTAAAACTCTTGGCAAACTGAGATCTTCCTCCTATTTTGTACACTGATGGAATTGGAGTACCCACTTTTCCTTCAGTTAAAGCAGATGCCCTTGCCTCTCCCCAGAGCACTTTCCCTGCTTGGAGGGTCCCCTGTCTTCCCAAATGCCTGTTGTCACTGCTGACAAGTAGTCAATGCGTTTCTTAGATTGGAGGCACGGGCTGGAACAGTGATCTGCTGTTCGATTATTTAATCTCTACCTTTGTGAGAGTTACACAGGGGAACACTGATTTTTTTTTTTTTTCTTCCTCCTGCTTAAATCTCAAAATAGTTCAGTCTGTGAAGAGCTGAGGCTCCTTCCTGCAGGCTAGAACAGTAGCGATGTTACTTTTGTTTCTGACAGACAGGTTAATTTTCTGCCAGGTTATTCACAGGCCAGACATGGGACCTCTGCTCTCTCCATCACCCTCTGCCTTCCCTTGTCTTGGCTGGTTCATGGAGGGAATGGCTCTTTCTCCAGATGGATGCTGAAGTGAGTTTTTGGTGGCTCCCTCTGGCATTTACCTGTTTTGAGAAGCTTGTATAGAGCTTCTGTCCCCTTTCCTTAGTATATAGGGATGGGCAGGGCTCTGACTCGGAGCAGGGGTGGAGCTGAAACCAACCAGTGGTTTGCTTGGTGAGCTATGGGCTGCCCCAGGCACTGGTAACACAAGACTAAATGCAGAGGTCCCAGGCCTTGGGTACAGCTGCTAAGAGGGTGGGAGGGAACCCATGCTGTATGAAGCGGCGATTATGTTCTGAAAGTGCCAGTGTTTCTGAGCCCTGGTGTTTGAGACATATTTCTGTCTCTTCAGATTTTGGACAATGCATGATATAATCAACATATACAGTGTGAATTTGTAGGGACTTTAGCCCAGGTGCAGTTTGCATGATAGATTTTTATCCTTGTACATGCTGGAATACAAACTCTTGCTTCACTCGGGCAGGCAAACCCTTCTAAATCCAGACTCACTGGGCTGGGTCTTGTTGAAAGCCAGCATTATGAGGGATTTTCTGCTATAACAGCAGTTCTGTGTTTCCTGGGTATCTCTATGCTGATTTGGATGGTTAAAACTAAGTCCAGACATTTCTTTTCCTTTTGAAGGGATACAGTGTTCATTCTGCTAGCAGTACAAGAGACTGAGGCAGCTGGAAACTGAGGCACCCATGCCTGGGCTTGGTTACCATCTGAATCAATGAGTCCTTAGCTTTGTTTTACTGTGGGTTTATGTTCCAATATTTGATATCTTTCATGTAACTCGCTTAAAAAGGAGGGCTTTCCTATAGATAAGGCCATAGATGACAACTCAGCTGTCCTGGGCATTTACTGCTAGTTCAAGTTGCAATGTGAATCAAAATCCCTGTAATTATCATGTGGACAGTGTTCTTCTTACATAGGAGCATCTCTCTTCTATTTAGCTTATCGCTTCATTTTACGTTAAACCAATTTAAAGCAAAGCAGTCTCTTTCTGGGGTAAGTATTCGTTCAAGAGCTACATCAATAGCATTTCAACTCTTCTATTCTAACATACCACTAAAAAAATTGCGTATGAATACAGGCCTTCTGGCTTAGGAGATCTGAACTAAATTCCCACCTCACCTCTGTGGGCTGATTTCTGAAAAAAACACAGGAGAAAATTGCTGTGGCCTGTCATTACAGGTAGTGCAGCAAACTGCATCAGTCAGGAAACTAGTGAAGAGCTAGCAGAAAAAACCCTACAGAGTGCTTCATCCTCTCTCAGTTTCATCACCGATGTAGAGAAAGTGCAGGATCCTAGCTTCCTAATTTAGGTAGATTAGTTAAGTGCTTCAAATTAGGAGGGAAGAATCACTATCTTAATCCTTGTGCTTTAATTCTTTATTTCTGTTTCTTGTATCTGCTGCTATGTATATAGAGATCATTGGTGCACTCTCACTGTGTAGAGTACCTAGCACAGAGAAGCTGTGTTTTCCATCTCAGGTGTCAAGAAACCATGGTAATTATCACAGAATCATGGAATGACTTGGGTTGGAAGGGACCTTAAAGACCATCTAGTTCCAATCCCCTACCATGGGCAGGGACAATTTTTACTAGGGCAGATTTCTCAAAGCCCCATCCAACCTGGCCTTGAACATTATGAATGAGAAAACAATATCATTTAGTATTCAAATATTATTATTTTCTATGCTTTTAATTATATTCTCCCCTGCTTTTGTTCATTCACCTAGAGGTTTTTCAGTCTTCCTGCTTTTCACCTCCAAGCTCAAGGTGATGTGAGCTTTTAATCAGCAGGCTCCAAAACTGTGGCTCTTGAATTCTGTGGCCATCAATCAAGTGTCAGAAACTGTCTTAAAATGGAGAAGTTAAAATTTAAAATCTCTTCCATTGTTTCCTGATTCTTTCTGGGAACAGGTAGCAAGATTTTTGAAATGCCCTGTTTGTAAAGGGATAGTCTGAAACTTTTGTAGATGTAAACATGGTGTGTTTGTTGCCAAAATTCATTGTTATGAATATAAATGGTAATTTTATTCAGGACACTTAATAGCTTTTTTGAGTAGCCTTTTATGATTGTCACACTGCCAGGTATGATGAGTGACCTCTCTGCTATCGCTGCAGAAGAAATTACAAGCAGGGAGTGTCTTACTTCCTAGCTGGTGAATAATAACCTCAGTTATTTGCCTAAGGATAATGGGACCCAAGATACTGATAAAATCGTGCCTTTGTCAAAGGAAAGCAGTGACTGCTGAGGCAGCTGAAGCCATTAACCTGCCTACTGTTCCTCACCACAGGAGAGTGTTGGAGGTGGCTGGAACAACAAACTAAGAGATGAGGCTGATGTTTTTCTCTTTCCTTCCCTCTCCAATTTACCTCCTGAGAAACCTTAGGCAGGATAATTCATGCAGATTCTCTGTGCCTCAGCTGACCAATGCATACAATGACATGGTGGAATTCACTGATCATGTACCTATCTTACATTCTTTCAACTAATATTTTTGAAATTCTGGGATCTTTGCATGGGAGGGATTGCATGTATGCCAAATTACATAATTTATCAGTATGAAATAGGAGCTTTCATGTTTCTAATGTTCTCTATTTCTGAGATCTATAATAATGTTAAATTACATATTAAAAGTATTTTTTTAAAGTTATAAAGCCTTGAAGAAAACATCACCAGAAATGAATTGGATCTCCAATTAACTGTGTGCTCAGCTATTAAATACAGGACAAAAAAAGGAAATTCCTCTTCCAAAGGATGCTGAAGTTGTTGATATTTGTTATATCTTCTTGGATAGTGATGGTTCGTGTGTCTAGGCCAAAAATAGCATGTGCTTAGGAAGAGAGGGGAAAAAGAAGCTGCCCCTAGAATCAAGATTAATAATAATCACAAAAATACTGTAGGTAGAAGCATTTCTAGGAAGAACAGCACTGGATTTATGTGAATCCAAGGTTTGCTGAGGTTTGGTTTATCCCAGTACGTATCAAGAAACTTTACCAAATGAATACCATGAATAAATGTTCTGATGGTGATTGTATTTCATGATTTATTCTGCCAAAACAATGAATGCAACTACAGAGAGCAGCTGCAGTGAGTTTCGGGTTTAGTTTAAGGATAATTAATTATATCTGGGCAAAAACTAGGCCACTCTGTGTCCAGACTGGAATGATGTATTCATCTTTCCGACTACCGGTACAGTAGTTCATCATGATCCATCTCTCGTCAGTGCTGGGCAGGTTTCTCTGAAATGGACTCATTTTGGAATAGGTACATGGGTTTCTTATTCTGATGACATGTAAAATGGGAAGGTTTGCTTCTCTGCCTATTTATGGCCAGGTATAAGCTCAGTTGAGTATGTTGGGGATCTTACTAAATTTATTTGGGGTTTGTTTGTGGGGTTATTTTTTGTCATTTCACCTTCATAGTGGGGGATACTTCCTCATTCAGCATTTTACTTATTCAGGCCTTCACCAGGACATCCAGGCAGTCCTGGCTATCTGTAATTTTTGAACGACTTAGTCTTCATATACGCTGATGCAGTCATAGATCCATTAGCTCAGCTGTGTGTGGGGAGTGTATTTATTTTATTTATTTTTATCAAAACACAGAAGAAGCCACTTACAGCCTTTACTCCTGGGAGAGAAGTGTCCTAGTGAAGTGATGAGGCTAAAAGGAACAGGAACCTCATGGCTTGCTTATGTTTTTGGGGCTGGGAGCGCTGTGAACCTTGATTACAAGACAGGCAACAAGGTGAAGCTCTCAGAGTTGGAGATTTTGGAGATTTTGGTTTCCTAAGGGAATTATAAGAGCTAATTTGAAGTTTAGAAGGTCTCCAGTTGAACTGTCCCAGAGTTTTCACAGAAGCTTCTAAAAACTGTGATGTGGACTCTTTTCCATGAATTGCATTTCTGATGGAAACCATTTTTGCCATCAGATTCCTGATCCATTCTAATTGTGTGTACCCACTTCCAAATTTCTACTGCAATTAAAATCCACAAAGATTGAACTTGCATAGTTTACAAGATTAAACTTTCATCTAGCAACTTCAGTGTAGTCGGTGTGCAGAAGGAGTCCTTCTTTGTACTGAGTACTGAGTGATCTGAATTGCCTTAAGAAATACAGTTCTGATACCAAGTTTTGGACCTCTTGGTCACAAGCCTGTGCATTCTCATGTAAAGAAATTCCAAGGGGCAGAACTACAGTGTGTGTGCAAGAGGCAAGGGAAATGCTGCAGAACTCATTTCCACAGCTGGAGCCTTGGACTGCTGTTAAAGGAGACAAGTGACTTGGCATATAACAAGTAATTGTTTTGCACTGTTAAATAGCGCTTCCATATCTGGCATGTATGCACTTTTTTTACAGAATGGCCTATAACATAATTATTTGCTGATGGTACTAGATAAGTGTCTGTTGAACTTGGAATTGATTTCTGAAAGGCATGGGACAAGGATGCTTGCAATGACATCCAGTGTCATGAGTAGTTTCACTTAGTTCTGCGACACCTAATTAGCTCACCCAAATTTAGACAGACATGACATTTACACTTGTGAGGTTTGCAGTCTAGCTCAATAGGTGAATCAGCCAGCTGAGCCATGAGTAAGTCTCTAATACACTCTGTTCTTTCTGAAATGATGTATCTGAATTGCAGGAGGTCTTAGACTAAAGCTTCTTTTTCTCCAGGAGTCTTGTCAGAAGTGAAGTGACAAACACATGTATTATTAAATACACCATACAAGCATTATCTGTTCCAAAAAGTCCCCAAACTCCAAAATCAACACACCAACAAATGTATGTTCTTCAACTATCAGATACTGTATCCTGTAATCTCAGCTACAGATTTGCTACAGGGTATTCTGAAGACTTGATTAGCATCCTGGACCTCTGTATTGATTTGCAGAGAGTTGAAATGGGCTTCTGTGTTTAGTCTTTACAACTTTGTAAGGTTTTTAGCTCCCTCTGTGTTCTTCCCACTTGAACTGATACTTTCTTAGTGGCTTTAGAAAGCTCTCTATACAAAAGTGCTTGGTACCAAATTCTGGATGAACATACTTCTTCCACATATAGTAACAATTACATTTTAGGAATAATAATGACTCCCAAGCTAATGATGGCTCTGTGCAGTATAAAATTTCTCTTTTAAGTGAAATGAATGGTATTTCAGTTTCTGTGCTTTGGTACTAAGCATATGGAGATCTGCAGCTATTGGGAGAAGTGGCATAGTGAGGTGAAGCCAGGCGTTCAGGATACCTTCTCTGAAATGGCTCATTTCTCAAGGCTCCAAGTGCTGGCTGGCACTTCTTTAGGGATAGTTACATTTTTCTGGTCTAGGTTTCTCTTTTCAACATTATTTGAAGCCTCAGGTGATTTGGTCTAGACTTTATTATATCTCACTTCTACTGGGACTCTGTCTTCTCAATTTCAGATTTTTTAAAATATTTTTTTTTACAAGCTTCCAAATGCCACAGCCGCCTCCTTATTTAGCAACTGGTACTGTTTGGATATCTAACAATATGCCAGCTTTCTGTTTAAACATACACAAATGCAAATAATAATCTGTAGGTCATAAAGATACGGATTAATTTTGTTATCTTTGTGTTTGACCATCAAAGTCAAAGTTCAAGGTTTTCAAAATCAACAAGCTGCTTTTAACTAGTCTTACCTAAAACAAAAAAACAGGGGAGCTCCAGAGATGCTAAAGAAGGATGATATGTGAAATAGCCACAGAAGTTTAGCTTGTCTATCATAGCAAAAAAGGGCTGAATTGAATCCAGAGTTGGTGTTGTCAAAGATAATAGCAGTAGCAAAATTCATAAAGTAAACTGGAGGTTGGCCAAACACTGGTAAACTTCAGCAGTAGCAGAAGTGACCAAGATTAATCCATTATCTATATTGAGCTGCTGGAGAGCAGTGCCAAGGTAAATTGTAGTGTTACTCTCAGAGAGAAGAAGGAGCTATGTGGTATGTTGCTGGTTCTGGCTGCAGAAGTACCACCTGTGCAGCTGTTAGGTGGGGGACCTTCTGGAGTTGGTATGTAGGAAGCCTGCCGGCACAGTCATTAGTGAAGCAGAAGAAAACAGTGAAACATCAAAGTTGCTACAGAAATACAGTTATAATTTCCCTATCCAAACTAAGCCATCAGCACCTATAAAAAAAGAAACCCAGACTATCTTATCCATCACTGTTCTCTCAAAATTCTTTCTCATTATGAAGTTATGCAACCATCTCTATAGTGTTTCATCTATTCCTCCTTAAACTTGTATCTACCCAGATTTTAAAGTCCTCTAAGCTCCTGCTGCCTTCCTATTTTACCTCCAAAGCATGCGAGGGAAAAATATGTATTCAGAACATTTTATTTTGTTGTTATGGGTCTATGGATTTGTAGGAGCTTCAAGCATTCTGAAGTCCTTGATAGATTAAGTAATAATAAGGCAGGAATGAGAACAATGTATTTTAATTTCAGGAGCTGGCACATAAAGATCTTGGAGGGGAAAATGCAGGAGATGGGTGATCTTTTGTAATAGGTCATTGAGAAGTAGCAATAAATACTTTTCTAATGAGGCAAAATATTTCAAGTTGGTAAAAATGCTCGAGCAAGATATTCTGCAGTCAGAACTTCCCTTATTTAATAAAGAAAAACAAGTGTAGTCAGAACTTCGTCTCATTGCCACTAAATAATAGAGAAAATATTTTTCCCTCTAAACCAGGTGTGTGGGAATTGAAGCAGTAGTATGAGAATACAAAGCATCTAGCTTTGATGCAGGAATAAGGCCAACTGAAAGGAACAGGAAAGTGCACACCATTTCAACGAGAGGCAAACTTGTTCAGAGGAAGCATCTGTGCCCAAGCCTGGTAAGTGGGGCAGTACCCATCCAGGAGCACTAACAACCACTACTGCAGCATCTACCCCCTCAAACTCAGAAATACCCCCAGCTCTGAACAGAGGGAAGGCCTTCATTTAGCAACCTTTGTCTTCATATATATGTTTATATAGATAGTACACAGGGCACAGTTCTAGAAATAGACATACATGTTGAAAGGATCTGGGAAAATTCCTGTCTGTTCACAGGATCTGAACTCTGTTCTTTGCCCCCTGTGTGAGCTGGGACCTTGGCAGTCCTTGCCTTGCCTTACTCTTCTCTTGCCTATGTCAGGTTTTCCCAGACCTTTTGTCTTTAATGTGTTACTGGATGTCAGGGACAATCCAGGTGCTGGGTGTTTGAAAATCCTGGAGGTGACCCTATGTGACCAGTCAACATGACTGTGCACCTAAACTCAGGTACGTAGGGTGTTGCACTTCTTGCTTATTGAATAACTGTGTGAGGCATGCCAGAGTGGAGTTGGTAGATTTACAGCATAAGCAGACTTATTGCCATTGGTGTTGGTATGTAGCAAATATTTACATACCTAACTAGACACAGAGAGTATTCAGAGTCAGATATCTCATAACTTTGTAACTCTTGGATGAGGTACTTGATAACATAACCTTATTGCTATCTTGAGCAAGTGATGTGCTTGTACATGCACAACATGTTTATTTATATGATGCCTTTGCAGATGATACAGGATTCCCACCGTTAAGGGAGCACAGAGTTTTCTAGAGCAGTCTGAGTTCATTGCTTTATTATAGCAAAACTTACATTTGGGTGGTGGGATCTATCAACACCTGCTCAGCCACATAGACTGAGGTTCACCTACAGACAATTTCTCTGCCCTGTTTTGGGGACTTCCATCTAACATCAAAATTCTACTTAAGTTCTGGGAAACCCATATTTTCTCTCACTGCTGACAGTCCCTTGATGGGCAGCCTCCCTGTGCATTTCTGCTTTCAGAACTGACAGAACTCAGTTAGAAAAGGAAATAGTTCAGGCCCCTCAAGCTACGCATCTCTTTATGCATATATCCAAGGTGTGTGATGACAAGAAAAAGAAAGGTGAATAAAATGAGTATGCTTGCCTCCTTTTATTTCAGTGAAAAATATTTCCAGAGACTAATGCCAGCTGTATGGGTCAGAGTCACATTTGCATGGGCCTATAATTGATTGCCTGTTCTTCTATTTCCTGAGATTTGTGCTCTACTGATAAACATAGGCTGGAAAAGTGCAAAGCTTTACCAGTAATCCTACTTTTGAGTTTTAAAATGTTTTTTTAAGTATTTTTTAATATTTGAATTGACTTTTTCAGATAAATAAGGAAATAAAAACATAGACATCAGAAAGATCCAGAGGAAGCAAATGAACACAAGAGCACCAACATTCAAACAGCTCCTTTGTTTGCGTAAGAGGAACTTTCATAAAATAATACAAAACTATAGAACTTTCCATGCAAAAGTGATGATTTAGAGCACGCTGAGTTGTACCTGCACTAATGAAGCTACTCAGAGACAGAGGG
Organism: Elanus axillaris; assembly: GCA_026212715.1. Taxonomy (NCBI): domain Eukaryota; kingdom Metazoa; phylum Chordata; class Aves; order Accipitriformes; family Accipitridae; genus Elanus; species Elanus axillaris. The sequence continues at coordinate 37,843,625 of JANZLQ010000086.1, read as the reverse complement.
CAAAAAACCCTCTAAAAGCATGAACATGTTTACAGCAGTTTTCAGCATGCTCTGGAGGTGTCTGGCTCCAGCAGAACTCTGAACTTTGGCCCTGTCCTTTGTATCCTGCTCCAGTAATTAAGTCAGAATATGACCTAGGTCTGACTTGTTCCTTCACAGCAGTTGTTCTGCCCTGAGCTCAATGGAAACTGTTTTCTTACTGCGCATTTCACCAGTGATGGAGAAAATAACATTTGTTCTTATCTAGCTGTTTCTGTAGCCAGGTGAAAGGACAGCAAACAATATTCTGGAAGCTGTTAATCCCAGCTATTGCTTTAAGTTATTGAATGAAGAACTTCAAAGGATGGTTGTTATTGTCCTTCTTTTCAATCTTAAGAGTGCAAAAGAGGAGGAATTCAGATTATGGGTATAAGTAGAGGCTCCTGACTCATCTGCAGGAGGCATCCTAGGCTGGTAAAAATTCTGCTTTGAGGCGTGAAAGAGAAAGAAAGAAATGCTTTGCCAATAGCAACATAATGTTCTTGCTTAAACCAAGCTGAAATAAATCCATTACTTAATGTTGCAGAATTGGAATAAAGTGTGACTGGAGTTCTTATTGTATAAAAAGTTGTCTCAAATTAAAGAACAGTGGGTACAGATACACTTGGATCTGCTCCATCAAATAACTTATTTTTTCTGTATCAACTAAAATGAGAAGGATGCTAATTCTGTTGAGTAAAATTGAAATACATTATGTGTCTGTGATGACTAAATGATTTTTTCTGGGATGAATTCTGTTTAGTCTGGCAGAATTAAGACCTGTTTTGCTTTGTTTATAATGTCTAGTACCCCAATAGTTGATTGATTCAGAATCTCTTTACCTACACAGATCAATGAGGTTGTTTATTTGGCAGAAGAATTGCAATTCTCAGGTGATGTAGTAAAAAAGACAATATGAGTGTGTGCATGCACATGTGATAGTTTGATTGCCTAAGTATATTACGGATATAATATCAAGTGAAGATACATGATGTGAGAGTGAATACATTAGTGAAATATATTTACAAATGGAAAGATCAAGAAAATGTTTTCATTGGAGAGCTTCTTCAACAGGATTTCAAAGATCTAGGAGGGATTGTTTGGTTGAGTGGATTCAGAGAGGCCTTTCCAAGTTTATGCACTCAAGCTATGGCGTGGCAGGCCCTGAGGAAGTTAATAATGAATTAAAACCAAAGCTGCCATTGAGGTATCTAGTGTTAAAATAGATTGAAAAATGGGAAACTGTCTTTGCCTAAGCAGAGGATGAGAGAAAGTGCTCTTCCCTACTATTTTTTTGTGTGATGATGGTTCCTCTTGTACAATTTTTCTCCCATTTTCTTGCAGTATGATGAACTTTATGAAAACAGATCAGCCTTTCATTTTCACCTACTTAGAGACACGGGAAAAAACAGACAGTGAAATCAAAGAGTAGTAAATCTAGAGTTAATAAAAGAAAATACCTTTTTGCCTAAGACATAGTCATTGCCTCATGAAAATCAGAGCCTTGGGAGGTCAGCCAGACAAATCTTGTAGATGCATTTGGTAATGTTAGGATCATGAATAATTTTTGCAGTTATGCAAGCTAAGACAATGACTCAAACTTGAAGATTCATTGCATAAAGGAAATGTTCACTGAGGGACAGGAATTTTCTTATGGATATACATATATATGTATGTACTATTTCTAAATAGTAGTCAGTCTATTATGGGGTATTTGTCTTTGAAAACTCAGCTACTGTGAAGTCCAGAGGCCAAATGGAGTAATGACCTGATTAAATGTGGCAACCCTGGTGTACCTGTCAAACACCTAGCTGCTTTTCTCAACACCATCTTGCAAGAATCTGCTAAAAGTGAGGACTCCCCACTTCATGTCTGACTTCAGTACCTCCTGAACTTAAGGCAGTTCCACAGCAGCAGAAGCACCCAGATTAAAGCTTCTTCCTTCCTTTTCTCCCCACAACTTTTTCTGTTTCTCCCACTCATATTAGTAGTAGTGCTAATATGTCCATGAGAAGTGCCAGATCAGAGAGCTGATCTGAAGGAGGAATTAAAATACAACAGCCCCTTCCCTGTCTCCTCCCACCCCTGCCAACACATGTGCATTCTACCACAAACCACTGCATTTTACATTACAGCTACATTTATCCTGTAACTGACTGCTGGGGGAAAGGGCTTTGCCCCTCCTCTGTCCTCCCTACTTGCAATGGCTCTGGCACACATCTGACTGGTGTGACAGTTTTGGTAGCTGAACTGGCAGAGAGTGCCATTAGGATAATTTAGCTACGTCATGAAACTGCACCCTGCAGGGCTATTTCATGTTTCCTTTCCACATTCCCTCATCTAATTGTCAAATTAAGATGTGTAAAGTGATGTAAGGTACACATCAGTACATTGATTTAGGGCCTTTATACTTGCTAAGAGATGCTTGATGCTTGTGGAAAGTGTGGGGGAGAAAAAGATCATAAAAAAGAATAGGTGGAATAAAGAAGGAATAATTTAATATCTTTTTTACCCACTCATCTAGTCTAACAGTCTGTGCCTTACATCAGCTTAGAAACCTTTGCCTTCAATTCCCAATATATAACATCACTGTCTTACTTAAATACTTTCAATTTTGTTCTGAATGTGCCTTATCAGTTGCAAGAAATGAGGCGTTATGACTTCCCTACAAGTATCGTTCCTCTTATGTACCAGAAAAGCCATTTCAACCTGTTTAGCTACATCTCATTGTGAGCTCATTATGAAGTGTATTTCTGATATCCTTCATAATTTTTGTTATATTTCCCTACATTTTAGCTCAGATTTTCCTGTTATTAACCATATTTTTGCTTAGCACCATCCCCTTGGTTCTTTGTCCTTCCAATGATATGCATTAGCTCACTGTTATTGAATTTAAACCTGAGTAATTTTTATTTTTTCTGAAGTCGCTTCCGAGTTAAGCTTCACAAAGGTCAGGACACCTTCTAGAGTTTAGATCCTTAATCATATTCAAGCAACCTAAAAGAAAAAAAAATCATTTAAAAGCCTCCCATGATAATGTTTGTACTCACTAGTAAAATACTGCCGTCACTAATAAGATGCAATTAATAAAGAGGCTTTCTTATATAGATAATGGCGCTGTAATTTATTGTCTGGGGGTTTTTTTTGCAACAGGATATTCATGACTGACAACCCCAATGTCTTCTTACAAATGTCATTAAGATTGGATGATCTGTGTACATTATCGGTACATCCAGATTACATACTCTCTTCAGAGCGATGACACTCCCCTTGGAAGCACCATAAACAGTTGAGAAGTAATTTGGCATGAGGAGTCGTCCATTGAGAATATATTAAACTATATCTTAAAGCTCCTTATTTCTCATTACCTGTAAGACTTGATTTGTACACTCTCCCAGAGTCCTCTGCTAGCTTTATTTCTATGAGGAGACAAGCTTCACCAAGATTATGGGGAAAAGAATATCTAATCTCATATATGCTTGCTAGAGTTAAAGCTTGTGTTGCCATCTGCACTGTTTGTAAACCAGAAAATACAGGGGTTTTACAACAATGTGAGCTGATTGTGATACTGAGAATTCTTCCTGTTGTAGCCTGGATTACTGTGTTTTATTCTTCCTAATACTGCATAGCTCGTGTGGCATTTCTTATATGTAGGTGGAATTTGGAAGATGTTACATTGCACTAATCAATTCTGAATCTGTCTGAGTGTTGTGAAGATCAGAGTTTTGAACTAAAGATCAGGCATATAAATACAGAGTAGCACAACCTCTATAGTCATTATATGCTAATGTTGCATATGGAAGACAAATTATAGAGATCCATTTCAAAAGTCCTGGAAATTAGGAAAACGTAAAGAGGGAGAAATGCTTAGAATGTTTTTATTTAGTTTTAACTGAAGGGAGCCATTCTCTGTACAGAAGAAACAACTCTACCTGCAACGGTTAATACTTACCCTGTTACCAGTGTGCTAGCTGGTAATTCCCAGCAGTCCAGAATCAATGTGCTGCATCTATTCAGTAATATCACACCAGTGGCTCCAAAGGGTGGAAAGCATGATGTATTACCCAAGAAATGATGTGTGAAGAAAAAAATTGATGAACACAAAAAAAAAAAGAACTGAAATTCTTGTAATGGCAGCTACCTTGCTTCTGTAAAGAAAACAAACCCCAAAACTTTTATAGCAGTAGATGAAAATAGGCAATAAAGGGTTTGGCCTGGTCGAGCATGTTATTGGATACTGTCCACATTTTCTCTCTTTGCTTTGGACTTTTCATAGTCTGAACTAACAGCTTTGCTTTATAATACTGTGTTTTCATAGCAGTGGTTGTGCTGCTGTAGCTGTGATGGAAGGGCTAGTGTGTCCAAATCTTTGTTGGTTTTCTTTTCCAGTTAAGCTGGCCTTGCAAAAGATAGAAAAGAATAGACTAGGCTATGCCAGTTGGAAGGGATTATCTAGTCCAACTGCCTGAGCAATTCAGGGCTGAGTAAAAATTAAAGCATTTTGTTAAGGGCATGTCCAAATGCCTCTTAAACACTGACAGGCTTGGGGCATCGATCACCTCTCTAGGAAGCCTGTGCCAGTGTTTGACCACCCTCTCAGTAAAGTAATGCTTCCTAGTGTCCAGTCTAAACTTCCCCTGGTGCAGCTTTGAACCATTCCCATGCATCCTATCACTGGATACCAGCAAGAAGAGTTCAGCACCTCCCTCTCCACTGTATCAGTTTTACATACAAATCATGCTCTCTGTATTGCTACAGCACTTTCCCTCCAGGATCTTCCAAGTGGCTCTAAGTCCGACCACACTGTTCTTCTGTGAGGTGGGAATCTATTCATAAGTTAGCAAAGGAAGGTCATTGACCTCAGTGTTGCCCCATACAGTGCCTGTGGGAGAGCTGAGGATGCATTTTCCAGTAAAACGCATGCTATTTTTTTTTTTTTAAGTTAGGTTTGGCAGAAACCTGAGGTAGAGGACAGATAAAGGTAGAAAGGAAAGTGGTCTGGTCAGCTGATAGAAAACAACCTCAGCGTAAGTACAGTGAATGGTTGTCTGTTGTTTAATGTGCTCCTTTACAAATGGGCCTTCATTTTTATTTTTTTTTGGCTTCAGTAGGACTTCTTATGTACATAAAGGAAAAGAGTTAAAAGATCTGTACTCTGGAAAACAGTTTACTCCTATTGCTGCTTCCTCATTCCTAAGACACTTCTGAAAACTACAAATTTGAGCCAACCCTACAAAATGGGGGTAGGGATACGTATTTGGGGACAGTTTGCCTATGGTTACATAGTTGAAATGGTGGCAAACTGTGTACAGTCCTAGTGTAATGAATTCAGCAAAAGCAAATTTAATCTGGGGATTTTCTGATTTTTGAGCATTTGCATTTAAATTTTATCATTCTACTACCTATGTGGTACATGTACCTTCTAGAATTAGTGATCAAATTATCTGGAAAAAACCTGATCTGGTCACTGTTCACCTGACTCATCACTAGAGGTAACAATTGCCAAGACCCCTGCTTCCCAAAACAGTCTTGTGTGTGAGCCATGCGGGGTGAGCGCCTGGTTTCAGAGGGAGAGGGGAGGACTCATTGGACTCATTTGCTCCTTTCCATGCTCTGGAGACAAGTGTACTTTAATGGACACAGATCCTCCTTTAGCCTGCTTAAATCCCTCCATATCCAGTCTCATCTGCCCTGCTATCAAGTTCTTTTTCCTTTCCTGGCAGATACTGCCTGTCTACCTGTATCCATTCTATTGGTCAGAAAATTTACCTACTCCTCTTCCTTGGGTTGTCTACATCCATTCCTGAGTTCTTCTTTTCCCTTTTTCCAGGTTATTTTGTTTGGCATGGCCTCCAGAATTTGCTTGTTCTTCCTGAAGACTTTACTCCTCATCCAGCTGCTTCTTAGTACCTAACACTTGGCTCATTCAGGTCTGATCCTCCATGCTGGTGTCTTATGCAGTATGCTCCCCCTGCAGCACTGGCTCCCATTTCCCAATTGCCTTGCGCTGCTGTTCTCAGCTACCTCCCAAGACACACTTGGTCTGAAACACACAAAATCTGTGTCCTTTCCTCTAATCTTCCAGCCTTATTCAACCAGCCCCCAATCTCTCTGGTATGGCCCAAGTCACACCTCCTCTAGTCCACATCTGCTCCCCACCTTTAGTTGTAGCATTGGGCATTCTCCTATCCAGTTCCTGGGAAGCTCCTGGGCTCCGGCAGTGGTGGAAAGAGAAATGCTCTTGGTTCAGGTGTTTGCAATTGCAGGAAAAACTCCGCTTGATCTAAGCTAGAACACCTCTTGTAAGGACTTTGTGTTTTTTTCTTATATGGGAGAGAAATAGTGTTGTTTCTAAAGGGTGAGCTTCTACTGCTTCAACTGTAGCTTTTAAAATGCATATAGAGGTAAACTTTGCCTGACTTCCCCCCAAGAATGGGAAAAGGCTTGGCACTTGACACAGGGAACCCAACCCCTAATGATTTTCAAGAGCAGGGCCTTGAAACATAGCCATTTCAGATCCTGGCTTCACCGATTGGAAAAGTGGTTTCAGCATGAGTAAAGCCATCTCCCTCCATAGATTAATGTGGGAGTGATATTTCCTTTAAATAGTTCAGTTTTCAGCAAGTACAGGTAAAATTTAACAAACCAGTGAGCAGTGAAAAGCAGGGTCCCAAAAAAGGAGATGTTAAGAAATTTCAGTTGCTGTATTTTTCATACAGGCAGTATTTTGTAGCTGGTTGATTACTCAGAGGTGGTCTTCCAACCTTTTGCTTCCTTGTTGGTCCATTCCAGACAGAAAGTCCTAGGAGAACTTGAAAGTTGGTCTGTGTAGCACAGTCCAGAGGAAGGTGGCTTTGCAATGCACACAGGAACATGAGAGTACCCAGCAGGAATTATAACACAGAGTCCTTTGCATCTGTAATACTCAAGAAACAAGTCTTACCCTGGGCTGGGTAAGATTCACATGAGGGGAGTGTGCACAGATCCTGTGCAGTAAGATTAGTTTCCTTACCTTTATTTCAGAGGTGGAGGTGGTCTCTGAACACAGTACCAGGAGTACTGAGCAGAGGTTGTTTACAAATGAGTTCACAAGTTACACAATACTTTTTGTTCCTGTGTTTTGTTTTTAATGTTCAAGGTTCATCCTGACCTATTCTATATAACCCTCTGCACTGCCCCATCACACATCCTAGTGTAACCCTGTCTTGCAGAAGATGTATATCATGATTTTAGTGATAGGCAGCAAGCTTCATAAACTTAAGTGCAGGCAAAGCCACAGAGCACAGATGATGAGGCACACGAACCAGCTACTTGCAGCTCAGGTGCACACCTGCTTATGGGTTGGGGTTTTTTTCCCCACTAAGGTTTTGTCCATGGTCTTTCTTACTTTGATAGGGCTCATACAGTAATGTATATGTTCTGTTGACAAGATCAGAATCTTCTGGTTTTCAGCAAAATTTGACTTCCATTTGCTTCTGATAGATCTCTCTTCAGCAGAATCTGAGGAATAGTCTTGTCGTTCTTGATGCATGAGAAGTTATGAGCATAACTCATGCCCTTTTAATGTTCATGGGTGTTATCAAAATAAATCACTGACATTAAAGTCTGTAACCCTTTTTAGTCTGAAAATTGACATTTTTAGAGCTTAAACTCCTCTGTCTGGCTAATGTTGTGCTTGTTGTGCCAGATGTATATAACGTCACTCATTTCAAACACATTTGCACTGTGCCTTGGAAGCTGTAACATCTTTAAATGGAAGTAATTACAGACTTATTCAGGGGCTGTCACTCTCTCTTTCCATCTTTCATCACTGTTATCAGTGACAGAAAGAGGCCAAGCAGACAGCATTCTTTTGTTAGGTTTTGCTAGTTTCTTTCCAGGTAGGAAATATCCTTTTTTAATACCGTCCTGGAGGTTCAGGTGATAAGGTACAGGTGATTCAGCCTACACCCTACCTCTGATTATCAGTTTGGGTCATCTCTGCTTCACTGAACCCTCATGAATTATCACGCTAAAGATTAACTCTTTCTAATCAGTTCTTCTGATTGTACTTGCTGCTTCAGTTTTCCACCTCTCTTTATTTTTTTAAACTGAAGAAGAGTTATAGGATTACTGGATGATTTTTATCCTATTTGTTCTGTCCAATTGCTTCCTTATCATTTTATATTCCAAATTTATATCCTAAAATTGTGTCTTTCCCTACCTCTTTCCCCAATAATATGGATGGTACTCGCTGTAAGAATTAACCCGCTAAATAAAATATGTTCATTCAAACCAATTAATTTAAATGAGTTCAGACAGTCAGCCAAGTTAAATGAATAAACTTCTTTGCTATTGATTCTTGTCAGAGCTGTCTATGAATATGATGAAGCGTGATAAGAATTAATTAAGCAGTTATTTTGAGGGGCGGGGAAGGTGGGCTGTGTGAATCCATATGACCAGTGCTGATGGTGTGTGATCATTTAGGTCTATATAATATTGTTAGCAGAGCTTAGGGTGCTCTCTCCCTTACTATCTCGTATTCCTTCATCTTCTTCTCATTATTATTACAGGTGAAGATGTCTCACATAATTCTGTGAATACTAAGTTGCTGTGGAGTAACACCAGTTCTACAATGTATTGGGTCTGGCTGAGATGGAGTTAACTCTCCCCATAGCAGCCCTCACAGTGCTGTGTTCTGCATTGGTAGCTACAAGGGTGTTGATAACACACCAGTGTTTTGGCTACTGCTGAGCAGTGCTGGCACAGCATCAAGGCTGTGTCCCCAACATTTTTTTTGCTCCCCTCAACGGCAGGCTGGGGCTGGGCAAGGTCTTGGGAGGGGACATAACCAGGACAGTTGACCTGAACTAACCAAACAGATATGCCATACCATATGACGTCAGCTCAGGTATGAAGCTAAGTAAAGGGAGACGGAAAGTGGGGGGACATTTTTTCCATCTTCCGGAGCAACCACTACACGTGCTGGAGCCCTGCTTCCCGGGAAGTGGCCAGATATGGCCTGCTGATGGGAAGCAGAGAATAACATCATTTGTTTTTTCTCTGCTTTTCGCATGCGACCTCTGCTTTCACTTATTAAACTGCCCTTATCTTGACCCACGAGCCTGTTGTTATATTTTCTCCCCCCTGTCCAGCTGAGGAGGGGGAGGGATAGAGTGGCTTTGGTGGGCACCTGGCGTCCAGCCAGGGTCAACCCATTACATAGAAATAAGACAAAAACTACATCGGACTGGTATGTGCCATATAATTATCCTTGTGAGAGCTTAACTAGAAGTAAAGCTTTTGTTTTTCACCTCTTTCCTAAGAATGTGGCCTGGTTCTCCACTTTTTTGCCTGCTGGCTAAATGCCCATCTTGTAACAGAAAAAAAGGTGCTTCAGAAGTTAAGGTACCAGCCTCGGGATAGAGAAATCTGTATTTAGTTCCCTGTCATGCCAACTGTCCAAAACAATTTTTAAAGTTTGTGATGCAGATAGGATCCTAGATCTCTTTGCAGCCAGTGAGACCTGGGGTCCTACAGTTTCCTTAACCAGAAACACACAATAAAAAAACTCACTAGTCTTTAAAAAACATGCTTAATAATCTGTGAAACTTGAATAGCATAATTTCCAGAGGCACGTGAAGATGAAGACATTAAAGATTTTGGGGCACTTAAGAGATAAAGTAACTGGTGACATATCACTTCTAAAAGAGAGGACTTATTTTCTCAGAATGAGAAGAGAGGATTTTATTTTTCCAAGGACAAAACTTTCTTGCATACCAGTGTTGGCTTTTTCACTGGAGAACATAATATACAATATAATAAGCAGAGTACGTAATTTAACTGTATCATCTTCTACTGATACGCTTTTTAGCATTTAAGTCAATATAATATTTCTTTCTCTTTTTTACCACTCTCTCTTTCTTGTTGTGCTGATACAATACCAAGTGCTTTCTTGAAATCCATATAAAATTCTGAACACTCATTTATTTTTATTGTACAGTCATTCTGTTTTTTATATTCCATGCAGCCTAAACTCTTTTATTGGCAACATTTGATGCTTGGATGATGTAAGGAGCTCTGCACTGGGTGCCTATTTCATGATGCAATCAGATTTGTTGGCCATAGTACTGCTGAATTTATGTTTTTCTAAACTGTTCTATCACTTTAGTTCTCAATTAACTGTTCTAAGTTCTGCTGTGTCAAAAATTTGGATAAATTTCAAATGTAAATACAAAAGAAACCGCAAAAAGGAATGTTTAGAAGAAGGTTTACAAATCTTGCTGTTCCATAGCCCTTTGAGGATTGGTTGGTTGGTTGGTTGGTTTGTTTAAATTTTATTTTAGAGAAGCTTTTTCTTAAACTGCTTTTTTCTTTCATTGCACTTGCACTGAGTAGGTCAAGTTTTATAGATGCCACGTCTATGTTCTATACTCTTCCAAAACACTCTTAGGCTTCATTTTACTTCAGGAAGAAAGCAACCCTACACAGCAAAACTGAAGGAGGGATTGTAGCGAGCATGCTGCATGTACTAGCAACCCTAGGGAATACATGATGTCTGTGCTGGATTGCTGCTCTGCTAGCACAGGATGAGACCAGTGCTAGCACCCTGTCACAGCTTTTACTGCCTGCACTGTCCCAGGTACCTTGTCACTTGCTTCCATCATATTTTTGTTTTGTGGTAGCTTTTTTTCACACTTGGTTGTGTGAACTTATGATGGAGCTTAAGGCTGTTCAGAAAAATGTTGCTGCTTAGAGCAAGAGCTGCACACCTCTTTGAAAGCAGGGCTTTGCATCATTTTAATAGCTGCAAGAGTGAAAAAGAAACATGTGGGTTACAGTTTAACAGTTAATGGAAACCAGGGTTGCAGTGGAAGTTCCTGGTAGAGTACATATTTTATAACTGAGGGTTTGATCTGTCGTAGTTAAAATGAGGAGAAAGGAGCTGCATTGGTTTGGTATTCCATTTCAGGGATAGACGTGAAAGTCTGTACCCAGACAGAAACCTTCTTAATGGAAAGGTTTCCAAATGCCAGCCTCAGATGTATTGATGGTCTCATTTGGGGCTGTATCTACTGTGATATTTATTGTTTCTCTCAGTGTTTTCCTGAATGAGCTGTCTCATGTTTGCCACCCTTCCCAGCCAGAATCATCTGTACTGCATCTCCAGCATGGCATCATGATAACCCCTGAGCTTCGTGGCACTGCACAAAGCAGTGCAATCACTCTGCAGGCACCTTGTCTGCTTCCATGAAGTTGCCCTTGCCTAGGGCTGGCAGAGGGTTCAGGAGTGTGAGAAGGGGACACAGAGGGAGGAAAGTCAAGACAGGGAATTATGAGGTTGCTGCTCATTGATTTCCCATGCTGGAGGCCCACAGGGTGGGTGGAAACACTGCCAGGAGAGGGGATATCGGAGGTGAGGAAACCCTGGACTGACCACAGCCTTGGGGCTTCTGCAGAACTTCCTGGGCTGAGATGAATTGTTTTTTGGGATCAAGCTGAGGGACTCACAGGAGACTACTGCCTAGTTGGCAAACAGATACTTCTGTAGGGATGACTCTAGACTGAACCCCTACGAGGACTGTAAGCACCATGTTGTAACCAGAAATCTCTCTCAGGGCTGCTTAGACAAGATTTAACAAGCCATTGCATATTGTCTCATATTGTTAAAGTTTTGTGGAAAACTATCATGGCATTTACTGGAGAATGCTCTTAAGTGATATTCAGTAATTTTGATCGATAGAATTTACAGCTTTTTTACTGAATAACATAGGTTCATTAAAATTCTGTAAGAATCGTATCATTCATTTTCAGAAGCCCCCTGAATTCCTAGGGAACCTTTTGCTTTCCCACCTAATATGCCTTACAGGCTTTTTTTGTAAGAACAGTTTCTGTTTAGCTAGGTGTTGGTGGTGCTGTAGTAGTCTCTGATTCTTTATGAGGCCAGGAATTTCAGCAAGACTCTCCATTTATTGTGGACCAGATCCAAAGTGTAGTCAGTGAAAGTCTTTGAATTGATTTAAATAAATGTTGGCTCAGGCCCTGCAATAGTGGCCAACTTTTTCTCTGCCATAATGGTCATGACAGTGCTTTTAAAAAGTCTGTCTTTTTCTTTCTTGGTAAATGTACCATATGCCACCATCATAATTAGTTTGGAAAACACTGTGTATATGTTCAAAGGGCACTGAATAGCTCTGTGTATGGAGAGCTACCAGACGTAGGAGGATGTTTCTGCTGAGCTATTAGGCACATGTTTATTGTTGGTATTGCTGCCTCTGCTCCCCACTTCCTGCTGTGGCGATGAGTGCACTGATATATTATTTTTTCAGTGTTGCTGTTTTTTTGAAATTGTTTCTCCTTTGGAGATCCAAAACAGCATATCTAAGATTATGTGTAGGAGATGTTGTGTCTGTGTATAATATATAAAAAATTGACTGCCATCTTCAGTCTTTCTACTGAACACAGTTGTTTAGTCACTTCCAATAATCACATTTAATTTATCAAAAAGGGAAATGTAGTAAAATTGTAATGTCAAATCACTGATTAGGTGTGTGAAGGTGAAGGCTTGGAGTTTTTCTTTGCTCTCCTATGATCTTTACCCCTGAAAATGAATTAATCTGTTATTTTCTGTGCTTGCTTCTAGAGTCTGTGCAAAACATTCTAATGTCAGTCCACCTGGTGTGCACATCCCCACAATTTATGCAATTGTATGGCTTAAGTATAGGATTTCTTCTGTACTGTCCATCATATTAACTGCTAAAGCCCATGGAATTAGTGATGTAACAGCATATCAAGTGGCTTCAGTGTTTGGATCTCACAAATCTCAGTAGTCAACATTTCCCATGGATGCGAAGATCCACTACTCAAAGGGGAGGACTAAGATGGCAGGGTATATTTAAATAAATAAGGGTAAGAACATCTAAGGCATGATACGATCTGACCGGGCAAGTGTGGAAAGCTCTCTAATTATTCTTTTGGTCCAAAATTTGGACAGCGTGACATCCCAAAAGAACACTTTTTAACTTTAAATAGACTTGGGGTTAAAATATGGATATAGGCCAGCGTGATGATAAAATATGATTAGATGGGTAAGGAAGTGTACAACTTATATCTACCTGGATCTACCTTCTGATATTGCTGCACAGATGCTCATAGTTAATTAAATTACTGTCTGCCTTATTATGTTACCTGGGAGCACTACAGAGCAGACAGCCCTAGTTCCTGCCCTAAAGAACTTTACTGCCTAAGTACAATGCCTAAATATTTAAACAAAAAGAGGGAGAGAAAAGTGAATTAGGGGAGTAAAAGAAACAAGCAATATTTGGTCAGTATGATCTGTGGGGTGACAGTTTCTACAGCTTCACAGTCACCAAAATTTTCCTAAAAACATCATGAGGGTTTGAAGGAGGAGGAGAGGTGCTTTTGCAGATGCCTGGGGATCTGTGTATCCCATATGATGGAAAATTAGGTGACCTCAGTTCCCGGAACATTATGACGTGTTGGTGACGTGCTCTGTCTCAGCTAACTCACCTTGACAAACCCTTGATGGGGAGTTCACCCCAAATTTTAAAGGCAGTTGGTGGGAAAGGTGCAGGATATTTATTTGAAAGTTTAATGAATGAGCACTGGAGATGGACATTAGGTATATATTAGAAGTGGGTATTTTGGTGGACAGTAAAACGTACACAGAATATAGGTTGTGGGCACAGTGCACTTCTGATAACAAGTGGCTCCTTAGCATGTTGTCCTCCATGCAGCTGGTGACAGGGAACAGCTCTTGCAAGCAACATTTTTTACCTCCAACAAGAGTCTGCCTCTTGTCAACAAGAGTTGTACCTCCAAAAGGTGTCATTGGTGTCTCTAGGGAAAATGGCTGCTCATGTGCATGGGACTTGGAGGCAGGGTTATTTTCTTTTGGATATGAGAAGGAAGAAAGAACAGAGGCAGGCAGTAAAAACAAATAAATGAATTAAAAGTTAGAAACCAAATAACGAAGTGCACAAAAGTGTGAAAATAGGAATGCAAAATATGAATATTAGATTTTTATAGGTTTTTTTACAAAATTGAGTAATCCATAGACATGAACTCTTATCATTGAATGTCAAGGTTATGGTCCACTTTGATGCTAAGGGGTGTTCGACTGTGTGTGGTTTTGAGGTCACTGTGCTGGGAAACACCAAGGACAACTGTAAGCCCAGCCTAGGTGTGGTTTAATGATAATGGGAGCCTGAAACATGCTTGTTCACAGGCAGTGACACCCAGCGCATCCTGTCTTCCTGAATATTAGAAGCACACTGATTTAATGGTAAATGAAGTTCATTCTCTAGCAATTGGCTCATACCGCTCATTGTAAATTCATCACATCTCATTTAAAATGTCAATTAATGAAACACATCTGATAGGACAGAATATCTTATTGTGGTCATATTACAAACAAAACTAATTAGAAGAATTTCAAAACCTTATTTCCAGAGAAAGATTGAACTAAAAGAAATACATGGTGCAAATGAGGCCCCCCATCCCTTTTTTTCTGGGCCCCAAGTATGGACATGAATACAATATTAACTTCTGATTACAGTCTCAAGAAGGATATTTTGCTGGTCTGTTCCTTAGATTTGGCTCACTATTTTAACCGCATAATAAAAGCTGATATCTGGAAAAGAAGTTCTGTGTGTAGCACTCTTATCAAGTAAACATTTAGCATTAGGCTAAAATCAAAATATTCACTCCCTGCTGTTACCAAAGGTTTGTAGGAAAAGGTTAGATGAGAATGTATAAGTATTTACAGTGCTCCTAGGCAGGGTTTCACATTAGAGTTTATTGCTCAGAATTAATATCCTGTTTTTGCACCAAGAATTACTCATAAGTGCTCAGCTTCAGTGTTTTTCTATAAAAGAAGGAGAGAGAGGTATCTGAAAAGGAACAGGTTTTGTCTCAGTACACGGTGATAGAAACAATGTGATACTCTCTTTAATCTTTTAAAGGTCATATTCTCCCTCCATCCATTCATTTCTCTTCACTTACAGCTTTTCCTCAAATATTAATGCATGACCATTGCATGCTTGCTGCTTCTAACTGATCAGAGGTGCTGCCGTCACATGTAATTACAGTTATCATATGGGGAACCGTATGAGGCTTCTGCAATAACCCTGGTAAGTGCCATGGGCTGCAGTAGCAATAAGAAAACTTCTCACTTCAAGGTAAGCTGCAGAGGAGATTCAGTTCCTGACTTCCCCCACTTCCATCCCCATGCCTGTCACATATGCTTTGTTTTCAAGTGCTGGGAGTCTGCACCTCTTTCAGAAACCTCCAGTAGTGGCTTAGGAAAGCCCTGAGCTCACTGGCTTCATTGATCTGATCTGATATGACAAGTACCGTGTACTCACACCCTACAGCTGCTCCATGGAGAAAACCAAAACTGCTTGGAAGATGCTCTAAATTAAGTTGCATTCTTATGTTAGTAGAAAAACAGTGCCATGTAAGCGTGCCTTTTGTCAACACGCAGCATGGGTCAGTGCTGGCTATCAGCATCAGGGTTCTCTAAACTTGGCCTATTAAGCATGAAATACAGGACCACACTCTGACATGAATGAATTCTTAGATGAAAGTTTTTAACTGACAGCTTTTACAAAAATAGATTTCTTTCCCCTTAAACTGAGCCGGAATACCAATGGTGGTTGACACATTTTGCTCTCAACTGAGAGAGATTTTTAATGCATCTTGGAGCAGTAGGGTGCAAAAGTTTGATAGTTTCTTTCCACTGAGTGCACAGAGGAGCAAGAAAACCTCTTCTTATTTTCTCTGTTTATTTGTTCAAGCTTTGGAGCTGAGGGTTTCACTACAGCCTTTTCTCATATAATACCTTACAGTTTGTCCAGGCTCCACTCTACGTGCTGAGACTTACTTGATACAATAAACGTGGTCTTGCAGTCTCAATACACAGGAAGTTATTAATAAATGATAATAAACTGGTCCTGGAAAAAAAAAAGAAAAAAAAAAAAAAAGCAGCTCCCAATCTGTAACAGCTTCTAAAAGACTGAGCTGTTAGGAGGTTCTTGGAGCATGATGGATGATGGTTCTTATGGGGACAACCAAGAATATGCAAGGAGTGAGTCCACTCAGTTTTCATCTGGCTTAGATTTTTCCCATCAAGATGTACCATATACTTCAGGCAGACTTATTAAAGAAATGATGGTGTGACAAAAGCTTTTCTGCAGAATGGTGAGGAAAGGCTTCTAAACTGTTTCTGAATCTAAATGTTCCAACTCCTTTTTAATAGTCTCTCAAATGTTATTCATACATTCTCTACATGTGTGCATGCTCCCACTCTACTTTTTAATAATTATGTTGTGATGTGACATTCATAAAATCTCCTTTTATTTGAAGCACCCCAGATGAAAAATCTTTTCATAAGTTTTAAATTATGTACCTGGTGTTTGGCCAAATTGTCTGTTTGAGGTTCAAAATCTTTTCTTTTTCCAGTACCACCACCCAAACCCAGTATATTTCTGTCAGCCTCCAATGCAGCTTGTGTTACAAAACAAAGATTATTCAAGTGCTCATTTTCATGAAAGGAGGCAGAAGAGATAGTGATTAATTTTAGTTCACATTTAAGTGCACTGAAATCTTACAAGTTGTTTGTTTTTTTTTTTAAATGATGGCAGTTGTTGCATAAGTTGTTCCTCTGTCTTGAGATGAAAGCTCTTTAAAGTATTTGGAAGTTGAACCTAAGTCCTTGCTGGCTTCAGAAAGAGCAGGTCTGGACCTTGATATTCAAAGGATTGCAGGATTACATGGTTTTGTCATATTTGTTATTTACTGACCATATAATACTGATACTGACATTTCCCTCCAAAAGACTCTCAATCTAAAATTGTGTGTCTTAAAAAATGTGGTTGTCAGTTTCCCATCACAAAATCATACTGTCTTAATCTATGGCTGTTGACCTCTCATTACCAAGTCTTGTCCTTATATTGGACTGTATTGGGGTTCTGTGGCAAGGTTTTGGTAGCAGGGGGGTTACAGGGGTGGCTTCTGTGAGAAGCTGCTGGAAGCTTCCCCTGTGT